>VZTH01001640.1:66036-179959 GCA_013397815.1 Aleadryas rufinucha
CATATCCAGAAATGGATGGTAGGCTAAAATCACCTGTTGTGCATGTTTTTGCCACTCAGAGAACTAACATAGGATTTTGGAGGAAATTAATTTACTAATGGTTTGCTGTGTGTCATTTCAAAGTGTCTGATTATGTATAAACAATGTATAACTATATATATATACAGACATAAACTATATATGTATGTGGTTCAGCTATATATGTATATAGTCTAATCCTCCTCTGGCTCACTGTTCCTTTGGGTCCTGTCACTTGTCACCACAGAAAAGATCAATCCCCGCCTCTCCACTTCCCCTTGTGAGGATGTTCAGTACCACAATGAGGACTCCCTTCAGTCTCCTCCAGGCTGAACAGACAGGGTGACCTCAGCCATTGCTCATTCAGCTTCCCCTTCAGCCCCTTCATCATCTTGGTTGCTCTTCTTTGGACGTTCTCTAACAGCTCTTTATCTTTCTTCTGTTGTGGCACCCAAACTGCACGCAGGACTCGAGGTGAGGCTGCACCAGTGCAGAGCAGAGCGGGACAATCCTCCCTTGCCTGGCTGCCGATGCTGTGCCTGACGCACCCAGGACACGCTTGGCCCTCCTGGCTGCACGGGCACTGCTGACTCACATTCACCTGTCAACCAGGACCCCCAGGTCCCTTTCTGTGGTGCTGCTCTCCAGCCTCTCATTCCCCAGTCTGTCTGTACATCCAGGGTTGTCCCATCCCAGGTTCAGAATCCAGTACTTGCTCTTGTTAAACTTCATATGTGTTGGAGGTTAGGATTTGTTCAGTTTTTTTCTTTCTGTTAGGGAATTTTTCTCCCATTTGTTGCCTAAGAGACTGGAACATAGATACTTGAGAGACAAAGGATGTGGCCAAGATGGGGGAAGGGGTGCAGCTGGCTGCAGTCTCTTAGCTGGGGGGCTTTCTCTTTGGAAGTGCAGAGATACTGTGAAATTTTGGCTGGGGGGTGAGGGGCTGGGCTTGTCCCTCGCTGTCTCTCCCTGTTGGGATCAGATGGGAGACAGGCTGCTGCTGCGGGGAGAATTTGCTTCCACTGTGGAGTTCTGTTGTGCACTGCTTCTCCTTACCATGGGTGAGCCTTTGCTCGTAAGAGTGGCTGTTGAACTGGGACCTTTTCAACACCTGATTTCACTGGAAAGGACCATCACCATCTACTCAGGTGCCTCAGGGGAAAACCTGGGACCCCCAACCCCTCTGGAGGGAGCATCTCCTGGGTGCTTGCGGCAGCTGCTTGCAGAAGCCCATGTGCCACTGTCCAGCCCCGCTGTTTCCTGCTGCTGCTTCAGGTTTTTTTCCACACTTTAACTTGACACCCTGTGTCTGGCTGACCCCTGTGGCTCCTGCTACAGCTGTGAAGTTTCTGCTACATGTTGTTTGCCATCCCGGGGTCTGCTCGCCTCTGCCGTTCCAGCCTGCTACTCCGAGGTTCCTGCTACAGCCCATTTCGCCATTTGGAGGGGCACTGGGACCGGCTGCCCCCCGTGAGTTCGCAAAGGAAGCCCATTTTCTGTCTCTCCCGCCGGCTGAGCTGCCATTACCGACACGGAGAGGTGGCTGCGCTCGCGCCACAGCGCCCCCTGCAGCCGCGGGGGAATCATCGCACCCGCCCTGCCCGGCCGGGAGCCAACAGCGCCCCCTGCCGGCTGTGGCTGTAACTACAGCAAAGGGGAAAGTGCCTGACAGCCGAGAGAAGGCTGCTGCTGGGTGTCTGGTTTGGTTTGTTGTTGTTTGCCTTGTTATATATATATACACACTAGTAAAGAAGAGTTATTCCTTTTCCCATATCTTTGTCTGAAAGCCCCGTAATTTCAGAGTCATAATAATTTGGAGGGAAGGGGTTCATATTTTCCTTCCAAGGGAGGTTCCTGCCTTCCTTGGCAGACACCTGTCTTTCAAACCAAGACAGTATGGTTGGTGCTTGCCCGTCTCTCTGGTTTGCCAAGGTCTCGCTATGGGGCCTCCCTGCCCTCGAGCTCGTCCCATTTAGTGTCATCAGCAAACTTACTATTGCTTAGAGTTCTGCATCCAAGTCATTTTTGAGGAGACCTGGGCCTAAGATGAGCCTGTGGAACTCCACCAGTGACTTGATGCTGGTCTGATGTCACCCCATTCACTACGACCCTTTGTGCCCAACCTGTGAGCCAGTTGCTCATTCATTGTATAACATGATTCTTCAGCTGTGTGCAGGCCACTTTGTCTGGAAGTATCCTGTGAGAGACAGTATCAAAAGTTTTGCTGAAGTCAAAAAGGATACAATTACTGATTTTCCTAGGTCACCTACGTAGATTACTCTGTTGTATAACAGAATCAGGTTCGACAAACAGGAATTTCCTCTCATGAAGCCATACTGGCTGTGACCAACGACTGAGTTGTCCCCCAGGTGTTTTTCAGTACCTCCCAGAATAGGATTTTCCATGACTTTACCAGGCACTGGAGTGAGACTGACTTGATTGCAATGTTTCTTTAGAGGGTTCCTTTCACGAACTTCTTGTGCCTCTTAAAAGGGTATATGGGAGATGTGAGGGATTTTTCTGGCTTTTAGAAAAGTGTTCACTGTGGGAATGTTTTGAATCATCAAGATTTAAGTAATACATGCTGAGACTAGCCATCATTTCAAATAGTTAAAACTACAATGACAGTTAATCTCTGTTGAGAAATCCTAGGACTGTCATTAGAATTTTATTTGCCAAGCTGTATTAACTCTTTATTTTCTCTTCGCCTAGCTGAGATTTGTGTATACGTTAGTTCTCACGTTCTCAGGATCAACATAGGTTTCTGTATTTCTTGGCAGAATGTACCTTTGAAGGTTCTTTTGCTTGAAATCAAGGGTTTCCAAAACATGTAACGTAGATTGCATTTGCGAGGAATCTCACTCAAAATTAATGCCATTTAACTGAATGCCACCTTCCTTTTGCAGTCCTAAAGGGCACATCTGCTGCAGGAGATTTCTGAGCAAATGTGCACTCCTTTCCTGGACTGGGAGACGTAACCTCTGTATTGGATAACATGCATAATTCAAACTTGAATTTTTAGAAATCAAGCTTGATAGATACCAGCAGCAGCTGTCTGCAGTATATACTGTAGTACTTAATCCTTTGACGTGAATATGCTGTACACGTAACACTGGCTTTCTATTTTCTCATGGCATGTCAGGAAGAGACTTATTTCCCACCAATTAAGAGGAATCTTACATAAGTAGCAAACTCCCTTCTTGCCTGCTGCAGATGTTATTAAGAGGTACTTGTCCATTTAGACCAGAGATACAAAGAATATTTAGAATTGGCAGTGATCTAACTATATTGTGTTGAAAAGTTAAATAGCATGAACATTCATTTTAAATCTCAAAACAGACAGTATAGAGAGGAAGAGTAAAATGTCATTATGAAATGAACCTGCCTTCTCCCCTGGGGAATTCTCTGGCAGAGTTTTAAATAGGCCTGTTGAATATTGAGTAGTCATAAAATAGTTTTAAACAAATTAATGTATCCAGTGAAGATGTAGATGATAACCATGTGACCATAAGCAGTATGAAAGCTAATTGTAGTGCTTAGATACCAACCTATGATCTGGAGGCAAAGCCTTTAATTCTATAAATAACTGGGTTACAATCTTTAGAACAGTTCAACATATTGAAAATTGTAGAAAATAAGTAAGNGTCATAATAATTTGGAGGGAAGGGGTTCATATTTTCCTTCCAAGGGAGGTTCCTGCCTTCCTTGGCAGACACCTGTCTTTCAAACCAAGACAGTATGGTTGGTGCTTGCCCGTCTCTCTGGTTTGCCAAGGTCTCGCTATGGGGCCTCCCTGCCCTCGAGCTCGTCCCATTTAGTGTCATCAGCAAACTTACTATTGCTTAGAGTTCTGCATCCAAGTCATTTTTGAGGAGACCTGGGCCTAAGATGAGCCTGTGGAACTCCACCAGTGACTTGATGCTGGTCTGATGTCACCCCATTCACTACGACCCTTTGTGCCCAACCTGTGAGCCAGTTGCTCATTCATTGTATAACATGATTCTTCAGCTGTGTGCAGGCCACTTTGTCTGGAAGTATCCTGTGAGAGACAGTATCAAAAGTTTTGCTGAAGTCAAAAAGGATACAATTACTGATTTTCCTAGGTCACCTACGTAGATTACTCTGTTGTATAACAGAATCAGGTTCGACAAACAGGAATTTCCTCTCATGAAGCCATACTGGCTGTGACCAACGACTGAGTTGTCCCCCAGGTGTTTTTCAGTACCTCCCAGAATAGGATTTTCCATGACTTTACCAGGCACTGGAGTGAGACTGACTTGATTGCAATGTTTCTTTAGAGGGTTCCTTTCACGAACTTCTTGTGCCTCTTAAAAGGGTATATGGGAGATGTGAGGGATTTTTCTGGCTTTTAGAAAAGTGTTCACTGTGGGAATGTTTTGAATCATCAAGATTTAAGTAATACATGCTGAGACTAGCCATCATTTCAAATAGTTAAAACTACAATGACAGTTAATCTCTGTTGAGAAATCCTAGGACTGTCATTAGAATTTTATTTGCCAAGCTGTATTAACTCTTTATTTTCTCTTCGCCTAGCTGAGATTTGTGTATACGTTAGTTCTCACGTTCTCAGGATCAACATAGGTTTCTGTATTTCTTGGCAGAATGTACCTTTGAAGGTTCTTTTGCTTGAAATCAAGGGTTTCCAAAACATGTAACGTAGATTGCATTTGCGAGGAATCTCACTCAAAATTAATGCCATTTAACTGAATGCCACCTTCCTTTTGCAGTCCTAAAGGGCACATCTGCTGCAGGAGATTTCTGAGCAAATGTGCACTCCTTTCCTGGACTGGGAGACGTAACCTCTGTATTGGATAACATGCATAATTCAAACTTGAATTTTTAGAAATCAAGCTTGATAGATACCAGCAGCAGCTGTCTGCAGTATATACTGTAGTACTTAATCCTTTGACGTGAATATGCTGTACACGTAACACTGGCTTTCTATTTTCTCATGGCATGTCAGGAAGAGACTTATTTCCCACCAATTAAGAGGAATCTTACATAAGTAGCAAACTCCCTTCTTGCCTGCTGCAGATGTTATTAAGAGGTACTTGTCCATTTAGACCAGAGATACAAAGAATATTTAGAATTGGCAGTGATCTAACTATATTGTGTTGAAAAGTTAAATAGCATGAACATTCATTTTAAATCTCAAAACAGACAGTATAGAGAGGAAGAGTAAAATGTCATTATGAAATGAACCTGCCTTCTCCCCTGGGGAATTCTCTGGCAGAGTTTTAAATAGGCCTGTTGAATATTGAGTAGTCATAAAATAGTTTTAAACAAATTAATGTATCCAGTGAAGATGTAGATGATAACCATGTGACCATAAGCAGTATGAAAGCTAATTGTAGTGCTTAGATACCAACCTATGATCTGGAGGCAAAGCCTTTAATTCTATAAATAACTGGGTTACAATCTTTAGAACAGTTCAACATATTGAAAATTGTAGAAAATAAGTAAGTTAAGGCAGAATTCCTACTTTTAGAACCGTGTTGTAGTCTCCAAATGGGATAGTTTTAAAATTAAGTTTTTTCTTAACATGTTTTCATACTGTAACAATTTGAGATGCTTATGGTATGTGAAATATGTTTTAATTTTAAATTAGTTGTGGTTTTTCTCTTGCTTCTTCTCACATATTCCTTTGTGTGAACCAAAATAAACATTCTCTCATCTTTCAGCAGAATAAAAGATATTAAGGTGCCTTAGTTAGTTGTCATCACTCAGATTTTATAAGTTGGGTTTATTATTTTCACTGTCACTGTAGAGCAAAACTAGCTGTAGAACTTAAACCCGATCAATTTGCTTAAGAAGCTTTGTTCCTCTAATAGAGAAGAAAATATGAAATATGTATGCAGAAACAGAATAATAATTTCTATTAGGGCTAAAATAACTTTGTAAATTACTTAAAATCTGAATGTAGTAATTATACGGTACATTTTGTACTAATGTACTTGTAATCTTGTAAAGCCCTTTATTTTTAATTTCTTAATTTAAACAATTTTGTGCTTTCTTTCTGTGTTAATATACTAATGGTAAGAAAGACTACTAAACACTAATTACTAATTATATTAACCTGCCTTATTTACATCACCTAATGCAATATCTTGGCATATTCACCCAAATCAAGTGAAATGAGTTCTTCTGACTTGAATGAGTTTGCTTGCCACCATGGATTCTTCAAAATGACACATAGCATTAAAAGTGCTAACAGCATGTTGCTCACTTTGCCTTCCTGGTATTGTGTCAAGGTTTTTTTTCCCTTTCTTATGAAATAACGCTGCATTTCTTCTTTCTCAGGAAGATGCAGAGAGGGCCAGATACTCTCACCAGTCCAGTCGACATTCACATTTGGTTTGTGTTCAAACTGTATACTTTTTCTTTTTCATCATGGCCTTTAAAAATCAAACCAAAGGAAAAAAAGGTTTGGATTCTGGTTTCATTTTCTAGTGGAAAGGATGAAGCTTCAAGTCTCCTAAGTATTTGCAGTTTTAGTCATTGGTTTAAGTCACATATAATATTTAAGTTCATCTGGTATTTTATTTCTATCAATGTTAGAAAGGTAGTTTATTATTATATGTTTCAATCTTCCACTTTTTTTGCACTTTGAGTATTACTGTTTCTGTAGTATTTGTGAAAGAGAAGGTATCAGTATCGTAAGATACAATTTGAAGAAGAGTTTGATATGATTCAAGGTTCTCTTTCTTTGAGAAGAGGTGGGAATATGTTATTCGTTAATGGCAAAAAATTTTAGCTGAATGATGTAAGGTATCCCAAAGACTGCTAACAGAAATATTTATTATATAGGCTCTTTTATATTATCTTTAGGCCGTATACATTGCTAAAGAATGGCTTTATTGAGGATGCGTAAACATTTTCTGGGTCGTGGATCTGCCTAGAAATCAGCTGGTCATTGATCTGGGTGTATAGGCCAGGAAAGGGACAAATTACTAAAATAAAAGGATTGGTTTTATGTATTTTGGAAGTTGGAATGAGCTGTTTCTTTGTGTGACTTTTTTAAAAAAGCGATTGTCACTTGCTAAGAGGTCTTGGCAATTAAATGTAGTCTTTGATTAACTGAATTTTGTGTAATGTCACGCAAGTCCTAGAGTTACGTGTTTGTGCAGTTTGCCACGCAGGTGTTTTTACCAAATAATTTTGAACAGTAAATGCTTTATCAAGAAAACATGTAAAATATGCTGTGTGCAACACTTAGGAACTTGTGAGCTGGTACAGATTTGCTCAGATCTGTTCTTGTCTTGGTTGACATAGCAAATATGCTAAAACGGAGATTATCTAAACAAGAGGGTTTGAATTGGACAGATAACTAAGCTCGTTTTTGGGGGACTTCCTTAGAATTTCTTTGACTGCTTTGGTTATTTTCTGTCATTCAGTGAAGATTAATAGAATTAAATTTCTATTAAAATTAAAAATTTATTTCATATATTGATATATTTTTATAATTTCATTCTCAAGAGTTCCTCGAATGTCAGTGCATCTCACAGGCACAGAGCAAGTACCTCCAAAAGGAGAGATCTTGTGGTGTAGAATCCTGAATGAGCATGCTTTTTATTTAGAATGTGATGTGTTCACACTGTAACATTTTCTGGGTCTACTCACCAAAGCGGTAGTTTGGTGGAAGCATTCTTATATAAAGTGGTATTAATGGGACTCCTGCAATAATTGATGTAATCAAGCACTTTGTGATAGCAAATCTGAGAGCTCAGAGAAAGTGCTAAGTGAAGTTATCTTCAAGATGGAACACTTAGAGGTGTGAAGGGAATTTATCTTTTCAGTTGCTCTCTCCCAAGGTCCCCAAAAGAGAAGTAAAATAAAGTAGAAAAAGGTTGTCCATCAGCCTTGATAGGTACAAATATGTTGTTGAAAGTTACGTCAGAAAATACTTTTCTCTTTTATGTTGTGATTTTAGAACAACAGACAAGGCTGAAATACAGAAATTTTGCTTTTTCAGTAATGAGTATTTCTGTATATTTTTGGTATTCCTAGTTTAGGTGACTTAAACATTTGTTAGTAGACTGTTAAGCTGTTAATAGTTAGTTATAAAAGGTGTAAGTTAAGTGTTGGGGTAGTAATGATAATCTGAGTGATCTGTCTTCATTCTCTGATAGCAAGGTTGCTTATTGGAGGTAATAATTAAATACAGAAATTGTTTTAAAAAAAAATAGTTAAGTTGGTTAAAACTGATACAGTGTCCTATGGGTCCTGTAGATAATACTTTTAGTAACACAGGGACCATAGTGTCTAAATTACATCCATAATATTAAAATATCATTAAGATATTGTTAATATTGGATGTATTGGAACTATTGAGATAATATGAATACAATATGAAATAATATTAACTAAATCTGTCCTGTATTAACTTATAAACAAATACAAAATCTAAAACTGGGGAATTTCTGATGTTAATTTGATGTCTAGAAGAAATTTTTAGATGTACCAATAGACAAAAATAAATTATTTTTCTTGTAATCCTCTCATTACTCCTCATTTTGAGAATTACACTGAGCAATACTCCAGCATGCTACTAGTATATAATGTAATATTTTAAAACTGCCTTTATTTTCTTTTTTCCATTGTGTTACAAGTATGCTTAGGTTGATATTAAATTATGTTTTGTATTGTGCATTGCCTAAAGTCAAAACACCTGTGAAGTTTTTAAATTAACTGGAAAAAAAACAAGCTTGCTGTGAAAATTTAAGTTTTCTAAGTTGAAAATAAGAAGTATAAACTTCACAAGTTTTGCTGTTATTGAGTGACAAGAAACATGGGACACTGGATAAACTATTATTACAAAGCTGTTTTTGTTAGTGTTCTTAAGAGTTGCCAAATCTGGTAGACTCCCATTCTCTTTACACACAGCTGGCCCTTGCATCACACTGTTCTGTTTTTTTCACACACTTGCTCCTCCTGAAAACACCTTTATCCCTTTTTCCCCACCTTTAATTCCTCCCTGATCACAAAATACTATTTCCTCTTCCTCCTGTAATGTCTTTCATGCCCTGTACCCTATAGGCAGTGACCTTCCTGAGCCTATAAGGTGCCCTGGAAAGTCATTGCATCATGATGAGTTGCACAGCTCAACAAGGGGACTGATGATCCTTTAGAATGCTTTGCCTGTGTGCAGATGAGCCTTTTGTTACATAACCTTGTAAATACTGTCTCAGTTTAATGAAATCTACCATATGAGACTTGGCTTACTTATTTAAAATTCTGTTACTAAAATCACATGAAATATTTCACATAACCTAGTGCTGTCCAAAATTATCTTACTTTTCATAAATTGGGATGCTGTTGGGGAAAAAGATTAGATTTTATTAAGTGTTCCAGCCTCAGAAAGCACTTCAAATAGTATAAATGGCATTCCTTAATGTTTAAATGTTCATAATTAGTGGAATGTGTTTTCTTGTAATTTTCCTGTAGGTCTTTTTAGTCATTCTTTGAAAAGATGGCCATTTATTTTTTTATAACATTGTGATTTTCATTTTAATTTAATTTTCTTTTACTTCAGTGTGACAATGCTAAGGATAGATCTGCAAGATATTTGGTCCCTGTATGTTAATACTTCACATGTCTTTGAGTGAAGACTGGTTTTGTGCTTTGTTTCTAAGATGTAATGATATTAACTAGTGACTTTGCATTATTGATTTTAAAAGTATATAAATTTGTACTATCACATTTTCAGACCTAGAATAGTTTTACAATTCTAACGCTTTCTGTAGACTACATGTATAAATTTTTTCAGGGAGAAAAGACAACTGTCTTGCAGTAAGCACTTTCTAGTATTTAGTTGTTATTTCTAAACTTTGTAGTGAAGTGACATACAGATTAGACTTGGAGGACATTCTTGGGGGGAAAAAGTGTGTATGCATGTATTTGTATTCTCCATTACCACGTAGAAACTGTGACTTAATCTAATGGAAAGTTATTTTCGTCCAGAGAAAAAGCAGCTGGTTTGTATATCTTTACTTAAAAAACTTCCTTCATATTTTTATGAAGTGATAGTAGGTTGCATCCCATTCTCAGTGGTGTTATGCCACATAAGATCTGTGTGTGTCTTCTAAAGAAAAGGCAAGCATCAAATACCACTAAAATGAATATGTAAGCAGCTTAAAAAGCTGTATTTTTTAAAACAGCAGTGTTATCTGAATTAGCTATAGAAAAGCAAGCACAATATAGTGCTTGAATTAGTCTGTATTGTTAAGCTTTTTTAATTTATTGGTTTAAATGTTTTTGTGAAATGTGAGCACTAGCTTTAAGCCAAGCCTATGTTAATGAGAATGGAGTTGATTATAGTTTCACTTACCAGTTCTTTTTAACACAGCGATAGAAGGCTGGCCTATTTGTTTCTAATTATGTAGTTAGAATTTCCTATGTTGTTTCTGTTGTAGGTGATAAAAACCTTAAATTCTTATGTTTGACTTCATTATATTTTAAGATTGAAGATGGTGTTATATAATGGTACTAATTCTCAAAATTTTAATCTTAGAGTTGTGCTTACAATGAATCTCATAGTTCAAAGAAGAAAGCTGTTTATTCCCATAAAGGTGTATTGGTTAGTTTTCTAGTATAATATTCATTATAAATATACTAAGTGTGTATCATTAGGGATAAATTTGTTAGCTTCCTGACATTTGCATAAATGTTTTTAGGAAAAAAGAAACCTCATATTGATCAGATTCTGACCTCAATTTGTGTTTGAAACTGTGTTCCTTTCAGTGAAATACCATTAATGGAATCAGCTGAACAGAAATCTCGTTCTGTTGGAGGTCTGGAAAAGGCTCTTGGCACTTTTTAATTTAAAAGTAGCACTTCTGTGGATTAAAGTTTATTCAGTCAGGATGGAGATACGTGTTCTATTATTCCCACTTTGTCCCCCATCAGAGAGTTAGAAACATTTTATGTGCAGATGTGCAGCAGCTTGGATTTGACATAGACCTTGATGTTAACCCGGTGACTTATTGAGAGAGGCATGTGGATTATTGTGATATTGCAGAAACTATTCTAGAAAGTTCAGTATATAACATGTGAATATAGTGTCAATAAATGAAATATTTTGGATGTAATTTTTCAGACAGTTTTTGGTACTGATGAATTAGCAATTGCATTAGGGGTTGGGGAGGTCAGAGCAGGAGTGGATGTTTGTGTTGAGACTAGGCTGAAGTAATTTTGTGTTTACTTATTATTGTATTACACCATTTCTCCACGTGCTTTTGAGGTGCTGTTTTCCTGTTCTCTTAGTTCCTAAACAAATGAGTAATACGAATATTTCTGCTTTCTGTTGCCTATTGAGATATGAAGTGCTGTATTCTTACAGGCACTGCTTTTTGCCATGTTTTCATCTGTCTGGTTTTTCTTTTCTGTATGTGTGTATGAAATTTTTGCCTCACATGTGCATATGTATGCGATTTGTGTAGAGAGTGTCAAAAACCAGCAGAAATGAGCCAAAGTATAATTGCTAGACTTCTGCTATGTGCACTTGGTGTAAGGAATAGTGGTAGGGTACAGGCTTATGCTGGTGTCACATAAACATCCAGCCCCTATTCAATTATCAGGGATTTCTGTCCTTCTCTCTCCCTGAAATGCTTTGATTCATAATGATATCTAATGGAAAAAAGATAAAGTAAATAATTGTACTAATTATTAGCCAGTCTTGTAAATTATGTTTTCATGTATTTCTTGTTACACTTGTCAAGCTTTTGGAGTTTTCTTACTTATTATGGAGAAAAAAAACCAAAATTATTTACTATTTTGTTTGAGTGTGGTATTAGAAATACAGATAATGCTGATATACAGAGTACATAGTAGTTTGGGGGGTTTTATTCTTTATTTGCTTAAGAAAATTGTATGGATTTTGGGTCAACAGTAGGGAAAACTTTACAGCATTCTGTACAAGTTCTAAGTTTGGGAACACTTGGGCAATGTTAAGATAAAACTTTTGTTTCCAAGATCTACAGATGCCAACTTTTTCTCTCTTCTTTTCTTCCTCACCCCTCAGAGTGGAATTTACTATGATCAAAGAAATTGTAGCAGCCTTGGATATAGTAAACCAGTTCCTTCTTACCATGTTCGGGTCTGTCTCCTCTTTCTATATTAATTTCATTATTTATATAAACTACTTAGATGTGGGTTTGCTCACTTATGCCATATGATGCTAATTGACTTCTCTATGACACTTCAAATTATTACAGTTAAAAGTAGTTACAGTTGTATTTTTTGCTTGTAAGGGTTGTGGTTTATAAAATTAATGTATAACATGCAGGTTATTCTGCTCTGCATATGGTGTTTTGAATTTAAAGTAACTTCTGTTTCGTGATTCTGTATGATATACAGAATACTACCAGCAGCTATGACAGTTGCTGTTTCAAATTCCCGTCTTCTAAAAACAACAAAAAGAGTCTTAAATGCTTAGCACTACTTTTTTTCCATCTTAATATAAATGATAAAACACTGATATGTCATGAGATGAGTAGTATCTTCCAGTACCTGCAGCTACGGTCATGGCCAGGTTTAATAACTAGCTAGAGGAAACTGACATGTTATTTGAAAACTGCTTAATTTTTTCACTCTCTTCCACAAATCTACTTGCAAGAATACTAGTTATCTTTGAAATCAATTTAAACATTATTAAAGCAAACGGGTTTTCCTGGAGGCTCTTCCACTCTTTTCTGAAAGTTTTGGTCTACTATAGATAGATTAAAATTTAGTATTTAAATCTTTAGAACTTTTGTGGAATATAGAGCAATAAATTTAAAAAAAATTATATATGCAGAAAAAGTGTTTCTGACTTGTTCTGTTCTTCACATTATAGTCATCTTCTCTATACAGTGATCCAGTGGCACCAACTAGGAGTTACAGGGTTAGTACAATGTAAAATAATATCTCACTTATCTTTAGATGTTTGAATGGCCCACAGAAATATAAAATTACGCTTTTCTTCATAGGTGTCTCCTTTAAACACTGGTTTGATAAGAAGTATCAGTTTGGTTTGTAAGCACCATTTGCATGGTTGCCTTAAATTTGTATAGTATGGCCATGAACCTTGACAGTATTACATGTGCATTTTTTGGATATTTTTAGAGTTGCATTTTCTGTGTGTCATTTTCTGGAGGCATTCAGTTTAATTGTCTTAACATTGTTAAACTGCCTCTTTAAAGTATTTTAGTAGTTGCCGTTTTACTGCTCTTTTTACAGACAAGCATAAAGTTGGTGAATGCAACAATGATGTGGAAGAACACGGGTTAGAGCAAGTTAATTCAAGCATACTAAATAACAGCTGCATGTATAATACTAAAAAAAGTATTTAAAGCAGTTAAGCATTTGAATGGAAAAGTCATCAGGAGATGACTGAAATTTGTGCTAAATACACCTTGAATACTTTTAAATAGGATTCCATATTTAAATTTAATAAACATACAAAAATGCTATAGAATGAAAACGTAATCTGCATCTCAACAAAATAAAGAGTTGCTAGTAGTGCCATAAGAATGGCTAAGATAGCTCTACAAGAAATTGTCTTTAAAAAGTGACATGCATGTCTTAAACTTTATGCCTTTTGCTGCTATAGTAGTTCAAATCCATCTTACACTGCCATTTAGAGACATGCTAAACCTATGTAAAAAATCATCAAATATTTTGCAGTATTTTTAATTAGTGAGGGCTTTTTTTTGTTTGTTTGTTTTGATTGCAAACAAATGATTTACCTTTTTTGGCTTTGTGGATGTTCTCAAGAAAACGTTAGAAGATTTAGTGAGAGAACAAGACCATAAAGACTCCTATTACTTATAACTCTGATATACATATAATTCTAGTTTCTGCTAGAGGTTTCTTCATAGGCAGGGGCAAAGCTGCATGAAACTGTTAATTTTTTTTCTTTTTAAGTTGCACTGCTCAGAGCTGCTTTTATTATCCACTGCATAGATAGATTTCAGCCTTGCACCTTTAAACATTCTCTTTCAGGAGAATGTGCATGGGTGAACGTAGGATAAAACCGATAAATGTACAGCATAGCTTCAGTTCCCAGGGTGCATTAAAACTTCTGCAGGCTTCAGAGCAGTTAAAACCAAATTGCAATTTAAATGTATAATTTAGGTATGCAAATAGTTAAGATTTGATTTTTTTTTTAAACTATTTGGCTGTTTTTCAAGGGAATTCTTAGAGTGACACATGGAAATAGATGTGCCTTTTAGCAATAGTAAATACTGCTGAGAATCTTTAAAAATTGTTTTTTTTAAAAAGTATGCTACTAACTGAAAATGCATAGATAGGATAAGAGAGTACGTGACTGTGTGTAGGAATTACAGTGTATGAGTATGGCACGGTAATTGCTGAGACTGGATATAAATGGTACTTCATTCCTTCTTTCTCACGCCTCGTTGTGTGGTGATGGATGACATAAATAGTTCTTGCACTCCTAGAATAATACGCCTTTGGTTGCTTGTTTCATTAGCTTTGTTTTCTGCAGACGAAAATCTATGAAAGTTGTGAAAATGTCCTTCATAATTTTTCTTTAGCCATCTGAATACAGTTATTCTTCAAGAGCAAGTTCAGTCCGAAGTAGTCCTGTGGTGAGCATTCCTATGCACGATTTGCTGAATGCTTTGATATTAATACATCAGCAGTTATGAGTACATCCACTGACCAACACACAGACTTGATTTTTCCATTCCGCATAAGAAGTTTTAATTTGTCAGAGATGTGATTTTTAGCAAGATGTAAATTTTTAGCAGTAAAATAGTAACCTGTAGAAGCAATAAGAAGTTTGTTTATCTAAATATCTTTTTAATGTTTGTAATAAGTAACTGAAGTAAAGTACCTTGTTGGGGTTACCACCCTATGTCATTGTTGGGGTTACCACCCAGTATCCAAAATGAGAGAAATTCGTTTCTGGGTCTCTATTGTCTTAAGTGTCATTCCAAAGTTGGCTTTTTGTACTGCAAAGTGATTTTAAATAGTTTTATTTTGCTTCTGCCACAGAACAATTGTCTAAGTTTCATTGATACAGCTGCTCATTTGTCATGTTACACAAAACAAAAAAGTGATCTAGCATGGGCTAAATTGAAATGTTCAGTCCTTTTTTAAATTTCTCACATATTAACAGTGGTATAGGTACTAAACAAATAAAACCACATTTGTCAGAAGCTGATGTTTTTAGCTGCAAGAGAGATCAGAGTGAATTTCTGAGGGCGTAGGAAAAAGGTAATTTTGCTATTGCTTTATGAAGTTCTAAAACCTAACAGGTATTGACATACATTTGTAATCTCTTGCACTGTGAAAACACTACTTGTCTCCTTAGAGATTAATTTCTTAAAAGTATATACTTTCAGATACATAGGAATATATATACATCAGATCTCACTCTGTATATGTTATACCAATAATGCCAAGGTAACATCCACTCACGCTAATGAAAGCTTAATAGAGTTCAAAGTATTTGTTCAATGAAATAATCCTGAAAAGCAGATGAAGTAAAAATCTTATGAATAATTTAACATCCATTTCGTACTGTTTCTGTGGCTTGTATTTTGATTTTACTCTGGATAATGCATTTGAAGTCAGCTTAATACTGTCTGGAAATCAGAAGAGAAAGTAGGAGAGATGGAAAAATTAGAAAACACTTGTGAGAAACTGTATGATGCTTCTCCATCTTAAAATGTATTGGTTTTGAACTCATTGGGAAAGGTACTAGGAGTACAGAAAGTATAGAAGGAGGAAGAGCAAGGTTTATCAGGTATATGGAGTTCTCAACAGCAAAGAGAAGTGGATTTTGAATGAGAGACCACTGTTGTCATAGATTGTAGCCCAAGTTGTTTGTTCTTTTGCTGTAATCATAATAAATAAGAATTCTCTTCAGTATCTTTATACTCTGCAAAGTGCAAGTGAAATAGGAAAGTTTAGCCAAATTTCCAACTATCAAAATTTATCTACCTAGTTACATTTAAAGAAAATTAGGATACTATTTTAAATATAGATGTAGTTTTATAGCTGGAAAATTTGTTGTCAGAGAAATAGAGCATAACATAGCAGTGACAACAAATACAAATTCTGTAGTCCTAAAATAGCATAATCTGAGCCAGGTGTTCATCAGTAAACTGTTTTTTATATAACTTATTTATGTAACTTCTGGGCATCTCACTATCTTTTAAATCAGAATGAGGCTACACATACATCAAATATAAAGACTTTTTTTTCACATGGTGAGAATTGGATAAGGACAGTATATTTTCAAACTGTTAATATAAGGATTTTTTTTCTGTTGTAATCACTTTTAAAACTAAATACAATGTGCACTGTAACTTTCTGCCTTTTGAAGTAAAATATTGTCAACAAGCTTATGATAAACCCACTCTTCTCATTAAATACTGTGGTTTATATGCATAATGTTTCTTAGTTGAATATTTCACTTGAATTCCTATGGCAGATGTAATTGCTGTAATGATCTTAGATACATTTTGCCTTTTTTGGCAAGCAACGTGTAGCACTAGCATTTTTTTCCCCACCTTTTTAAGTGCCTGTCTGACATACATCTTTGGGGAATAACATTATCTTCTAGTGTAAGACATCTTAAACTTAGGAATAAGAAGAAGCCCAGATTATAACTAGCGCTGTTGGGTTTGTGTTGATTTGAAAAACGACAACATTTGTAGAGAAAAATAATAATTTTTATTTATCAACTTATATAATCTGTCTGTTATGATCTGCAAACTTTTTTTAAAGGTAATTTTTGTAGTTTGTGTTTGGCCCTAAATTAGTACTAAACCCTTTGGTATCTGGTTGTAAGTTTTTTTTATATTACTCTAATTGAGGAAAATGAATCAATAATAAATGTTCATTGTTTTTAGTGCAATAGTGGGGAGTTGAGGTAGGATTTTTTGGTTTTTAATAAACTTTCGTTCATTCAGCGGTGTCATCTTCAGTTCTCTTTACCTTCTCTTCATCTTTTGAAGTCCTCTGATTTTTCTGATCAACATGAAACTACTGCTGACTATTTTAGTCGTTGCAGCCGCAGGGGAAGCATCATTTCCGATGCAGATGATGGCCAAGTTTTGACTAGTGTGAGTGTAATGCTTTTAATTACACTGTGGCAAATACAGCATACTTACTAACCATGGATTTTCTTTTCATACTCTGCAAGAGTAAATACTGTAAAAGCATTCTAAATTACTTAATTGCAAATAGGTTTATTGTGGGGTTGGGGCTGGTTTTTGTATAAAAATGTACTGAGTGAATTTTTAAAAAGCATGCTGCTTTATTTTAAAGGAGATTTTGCCTGTTGCTAAAAGCATGTGACAAGTGTAACACTTCACATTTTTGTGTGTGTTTGTGATAAGCTTAACAATCTCTTAAAGACCAAAACATTTTACATTTTTTTCTTATGGAAATTAACAATGCTAGGGGGTTTTTGCGTACTTTTGGAATACTATTACTTCCTTAATTGTCAAAAATACTTGGAACTGTGCCCACATTAGTGCATTTTAGTTTTCATTCATCCCATATGAGATTTTCTTAGGATCCATTACTGAAGCACTCCTTGTTGGCTGTGCACTTTTACTGGATCCCATGTCAATCAACAGATCATGTTACAGGAAAATTATTGTGATGGTTTTCCTGTGCATCTCCCTTTAGGCTGAACATTGTTTATACCAAACCTAGCCACCTTCTCTTGGTGCTTTAAGTTCTGAAAATTCCTGTTACTTGCAGTCAAAAATTTGTATTTAATAGCATGGAGAAAAAAGGGAAATTTCTGTTCTTAGGTTTATCTTTTGAAATAGCAGTCAGGGTTAGCACATGCCGTAGGTAGGCAGAGAGGCTGAGAGCACCTGTGTTTATTTAGTTGAGCAAAAGAAATGCTATGTGGTGACCAGCAGTGTGTAAGTGCTTGCTTAGGTGAGAGCCAAAGTCTTCATACCCTTGCCGAGCAATGCAACAAGGGCCAGCAACCTCACGCTGCAGTTTAGGAGTTCAGACGAGGCACTCCAGGAAGCTCCCACAAGGAGGTTATTGTTGCAGTCTGTAAGGTTACAGCAAGGCTGGAGAGCCTCTGTGTTCAGGAGCTGGTGAAACTGAGCTAGATCAAACCGCAGCTGTCCTGGACTGTTGGCCGTGGTTCTGCTTTAAATGGGAGACTGAGAGCTAGAGTACTCCTACATCCACTTTCTATGACTTTGCATTTAGATGATACTTTAATACAGTTACAGTGCTATATAACTTGTAATAATTGTTATTTATGATCTGTACATTCTGAAATCATGAGAGACTAATCATTTCTCCAAGTTAAACTTCAGCTTTTTTTTTCCCATAATAAGGCTGACTTTCTGAAATGAATGCTCTGCTAAAAGAAATATGGAGGCTGAGACTGATAGTTATGCTACCTTCTCAGTTGATTGTGTTATTATCATCGTTATATATTAGTAGATTACAAATTTTTATTTTTATTTAGGTTAGTCTAAATGTATCCTTCAGATCAATTGGACTCTTCACATCGTTTTATCATCGTACTGGTGACAAATATTTGCAATCTATCATTTCAGTACATCATTGGATGTGGTGAATTTGTCATGAAGAAGCAATGTTCCTTTTATAGAAACCACAATATGAGGAAAAAGAAAGATCTTATAAAGTAGCGTTTGTTTCTTTTGTGATTGCAACAGACTTCCAAAACTCTTTTCCCTGGCATGGAGAAAAACAGGTGTTCTTTGAGAAGCAAGATATGTGAGATACCATACTAAATATGTGTCTATTCCCTCCTATTTTGATTCATAGAAATGTAGAAAATGTGGACATCTAAAATATAATTTTGCAGTAGCAGAATTTCCTAAGTAAAAGGGAGTGTGGTAGTTCTTTTGCTTAGTCTTCAGTACATAAAATATGGATTGAAATAATTTTGTAGGTTGCTTTTACTGAGTACACTTTAGTTATAGGCTTTTACCTGAACCGGTTTTATTGTGATGTAATTGCAGGTTTCACTAAAGAGGTTGAAAATACAAATGTGTTTTCTGTTGGCTAGGACATTCACACTGCTGTCACTGACTGCCTTAAGTGTACTTGCATGAAGCTTTGCATCTGTTATGCCACCAAGTGTTGTAGTGATTACTCTGTTGAAATTTAAAATAGTAAAACATGTTTTGTTGTTCAGTATTGGTAATGACTTTTTAAAAACTTTAAAGAAAAGTTTCTAGCTTTTTCTTTAAAAGCAGTCATTTATTTTGCAATTGAGGTAAAAACTACTTTTTTAGGCTGAATATAGTTTTTCCTGTCTTGATGTTTGCTAACATCTGGAATTTTTTTGTTTCATTTTTAAATATTTTTGAACAAAAGATGCTGATTCAGTAGTCCCTTCTTACAAAAGGTAATCATGTTCCCTATTCTCTTTCAGCTGGAAGAGAAGAGTGAAAAATCACATTCAGAAATATTTTCAAGGGTAAGAGTTTTTAATTTAAAAATTACTTAAAGTCAGTGTTCATGCACAAATTTGCAGGTGTTGAAATAGTTCAAAAAGTATAAATGCTGTGTATTTTTCATCCAGGTTAGCTTGCAAAGATATTTTTAGATACACTTTTTTATCGCCCAGAATTAATGCTTTGTGCCTTTTATTTCTTGAGGAATCAAAATTATTCTTTAGTTTACTTTTGGCCAGTAATAATATTCTGTACAATTTATTTTTCATGTGAGAAATACTTACCAGGAAAGGCTAAAATTTAAGAGGCTAAGGCTATTAAAATCCATATGGTAGATTCTCATTGTAGGCTTCCTTCTGAATCCTAGATGGCAGAAATCGTAATTTTTAGTAATATTGTAAATGTCTACAGTATTTCAGCACTAATAGCCATCTTATGAATGTCTTCTGGACAGATAACTCAAAATTCTAATGTTCTGATACACTAAGTCATCAACAAGAAAACAACATTTTACCAAGAAGAAACACAAGGCTGGAAAATAAGCAATGGAAAATACTGTTTGTAAGCTAATACTAAGAAAAACAAGAGAGAAAACTCTTCTGTAACTGTGAAGAAATTTAAGAAGAGTATTGTCCATTATACCAGAAATAACCGTATGATTCCTGATGCAATGTTTTTCCCTTTTTTAAGCCTTCATCTCGCAATTCAGTAAGTGCAACTCCTCTGAGTGGCAACTCATCTAGGAGAGGAAGTGGAGATGCAAGTAGTTTGGTGGATCCTGATGCCTCCCTCAGTGAATTACGGGTAAATTGCATTTTCAGAGAATTTGGAGCTAATTTAAGTAGGAGGATTGTTTTTAAATACAGAACTTCTCTAATAGTAAGAAAATGTTATGAGGATGTAATTTGCAATCATGAAGGATTTCTTTACTTTCTTGGTAATTTATCTTGGTATTTTTTGTGTTCATAATTATGGTTTGAGAGTTTAGTTTATTAAGATGAGACTTTGTTTATGTCAAATTTCAAACAATTCTGTCCTTTTTGAGATGGCTTGGAGTCAGGGTTATAAACAAAACCTTAATTTCCATCAAACTGTTGTGAATTAATTATAATTTCTGGGAATTGTTGCAGGCTTTGTCATTTGACAGAAGTGTATGTAAACCTTCTAATGCTTTTTTGACTTTAAACTATTTCCCCGTACTTCTTATGCAATGGTTCATTCCTATGTCCTGCAGGATATCTATGATCTTAAGGACCAGATACATGATGTAGAAGGGAGATACATGCAGGGACTTAAAGAATTAAAGGTATCAGGGCACCTCCCAAGCATGCATTCTGAATGGGTGTTTTTGGGTAATGGAGTTATCACTGGTTTCACTAACATATAGTGGGCTTCACTAACAAATTTTTAAATTTCTTTAAAGCATGTCTCTAACTTTTAATGCATGAAGAGCATCAGCTTAAAATGTACGTGAGATCGCATATATTCATTATTTGATTAATATTAGAAGAGTATTAAACTTTGATATTTTTATGTATATGAGTGTTTTCTGATAAGATAATGAGATGTTCAGTTTATATTTTTAGGGGTTTGTTAGCAAATAAACAGATATACAAAATAATTACCAGGTATCAAATGGGGAACAAAGAAATGGGAGATAATTATGGCAAAAAACTTAAGAATTAATCTTCCAAGTTTGAGCAAATACTTCATATTATAAAGAAAAACAAAAATAATAATTTTGAAAGATGTGCTGCAATTAATTTGGGCAGGCATATTGCTTGCAGGAGAAAATTAATTTTGTTTTAATTCTTTGCCATTAAAAAAGAGTTTTTATTTGTGCTTGTGGTTTATATTCCTATTATTTTCTCTAAATCACAGGTTGTTTTTCTCAGAATTTGGCTAATGAGTGCTAAGGAAACCTTCCTGTCTGACAATCCAGCACTCACTGTGGTAGTCACATTCCCACCATCCCAGATTTTCACTGCTGGGAGTGAAACCCCCAGTGAGTCACCCAGTGAGTCAATGGGTGCTGCGCTAGACTGGCTACACGGACCATTCTCGCACTGTCAGTCAAGGTCTCCTTACAGGCTCAGCCACAGGTTTCCCATAACAGAGTCTCAGACATCTGATTTCTCTTTACTTTAATCATGGCACAGTCACACACAACCAACTCGAGATCAAGCTGGGTGCTGCCGAGGAGGGACCCTGAACCAAGCAGTCCCTGGGCTTTTGTATCTGCAGTCCATGCACACAGTAGTCTGGGGTCTTCCTGCTGAGCCATTGGCGCTCTCTGTATCTCTGAGTGGCCGGTCACCTGGCTGGTGCCACAGATCCCCATGCCCTTTGTTGTGCAAAGGGTCAGTGCCAGATCACTGTTCTTGCTGGGGACTCCCGCCATTTCCCCACACCCAGGGTGCAATCTGCAGTTTGCCCTGCAGCAGCATACTGAACTACCTGGTCTAGGTGTAGTCTTCCGCATGAGATTTGTCTGTATTTTGACTTCTTTAAACTAGTATGTATGCATTTCTTTTATACATTTCCACACAATTAACAGTGCAGCAAATTTAAAATAATCATACTTTTCACTGTTTTGTGTTGAAGGGAAACAGAATTCAACAAATTATGGGGCTTACAAATCTTTTTCAGGGTATTTGTTCTGTTCTCTTTCCTGTTGTATAATTGTGAATGATTTCATGTAAAAGTAAAGAGAACTTTTCATACTTGTTTTATATCCATATAGAGACTGAATTGAATGAATGCTTCTTGTAATAGAGCATGTAATAGTGATGTATTTATCAGCTTCCTTAAATTTCTTCTATTTAACAGTATATCAGATGATATAGTAAGGGGAAAATATGTAATATGAGCTGTTTAGTGTAGCAAAAATTATTACCTCTTTAAAGGATAACTTTACCTTTAAAGGTAACTTTCAACCTGATAGCAATATGCTCAGATGAAGTATGTTTTGATTTGGTTATATTGCCATCTGAATATTAAATGGACTTCAAAGAGTAGCAGATTACAAGATGATTAGACATAGACATATGAGACACAGACTGAGTGTAATGTGAGACTGCTTCGTATCTTCAGAATGGATCTAACTCTCACACCTTTATGTGTTTGTCAGCATCTCATGACTACTCTTCTGACTCAGGGCTAATGGATTATTATTTATTGTAATCCATTACAGTTACCAAAGAGCACAGTGTGCAGTAGCAAGATCTTCATCTATGCTTGTCTTTCAGAATTGAACTGCATTTTATGTTATTGCTGATACTGAGTAATATGTTCCTAAGTTAATTCTCATTCCATAGAGATTCTTTTGGGAACCTTTTTTTAATTAGGAAGATACTTCCTTTTTCTCAACTTGTACTTGATCAATTTTGTCTTGTGTATGTTATAGGAGAGTTACTAGGATACCTGCACTTACGCTATGTTTAAATGTTGGGGTTTTTGGGGTTGGTTGGTTGGGTTTTTTCCAGTGGTTGACTAATGGGGGTTTGTAATCACACTGCCTTCTGAGCTCTCTGGTTGCCATTGTGCTGCTAAAAGAGTGGGTTTTACCTGGCTACAAATATGCTGGGTGTCAGCAGAATAAACTCTAATGTGGCTGGTTCTGGTTTAGTTAGGTCTTCAAATCTTTTCCTCTCTATTTGATTCAGTTTTGTTGCTTCTTTATATACTTCTTTGCATCAGCTGGAAAGAAATCCTGTTTCTTTCCTCAAAATTTTTCTTTTATGCTGTTAACAGTGCACTCTCTTGATGTCTATTGGCTTGAATCATCTTGTTCTGGCTGAGGAAGCTAATTTTTAGAGCACTTTTACTTTACTGATAAAGTTGTTGGTGGTATTTCTTCATAGCTTTAGGTTATATGCAGAGCCTTACCTGTTTTCATTCCATCCCATTCCCACTGCTTCATCCTTAAAAATCCTACAGCTTCCTTCAAGTGTTTCAGAAGTTATTTCAAGTCAAACTGGAAGACTTTGTGAAACTACATGGAATTCTTGAACCATGGGGAACACGTGTAATACTTGAAAAGAAGACAGTTGCAAAGAACTCTTTGCAATGTTTCAGGTTTTTTAACCCATTAGAGACTTAGACATAACTTAGTTTCTCTCTCAGAAGCAGTTTTCACTCTTTAGTATCCAAATCAATTTATTCTTCTTCTGTAACTGCAGATTCACCCTCCTCTCTCCCTGCCATTTTTTGATTAATGACATTCTAATACAGCATTCTAAGCCCCAACTCAGCCTTGTCTTTATGGCTGGAGTCCTGGAACATGTGGCATACAGTAAGAGGCTGAGACAATGGGCTTTGAGAAGTCTTGGAGGAGTGGTTGGCAATATCATTGCTGTTTTCAGTGTGTCTGATAGGAGGCTGTGGAGAATAGAGGGCAGACTTCTTTGTAAGGGAAATATGCAACAGACAAAAGTTGCATTGTAAGAGTAAAAATTCCAATTAGAACTCAAGAAAAAAAGTTTTCACAAGGAGAGCAAACACTGGTGCAGGTCATCCAGCAAGGTTGACCATCTGCAGTCTAGATTTCTGGAGATACTTAAAATGGAGATAATCTGTGAGCAGCCTGATCTTGGTTGACCCTCTTTAGTTAGGAGATTGGACCAGATGGCAGTCAGAGATCTCTGCCAACCTAAATTACTACATGATCCCAGTCACGACATTCACAGAAATAATCAAATTGGACTTTTTTCCTAGTTGCATTTTTTTTTGTTAAATTTAATATCTCCCTGTGAAATTACTATAGCATTCACTATAATCCTAATACCTTCCTTTTTTTACTCTGAACTGGATTATTCTTTGAAAGTCTAAAAATTCACTGTCTCTAGCATTTTGTTTTGCCAATCTTTACAAGATTTGTCATATTTACAGCATCACAAAAAAAAAATGTTTTCTCTGCTTTTAATCTTCAGAATTACTTGCATGCACTTAAGTTTATATTTTTTCTTTTTTTTCTTTTTTCTTATCCTGAGTCATCTTTGCTGTTTGCTACTACTTCCCAGATGATAATGGTACTTTTCTTATATTCTCACAACTTACACTGTTTTGTCTCTTCTGATCTGTAGTTATTTTTTCTGGGGTTTCAAAAAACTGTATTTCACCAGCAAAAAATTCCAGAATTCAGTGAATGGAATAGAGATGTATAAATACATGTGATTATGATAAAATTATAAAAGGTAAAATACATACTCTAAGGAGAGCTTTCCCAAACTGGAGATTTACAACATGGAATAGGATTTGGGGATAGGGATTTTTTTTTTAAACTTTATTATAGCAGAATATTGAACTGTGACTTGGTATTTCTAAAGAGAAGACATGACTATAATTCCAAAGCAAAAATGATTGCATAATTTTACTGTTTAACAGATAGCAGTCTTCGGTATTTTCTTAGAAAACTTAGATTGTTGGCACCTTCTCTCTTAATATCATAGTCTTAGTGTTCTGTTTTCTGGAAAAGCCAAGCTTCGTGCCCTTTCTGTGCTAGTGCTTCTACTGTCATAATACAAATAATTAAAAATTGAGATAATGCTACTTAGGCCTTCAAGGAACAGATTACATGAAGTACAAGGAGATTTGTAATAGGGCATAGATCTACTTTGTCCAGGGATTGGCTTAATAGTTCCGTTTCAATTCTAAAATTAGGACTCTGAAAATAAATTTTTATTATTTTTAAATCATAGAATGTTAAAGGATTGGAATGGATCTTAAAGATCATATAGTCCCAACCCCCATATAATGCATATTGAAATAATGGCATGCTTAAAAGTGCCTGGAGTGATAGTTGTTCTAAGTATTTAAATGGTTGACGTTTGTTACATCTCTGACAAAAAACCCCATCTATAACCAAAAAATGGGAGAGATTTGTGTAAGCAGCTATATAGCAAGGCATATATACACCTTTAGGTGGAGAATCAAGTATGTGAATCTTTACATGCTTTTAAAAAAAAGATCTTAGTAAAAATCCAAAGATAAAGTATCTGTTAAAATAGCGAATCCTTATTACTGGAATAATGTGGCTATCTTAAAATTTTGAATCTAAGGTCATAGGGCACTACTTAAATAATGAACATTAAGTTAAAGCTGCTCTTGGAATTCTTTTCGTGATCTCTTTTACTGATTTAATTGTCCAAGTCTTCTCTGTTAGATTTGTTGCCTCATTCTAAACTGTTTTCTCATGCATGCCTTGAGAATATGTGATATTACTACAGATATGTGGTAATCACTAGAATGTGAAAGCTGTGATATTACTACTGTATCCCCATGAGTTGCGGTGAATGTGGCAGAGTAGAAAATGCAAGTGGAATATTATCTTGTATTTTTTATGCTTTTGTAATGATAACTCTTCACTGTTGTGTATGACCTAAGTTGAATAATGGAACTGAACTGTGACTTGGTATCTCTAATGAATGTATTTCAGAAACAAAAATGGTTGCGTAATTCTACTGTCTAACATCTCGTGCTTTGACATTATGGTGGTATTTTAACATTTTAACAATGCATCAAAAAGTTAGACTAATGTAAACTTTTCTGCTATCTGTAGGATTCACTGGCTGAAGTTGAAGAGAAGTACAAGAAAGCTATGGTTTCCAATGCTCAACTAGACAATGAGAAAAACAACTTGGTTTACCAAGTGGATACTTTAAAAGATGTTATTGAAGAAAAAGAAGAACAGATAGCAGAGTTCTATAGGGAGAATGAAGAGAAGTCAAAGGTATTTTTTCCTAATTGTTAACTGCTGAAATCTGGACTACTTGGTAAGAACAGCTGAAAACATTCAGAGTAGTTTTACTTGTTAGTATTGGGCTTAAGTCTTTATGGCATCTTTTCTCTCTACAGTTTATTAAATAAAATTTTCTGTGTAGTAAGTATCTGGACAACTTATCTAGACCAATTCAGTGATTTTTTTTTAACTGCTTGGTGGGTACAATTCCTCAAATCCTTGCAGTAATTTCTCACATAACTCAAAATAAATATCAATAATGGATTTATTTAATACAGGAACTGGAAAGACAGAAACACGCCTGCAGTGTTCTGCAGCATAAGCTGGATGAACTTAAAGAGGGCCTTCGACAGAGAGATGAATTGATAGAGGTATGTTCATATGAGTGCATGATAGAACCTGTGCCAGTAAATACAGTGTAAGATTTGAATGGGAATCATACACAAAACAGGATTAAATATTATCTTGCATTTTTAAGAAAGAATTTATCTTGTTTTAGTGGGTAGAATTTAAGCTACTGATCCTCCTAAATTTATGAAGCTGAAAATGTCTCTGCAAGGTTTTCAAATGTATTACATCTTGCAAAACCTTTAATTCTTGTGAGAATTGTGGTTCTCTCATGAATGTTCCTTATATCTTTTCTTTGCTGTGAGAGCAGAACTAATATTTGTGTGGCCAAAATTATTTTCCATAGCTAGAAGTTCTGATGCGTGGATAATACCAAATGTTATTCTTTGCTCTTCCCAGAAGTTTCCATTTCAGTTATTTCATACTTCTGTATCAACCACTGAAGTTTGCCATAGTGAATATTTGTGTGCTTACCAGTCAAGCATAATACACAGCAACAGTGGTCAGCATGTTCTTGGGTCACAACCGTGTTGCTGGGTGTGCAGTATGTTCTTTTCCCCTCTCACCCTGTTCTTTTTCCCCTTTTCCCTTTTATTCTGGAAACAAACCCACCCACCCTGAAATCCCAGAGCTATTATCAGTCTTCATTTTAAAATGGTCCACAAAGAAATATATATATAAAAAAAATATATCTTGTCAGCAGCATGTGGGTGTCCATTTCCCAATGATTTTAGTTGGAAGTTGTAGTTGAATTATTACATAATTTTCCCACTGTCTCTTCATTTCAGTATAAATTAATTATCGTTAAGTGTATAGGCCAAAGTTTCCACTGTAATTTTCAAAAGCTGTGTAATAGTTCATTGATCCTTTATTTCTTCACTATACTCTTGTGCTCTCTAAGTGGTAGTACTGTAACTCCCAAAGGTTCTGAAAAGTCCCAGTTCTGTTTTGGAAGTATTATGCTTCATGAACTGGAGTTGATATGATTTACTAGCAGAAGAAAAGGATTAAGATTGCCCTAAGTATCAGCATTTTGAGTCAGATAAATGCTGACAAGCAAAAAACCCTAAAAAATTCTGTTGTAGCTCTGTTGCTTGCTCTAAGTTATCTTTGACTTCTCTGAGAATTAAAGAACAACTTTGCGTGTTCTTGTTTGGGGTTTTGGTGGGGTTTAAGTATATGAACCAAGAATATACAGCAGATTTGTCTGGAGTGTTTGCTTTGGTAGAATGTAGCATGTGTCAAATATTCACAAATACATACAGTCCCTTTGAAGATTTGACCCATATTTACCACTTATGTGTGTTGTTTCCCCATCTATTAACACTAACAGAAAATCTAGCTGAAGCCATGTAGCTTCTTGCAGAAAGACGTTCATTCCCACATGTAAAATGAAGTTCACTCATTAAGAGGGAAAAAAATTGTCTCTAGCCCTTAAAATTCTTACGTCATCTTCATAGCTAAGAATTTAATTATGTTTGCAGGGCAAGCAGCAAAATGCAGTGATAGTTGAAAAAATAGGACTACACTTGATATGTATTCATATAGTATCAGAGAGCACTCAGCAGTTGTCTTTCGCTTCTTGGATGTTTGATTCAAACTCCCTTCTTTATACTTTCAAGAAGATTATTTTATTTTGTAAAACATAAATAAAACAAATTGTTAACATTAGTATTCACTTCAAAAGGGGGCTTGAAGGTATCTGGAAATTACAGCAGACTAATTGTTTCTATCCTCAGACTGCAGTGGGAATAGTCACTGAAGAAAAGTAACTCTTGCTACATTAAGTTTTCCCAACAACATTCACTGAATAGAATTAAATACCATTCTCTTGCATGAATTCATGAGAAATATATTACATTAAACTGCACACGGTTTCTCTAACTTCATGCTCATAAACTCTTTGGTTGACTTTTATTACTTAGTTTCCTTTATCTATTTTAATGTTTGGGATTTTTTTTCCATTTCCTTACTTCTCTTTCCTCTTTTATTCTTCCCTCATCCTATTTACCACAGGAGAATCAACGTATGCAGGAGAATATAGACTCCATAACCAAAGAAGTGTTTGATCTCCAGGAGACAATTAATTGGAAAGATAAAAAAATAGGGGTATGAATCAAATATGGGAGGAAAGGTATTTTTTAAATTTAGAAGTAGATGGATGCCTTCTACACCCCAAGGAATGCTGTGTACTCCAAAGAAATTAAGGCCACTCCCAACTTAAATGTATAAAATGTTTTCCAGTCTTTCTCTTCTTCAGAAAATGAGCCACACTTTATCTTTACTTGTATAATGATAAGTAGTACTAATTAAATCTGTAACATGAACTGTTACACATGCAATTTTACCATTTTTTTACACAATTTTTAATGGCATTCCTGGTGGTAAAAAATACGATCTTGAATTGACTTCTGCAACCAACGTGCTCATTCCTGTATTACACTTCTGATCCTTGCAGGATTGGTTAGCTTAGATGCAATACTGAACCAAGCTGATGTTGTGATATGGCACACAAAGTACTTTGGGAATTGAGAGTTGTAATTGAAACAATGGTTGTAGGTGACCTTTTGAGGAGCATCTGTAGGGTTCCTGTATAGGAAGAAAGGTGGTACAGGAAGAACTGTGCTGATACTATCCAGCGAGTGTAGGTCAGGCAGGGTTTGTCAGCTTTGCTTCTGGGCAGTGCAGAAGTCGTAGAGCTGAGTCAGCCTGACTCTCAGTGATCACTACCTGTCTCTGAACTTGTGACTGTTCTGGGACACAAGTAGATCGCCTGGTGGCGATAGGGAGTTAATTGGAAAGTCTTTAAAAAGGAATTGTCTGCCTCTTAACAGCCCAGGGGCATTTCTCTACCTGAATTTTACACCATATTTCAATATATGCACATATCTTTGAAAATAGTTTTATTTGCTGGAGTTCAAGTCACTTTTCAAAGTCACCTTTTAACTGATGGTGCCCAGCTCAAAAGCTATGCTGTGTAACATTTTTTTCATGTTTCAGTCTTTCTCTTCCATCATAAAAAGATACAACATTCTAAAGTTTTCTGAACATTCTTCTGAAAGCTTTTTGTCTTTAATTTACCCTATTCTTTCCATACTTATTTCTCACATTTGTATACTGGACTGTCTCAATTTGTGCAATATTTTTGTGCTTTTTTCAAATACATTGCCAGAGTTAGTACACGCATATCCCGTATTCAAATATATCCACCAGTCAGAATGACAAGAAGGATAGATTAATTTTCCTCTAGCCAAAATTGCCCTACCAGTTTGTGTTCTTATAAACACCATAGCTGGTTATTTTTCTAGTTAGGGTTTTTTTTTAAACTCTCAGAATTGAAGTCTCTTAGATACGAAAGTAAAAAAATGCTGCTCTTTTCTTTCTCGTATCTATAAAAATTTACATACTTTTCTTAGCTCACAGTTTTTGAGCCTTTCTCCCTCCTACTGAGCAGCTTTGCTAATTTTTACTCTATTCCAGCTTTAGAAGTCTCTGAGAAGCTTCACAATGTAGCTTATTACTAAAATTGTAACCTAATTTTACAATGTATGCAAGACTCCTTAGCTGTTTCAGAGAAAGAAAGGAAGGCAAACAGAACAAAAATAGTACAAGTTTGTTTTACACCTGCCTTCTTATGTTGTCCTGTTTCTACAGTGATTGAAATTTGTGGTTATATTTGATCTTAAATTAGATCAGTTTGAGGACACTGAGTTACAGCTTTGGGTTACATTCCTGAAATATACAGTTATTTTACTGTTTAGTGGCTCCAAATTTTCAATTAGTAATGGCAACTCTGAGTTTGCTATAAATTTCATGCAGGCTTTTGGAATACTTAAAAAATAGGACCTCAGACGTCTCTTGCATTCTGGCATATGATCAGATTTTGCTCATACCAGTATGGTAAAACATGCCTGCAGAGCTTTGTTGTCGTGATTTCTGTTCCCTGCCCCAACAGAAGAATTTCAGAGGTCGATTTTGTACAAAATCCATGTCAAATTAAACCCTGAGCATTCAAACAGCTAGGATTTTTACTGATTCTGAATAATGATTACTTGGATCTACATAGGTAGAAAAATATAGTTGTATCAGTTTCACTTCCCTCCCCATCAGAATTTTCTGATTTCCAACACTTGTGTATTAGGGGGTGAGGACAGAAAATATGTTTGGGGAAGGTCAACATCGTCACAGGGCACTGTCAAGTACACACAATCTGTGTGTGATTCTGGGCCACTGTGTCCATTCTCTCAAGTGGTGAGCTTACTTCCCCTTCTTCAAAAGGGGAAGAAAGCTCACCACTGTTCTTCAAAAATTAAAAAGATGTATGTGTCTTTTAAGTAGAGCAGAAAATTATATAATGATTAAGGTTCTTTGTGCTATTTATAATGTAGTTAGAGATCTAGTGTGTGCTAGGAAATAAAAGCACATCTTACGAATTTTTAAATTAAGATGTCAGCTAATGTTTTCACACGTTGATTTGCCTTTATTTTAAATGTTACATTTATATATTAGTACGTCAAGTATTTACATACTAATACATCAAATTGTCAAAATTTTCTGTTGAAACTGAGTAATGCTTTAAAACATTGCTCTAGTATACAGATTCTAGATGATTATTAAAATTCAGCATACTGCACTTACGTGGGGCAAGTACAGTAAAAATGTATACACTTCCATTTCTTTCTTGGTATCAGTCCATTCCTACACATCCATGCATAACATAAGGTTTAGTTGGATCATTTTCTTGGCAAAAATGTGTGTATACTTTTGCAGTTGTTGTATGGTGAGGATTATTTGTAATGCATGCAGTATTGAATGCTGCCCAGTCAAGTGAAAGTGTCCGACTAACTGCCAGGTAACACCGCTCCAGCATAGGTAGGCAAACCTATCTACATCCATATTTCACTTCTAGCTGCTGTACTTTTTTTGTGCTAAAATAGTGCTACTAGTGTTTGCTGCTTTCTTTCCCCTCTAAAATGGATTGCTTTGGGTTTAGTAAATGGTGTTGTAACCCTTAAGCAACTAGTAAATACACTAGTGAGTGGATACATTCAAGGCCTTTTATGATGTGTGATTTCTACTTCTGTACCTTATAAAAGGCAGAGAAATTAGTTCAGTAGACATAATGTTTTAGGATCTTTGCCATTTGAGTTTTAGCAGATTTTATTTCTTGCTGCAGAGTGCCTGTATGAAGAAGAATCACTTATTCTTTTGGTACACAATTTAGTTTATCAAAATTTACCAAAAAATATAATTCTCTAAATAAAAATCTCTCAAAAAAAATCTACTAAGACTTGTCTGAAAAAAAATCATGACAAATGCAGCATGAAGTTAGATATGCATCTTGGGGAAGGCAGTTATCAGATTATGTATGTTACTACATATTTAAAAAGCACTTTTAATTTCTTCACTTTTATTGAGCTCTTTGTATTTACTTGTAGAAAATCTTTCTGCTGTCATATGCTTTTTCTCTGTGCCATTCTTTTTCTTGCTATCTGCCTGAGCCCAGGCCCTAGAAAGACAGAAAGATTACTTTGACTGCATTAAGAATGAGCGAGATGAGCTCAGAGAGGAGTTGGCTGACCTGAAGGAAACAATGAAGAGAGGACAGGTATGTTGGTAGTAGCTACTTTACAGTAACAGAAATCCAGGAATAGGGCATGAAATCAAGGTCAGTAGAAAAGAGGAAGAATCGTTACTATTCTTGTGCTGTCTGAAAACCTGACCTTAGGGTAGGATAAATGGTCCATATCATTGTAACTGTTTCAATGAACTTGAAAAGCTCTTTAAAAACTTTTCTGTTGATTTATATTTTAGCACTTCTGTTGTATGACTAGTTTATTTTTTCTTTTGCATTTTTAGAAACATGGATTAGTTATAATTCCAGATGGCACACCAAATGGTGATGTAAACCATGAATCAGTGGTTGGTACAATAACAGTCGTATCACAGGAAGCTGCTCAGGTCTTGGAATCTGCAGGAGAAGGACCACTAGGTAAAAACATCCTAGCATACTTTATAGAGTTTTTGGGGTCTTTGTTGCCTCTTGTTCGCAGTGGGTGTAATTTACATTTGCAGATGCAAGCACCTGCGATGCTTCTGGAATATATGCTTACACAACTTTCAGGATTGATTTTAGTTTTTTGTTTGTTCTGAGTAAAAAGACAGATGTACCTTTTGAGTAAGAAAAAATATGTGCTTAGATGTTTGAAACTGGTTAGTTCTCTTGGTCCAGTTCCTGTTCTAAAACTGTCAGAAAACATCTTGCTTAAAATTGTCATCTTTTGGATTAGTATGTTTTCCATTGTGTTTCATGAAAATAATTCTTTAGAAGTATGCATAATCAGTGAAAGAACAGCAAGTGCAGTCTTCCATCACGTTCATTAGAAAAAGAAACATTCAAATTTGAAAACATTCAAAAAGTGACAGGGACAACAGAGATACTGATTGGGGATTTCAGGGTTAAGTTCCTTTAACTTGCTTTTATCCTATCCGTTGAGCAAGTTATTGTATGCCGGGTCAATCCACTGTAAAACTCTGTTAACATGTAGAAAAACATCTGTATATACTTGAATTATGCTTGTACATAATATGTAATAGTTACATATTTTCGTATTGACAGAAATTAGACTTGATACGTATTTCTGCTGTGGTTCCCTCACAGGAAAATACAAAGGTCATTATGCTTCATTTCTGTCAAAGTTAAAATTTCTAAGGGAGTTGCTCAAGTCTTAGCACAGTGTTGCTTGATAGACTGTTTTGTAGCTGTTACTGATCTTCTGACTAAGTAGAGATATTGCTGCATTCCTATGGGTCCTTTTCCAGGTACTTTTTTTGTCGTTTGGGAACACTTTTTGCAAACTTTCTAAGCATATGGGGAAGCTTAGTGGCTTCCCTGAAGTGACAACAACCTTAAAATAAGACAGGGAAAAGAATACACAATCAGAAGAAACTTCTGTTGGAAACAGCCGTTCTAGATAAGGGACAAAACTGTTTTAGTACTAAAAAAAATTCTTCAGTTGTTAATTTGCTTTAAAGATTTACTAAACTCTGAGGTCTTGCTTTTAGAATTGTTATACTAATAAACAGTGTGAATGAAACATTTTTTCCTTTTTTCTGCTATTAACTGAGGGTCATGGTGTTATTAGTGAGTTATCAAAGTTTTGTGGTCCCAGTGCTTATTAGCTTTGAAGAGCATTTCATTTGGAATGTAACAAAAAGTTATAAAAAGCATATTCTTAGTTACAGATTGCTCTGATTTTTAATTGGGTTCTTTGGTTTTAGATATCAGGCTACGAAAACTGGCTGGAGAAAAGGAGGAATTACTGTCCCAGGTAAAATAAGTTATTCATTTCAGAAATAGACCTTTGTGTATCATTTTGCAGACTATTTATGTATGAGCAATAAACAAATGTTAAGCACCAAACAAATGTTAAACACCTTTGTGCTTAACATTTAAGCACTAAAGCAAAATAAAACACTCAATTTCTTACCTCACTGACTGCCAGGAATCAGCAGTTCCTCTTGCTAGTGTCCTTATCCATGGGACTTTGATCTTGGCTGGTAAAGAAACCTCATTTCACTAACTGGTTAGCTGAAACCTGACTTGTATCTTCAGCAGTAAGGAGGACTTCAGGACTTTAGTGCACATAGGACTTTACTATTAGTGCACATACTTAAAGCTCTTTTTTTTATTTTGTCTTATGCAGAAATATTAAAGTCAGTAAAATTTCACTCTCATAAGCTCAAGTGGCATTTTCTTCAAAATTCCTGAGTGATACTATTTCATTGATCATTTCGGTTACTCAAAGAGAAAATTAATATTATTAAAGTACTTATGTTTGAATACAGCTCTATTTTGAGAAGAAAGGACTCAAGCAAACATATAGCCATTGAGCAATCCTTAAGAATAATACAGTTTTTACCCTTCTAGTTGAAGACATTGCAAATTTAAACCATTGTCAACATTTGGTTTTGCTGTGAATGAACCTTAATTATAGTATAAATACTTGTTTGGAATGCCAATAAATTATAGCATTAAATATATATAAATAAGTATGCATATATTTATCACTATATAATTTAAAAATCACCAATCATATATTTGATTTGTATAATGAATGGGAGTTAACTTCCAAAACCCCTATACTGCTAATCTGTAGGACAACATTTTTATAAGAGTGTCAAAAAAGTAGCTCCTACTTCTTTCATAATGTCCATAGAGGACAGAGGACATAGCTGAGAAATCTATGTTCCCTGACTACTGGAAAAATTGAGGGACGGCTTCTGTAGCATGAAATGGAATTATTAAAGACTAATGGGCACTACAGACTTGCCTAGGACCATTGTTTCCAGGTGGAGTATGAGAGAGGACCTCCTAAAAAAGCCATGGATTATTCTCTCTGTAAACTCACTAGGATATTGTTCAATATCTTTGTGTGTGTTTAGAGTGGAAAAGATATGCAGTAGAAGAAATCCATAAACAGAGTTTAATGCCATCTCCTCTTCTGAAAAGTGAGCTGTGTTAGTTATTGGGTGCTCCTGCACTGTGCAGATATCACTGCAGCACTGACCAAACTGGTGGGCTTGGGTTGTGCATTGACATGCAGAGGGTACTCGCCCAGTGATGGAGCTGGGGGGGTACAGCCACAGACTTCAGGGACTGACTCCCCTCCATGGCTCTGCTATTCTGGTTTATAGAACCTTCTCAGCCAGTGGCATGTCAGGACTACTCTGCCTTTCTACCACTGAACATTTAAATACCCAACTACTGAACTTCTGGGAGTCTCTTTTCCATAAAGAAATGCTTCCTTTTTCAGGTTAGAAAACTGAAGATGCAGTTGGAAGAAGAACGACAGAAATACTCTAAAAGTGATGGCATGAATCCAGATATAATAGGCTTAGAGAATGGCTCTGACTTGCAGCTAATTGAAATGCAAAGTAGGTATATGGTGACTGTTCAAAGTTATTCTTCTTGCAGAGAGAACTTCCAACTCCTTTTTTTGTTGACTAGTAGTATTGTGAGTGACTATTTTGTTGAGCAGGTAGGTTTTTGTTGGTATATGTCCTTGCATGGAATTCCTCACTGCAGAATAGCTTAAAAATCTACCTCTTTTAGTGTTGAATAACATCATTCTGGGAAGTTATTTTTCAGTTGATAACTTTGCCTATGGTGGGTACCACTACTTGAATAGAATTTTTAGACAATAGAATTTCAGCTAAAATTTTTTTTAATATCTATTCTATGTGATGATTTTGTTCAATCTTTGATACAGAAACTTAATCTAGAAGACTACTGTCTTGAAGCAAAACATGAAAATTTATTTAACATAGTATTTAGTGTTGCTTTATAGAAGCACTAAGCTGCTTTTAAGCAAGCTATTTCTTCAGCTGAAAATTTACTTGTTTGACAGACTGTAATTTAATATACTTGTGTCAATGAACGTGAACAAAGCACTGGCAATGTGAGGGCTCAAATGTAACACCAAAATAATTTGCAAAGCTCCTTAGAGTTTATCAGTCAGGTTCAAGACTTGTGCTCCTTATTATTCAAATATTATTACAGATGTCTAAGCTGAATGCTGCTGGTGTTATGTTTATTGTGGTCTGACATTTTGCTATGTGTGTTGATTATTATATTGATTCTGTTCTCTAAGGAATTAGTTTGCTGAGCTAAATGTGTTTTAAAAGGTGTGTATCTCATTGGTGCACATGAGATTTAATGCACACTTTTATAGAGACAGTAGTTGTGTTCTCTAAATAAAGGAAAATTACTTCCTTTCCATACTCTTGAAGATTGCTGAAAGAACATTTATCTCTTTGTGATCCTGTGTACGGGCTTCTCAATAAAATGGTCTTTTTAATCAATTGTAATTAAAAGGGAAACTGCTAGTTTAGAGAGTTGCTTTGACTAAAATATTCGTGTCAATTTTTGTCTAGGAGATGCCAACAGACAAATTAGTGAATACAAATTTAAGCTTTCAAAAGCAGAACAAGATATAACTACTTTGGAACAAAATGTAAGTGTCTTTCTTCATGTTTGTTATTACACTGCACACTTTTACAATACTTTTTTCAACAAAAGCTATGAAAGCATATTTCATCATTTAATTTACTGTTTGATATTTAGTTTGCATAGAATGACACCACATTTTTTTGTATTTCCTGCAGTTAAATACCTGTACACAGCCTAACCGTAAGAGAAAATCTACCAAAATGCTGAACTATAAAACCATGTTATTGACTTACAAAGTGTGATTGTTTTCATAGATGTATAAATCTCGAATTTAGAGAGTAAATTATGTGCCTTCCACAGTATTTACAACCTTCTTACAAGTAATTAAGTTAAATAAATTGATTTTCGTGAAGTAGTATCTTCAGTTCCTCTTTATATTCTGCCATACTTTTGTATTTTAGGAACTTAACTACAGCTTATTACCTAAAAATTACATAAAGGATTATAATTTAAATCACAGATGCATATCTTTTCTCTTTTGCACAGATTCAGTCTAGTAGCCTGTCATGTGGATTTAGGGGTAGCAGGGAGCTGTTACATAGGACAATCCAGCCAGTGGGTTTTAATATCTGCAGGTTGCAATCAGGATTTGTCTCAAGCCCTCTCCTTACTGCTGAACTCTGTGCTTGGGCTCAAGACCTCTTTCATCATGTCCTGATAACAGTTCACAGTCTCCTTTCTACTTTGCACCTTTTCTTACAGTTTCTGCTTTTCAACTTTCTACTTCCATTTTTAATCCCATGTGTTTCCCAGTTCTTGATTTTTTGTATTCCAGCTCTTCTCTCTCTGCTTATGTTGATTCTGTTCTCTAAGGAAATAGTTTGCTGATCTAAACATGTGTTTTAAAAGGTGTGTTCTTTAACCTTCTGTATATTCTCAGCTTTGTCCTGGGAAGAACAACTGGTGGCAGGTGAACTCCAGGTGGAACACCTGAGTATGTTCCTTTTGTCTTGTTTGGGTTTACAGATTGGACGACTTGAGGGACAGGTTGCAAGGTATAAAAATGCAGCAGAAAATGCAGAAAAAGTAGAAGATGAACTCAAAGCTGAAAAAAGGAAGCTTCAGCGAGAGGTAACTGACTTGGTTTGCTTTCCAGCTGTATGTTCCTTTCTGTCTTGAGCTGCTCTGTGTTTTGCCTCCAAGCTCTATTTTTTTTGTATTCTTTGGTTACAGCTTTTAATTGTTTTTTGAGATGACCTTCAAGTCTCAGTGTTACATTCAGAAGACATCTAGCACATTAAAGTAATACTAACTACAATTCAATGCTGTACTTCCTTGAAAGGAAGCATCTAAGTGGTGTTTTTATCTGAATGTGATAACTTGTAATATTTTAAAGTAATCCTTCTACCAAAATTGCTAGAGAGATTAATGGTCCCTATGTCAAGTGACAGCCTGGGAATTTTCAAACTTGCACCTCCCAAGATTCTGGGAAGAAGCTGTATTTAACTGAGCTGTTGATCATTCTTGCTTAAGAGCTGCTGCATCACAGCATGATGCCTGCTACCTGTGATGGGAATACGTATCTGTATGCAAGTAATAGTGGTGGACAGTACTTTAACTTGTTCTAGGTAAATTGCTTTCCTGCAATGGGAGGTTGCAGGCACCTAGTTCTTTTGGAATGAATACACTTCATGTTTCAGTTGCTTCACAATTATTTTTAACAGTTTAATTCTGTTTCATCTGCCTGCAATAAAGAAAGTGTTATATCTTAACTTCTGTGACATTCTTAGGAAACATATAATACTTTTATTCCTCTTGCAAAGCTTGAGAGCAGCACGAAGTCCAAATAAACTAAAGTGATCATAATTTTTTTTTCATTTTATAGTTAAGAACAGCACTGGATAAGATAGAAGAGATGGAGATGACCAATAGCCATTTAATGAAAAGGCTGGAGAAGATGAAGGCAAATAGGACTGCGCTTTTATCTCAACAGTGAAATGGAAATTGAAAATACAATGCACTGCTCCTTGAATAACTAGTCCCTAGCTTGTTTATAAAAACAGACTTTCAGTGGCACAGACTATTCGAACACTGAGCTGTTCACTGGTGGTTTAGTTTCATAATTAAATGACATACTTTTTGTAATTTATGAGAGAATGAAATGTAGATTGAATTCCCATGTGAATGACAGCAATTTTTCAGTAGTGTTTGATTCTAGAGTCAAAGATGGAGCACAATGCTGTATGTTTTTACAGCTGTGGAATCAAGTTTACTCACGATCTCTTTTGGCTGCTTTAATGATGCTTGATGCTCAGAGACAGCTGCATGAATTCAAGACACTGTATTACAAAACTAACATATACTTGCTTAAGACATCACACAGCACAAGTGCCTTTTATCTGGTGCAATTTAGACTTCATTGTTGAAATAACCTTTGAAACCAGAAAGCATTTTATTTTAAGATACATTTGGGGTATTCCCTAAACTTTATACATTTTGAAAATACATTTTTTTAAATATTTAAATTTATAAGAAAAAATAGGGACTGTATATAAAGATCTGCTTCTTTTGCATGGGCACATCTGACTTCTATGTAATTTTGTCAAATACCAACCCCTGATACTCTTAGTATTAAGAGTACAGATTTAAAAACTGAAGTTATACACCATCAAATTGTCATCTGCTTAAGTGCAAATTGAAATTTTATGGTGGGAGGAAGGGGGTGAGAAATGTGGCTAAAGAGTTTATTAAATGGACACTTTACTGACCAAAACTGGATGTTTTGTGTTTTCTTCTGAATACTGAGATGCTAACAGGACAGAGCAAAATCTGTAGAATAGTAAAATCTGATCTTCATATTCTTAGCAGATATATTTTTGCCTTTGAAAGAATGAGTTTGAAATTTTTTTTTCTTAACCTAGTCTGCTACTGTTTGACAGTACTACCATGGAGCAGAGGAGCTGCACAAGAAAGAAGGTGTTTTCTGGAATGGTGTGGTTTTTGTCTGTAGCATACTCACTGTAGACAGTGAATACTATTAAGAACTTTCAGTCTTTGAGCTGGCACATGAGAAGCAGGAAATCAGTAGCACCTGCAGTGGCTGTTCTGAAGTGTTTGAAGTGGTACTGCCCATGTTGAACTTTTCTTGAGGCCAGCAGGAGCCTTGGTCTAAGAGGAATCATTCTTCTGGACTTGTAAAGGGTGTTTTCCTCTTGGAAATTGCTATTCTTTTGGGAGTATTTCTCAAAGCAAGGCAGGTTTCAGGACCTTTGCAATCCCAAGACTTAGTACCTCTGCTTGACCAGAGCTGTTTTCAAAGAACAGGCATCTTGACAATGCAAAACTAAAGCTTTCTGTCTCTGGATGTCTCCTAGACTTGAAAAATAAAATTCCTTCCCTGTTGAGATACCTTGTAAGTAGCAGATCTACTTAGGCCTCTTTATTAAATAGGAGACAATTATAGTTTGTTGATTACATAGATCATTGTCTGTGCTGTTAACTCTTTGCTTTTTGTCGTGTACTTACTCAGTAGAAACGCTCAACTCTTGATAGTTCTTAATGGTAGGTATTCTGAAGATAAACAGATACTTTGGAGGTTTTCAGTGTGTACAAAACTCTGCTAAAATGTTTTTTGTTGCGTGGTAGGGGACCTATCTTCTGATTCACTTCCTCTAAACCACCCCATTGAAGCTGAACGTCTTATGGCACAGGGAAAACTGCAGCTTCAATATTAAACCATGACAGTCAGATAAGGACTTTTTCTGGGGTAGAGGTAAAGCATCAGTATATCCTTTCTTAAAATCAAGATTTCTAGTAGGTTTTTTTAAAGAAAAATTATAAAGAGTTCTGTTAGCATGGGCCTGTTAATTGAAGAGATTCCCAAGTTCTTGCTACCAGAAAATTAAAGCAAATTCAACAAAATATCCAGAACAAGATTCCCAATGGGAGGTACCAGGAAAAGCAGTAGCAAGGGGAAAAAAAGAGGAAATTACTGTTTTGTCTTGATACAAATATAGGCATGAAAAAAATTGTAAGTAATAATAAGTGACAATTGGATAGCAATACGGAAAGCTTTTTTAAAATTTATTTTTACCAAAACACAATTTATTTAATCAGAACCAGAGAACAGTGTATCTGTGACAGGCAAGTGAATAGAACATGATGGTACCAGTATTGCTGGAGACCACACATTGCTTGTTGGCCAAATTAAAAACAAGCATTAGGTGTAATTATAGAAAGCTTATAGAAGAAGTTACTATATTTGGTCAGTTCAGCTGGGATTTGGTTGAGGAAAAAAGTGTAAGTTGTGTTTAATTATATTACTCAGATAATTTTATAGATGGTTGCAAGCGGACAGGGACAATTTTTAGTGGCTCTTGCATGCAGGTTTATACCAAATTACTGCTCAGAAAAAGGCATGAGGTTAGTACAAAGTAGGCATGAAGATAACTAACGTGGCATAATACCATTTTTTGTTTTATTGAGGGCATGTTTTTTTAACACCCAGCATGCTTTGTCCTTCCCTCAAGGTTATGGGGTTTTGTTTGGTCTGTGGAGGGCTGTTAGGGCTGGATGGAAAGATTTGGTGAGACGGGGACAGACAGCAGCACCAAAAAGGTAAGTGCCTGTGTGGCAGTTCAGGGTCACTGAAGTAGCTACTGCAGTTTGAAGCAACAGGAGCTGTTGTTTCATTTTTCAGGTTGCTTAACCCCCTCCTAACTCCAATAAAGCCAGTACGTAAAAGACACAAAGGTTTATCCTAGAGGAAGGGGACCTAAAGCTTGGAAAAGGATGAAAGAAATACTCTGATTACAAAAATGTTTTATTTTTGAGGGCAAATAAACACTCTATCACCACCCCCAACTTGACAGGCTCAGTGATGCTGTTTTGCTGTGATGAGGTGCTGGCACTTTGGAGAGAGAAACCAGAAAATGGTCAGTTGGAGAAGGCTCCTGTCCAGCCTTCTCCATTTGCAGTGCCTGAACTACTGGCCGTGCTCAGAGCTGCACCCAAACCTCTCAATCAGTTCTCCATTCTGCTAGAGAGCAGGGTGGCAGGACTGAGGCCACCTCCTCCGGTTACCCAGGGGAGATCAGCCTCCTCATATCTGCAGGGGTGGTGGGGAAGCATGTGTGCCCGCTGCTGTCTTCCACTGCCTGTTATGCTACCCATGCTGTGAGGCCAGGTACCCACCTTTAGAGACCTGCTGCTGGAAGAGGAGCTGATTGCAGATGCTGTCCTCATCCATCTTGAAGGAGATGTACCTGCAGACAGTGGCCAGGGTGGCACTGGCAGTGAATCCACTCTGCAGTCACAGCACTTCCTGATGCAGTCCAGGCACCACCTAGAATCTTCCTTTAAAAAACAAATACCAAATGCATGAAAGTAAATTAAAAACAAAAACCTGGAAACAAGAGAAAAGGTAAAATGTTATCACTGTATCACTGGCCATTATCTGCAAGGAATAAACCTCCCCACAAGTGGGGAAAAAACTTGCTTTTGCCTCTTCCACCCCTTCCTCGGGGGCCTTGCAAAGCAAACTTGCTGGTGCATGAATTCAGAATTCCTTCCTCTGCTACCCCCACCCCAGCCCATGCCAGAGTGAGTGGTGGAAGCTGTCAGCAAGGCCAGGAACCAGCTCCCCTTCCACAACATTCATGCTGTCCCCCACCAAAAAAACCCTGGCAACTGGCTGAAACATTCCCCACCACAGCGCAGCAGGGAACCTCCAGTGCCCACCCAGGCTGGACTATGCAATGCCTGGGACCAGAAATGTTCCCCTTCTCACCAGGTGTAGACTCACCTTGATTTCAGCTGGGTGTAGATTGTCCTCAAGGAAGGTGCTGCAACCACAGTCAATCAGTTTTGCCATGCTGGTGGCCAAGCCAAGGATGGTTGTGCTGCAGGATGCTACAGTTGTACCCCAGGTTGCAGGGAGACCATGATGCCAGGGATCTGCAGTGGGGATGTTTCCCTTTTTCTGATCTGTGGAAACTTCACTGGACTGCCACAGCTTCTCAAATACCACAGAGAGTGCTCAGCCACTTCTGCAACTTCCCCCAGGACCAGCAGAAGCATCTCATCAGCTGTGATTCCTACTCTGTGCTACAGTTGCAGGGAAAGAGTCTGGTTTTCTTGGCTTCTTAATGCCATGAGATGTGTAGAGCTGTTACTTGCTGGGTACTACTGTGCAGGGGGATGGATCTTTGCCATCTGGGGCAGGTGAATGTCCTGCAGCCAAGAACGCTTGAAAAAGTCTTCCAGTGATGGCCTGTCCAAGGGACACATGGATAAACACCATTTGACAAGGTGCTGGCATTCTGGGGAGAGAAAACAAAAAGCTGCTGGTCAATGGTCCCCTCTTTTCAAGGGTCTACAGTGCCCAGGCTGTGCCTGACCTTCCCAATCAATTCTCTGTTTTGGAGAGCAGGATGGTAAGACATGTGCCAGTTCCTCCAGCTAACCATGAGAAATAAATCTTCTCCATAGTTGCAAGAACAGGATGCTCTTGTACCACCTGTAATCTCCCAACATTTATTCCTCCTGTGATGCAGGTACCAGCTCAAGACACCCATGGCAGGAAGAAGCTAATGGCCCAGAATAATGTCCTCATCTCTGTTGAAGGCCATGTCATAGAGCAGAATGCCAAGGGACCAGATCATCGCTGGATGTCTATGGTAGTACTGGAAGATTATCCCCTCTGGTGGGCTGTACACTTGGTTTCCTGTGGGATATAGATGGAGCTCATCAGGGGCACACTGCCCTCGCCTGGCAACCCTGAGGATGTGGGGACTACACCAGTGACACAGAGTGACCTGCTGCCTTCTTGCCAGCACCTGACCCTTGTCGACAAACTTTAGATTGTAAAAGAAAGTCCCTGACACTGAAAGAGGGCAGAGTGAGCCCCAGGAAGGCCCAACCTTTTGCAAGGAAAACACTCGTGCAGGAGTAGGGAAAACACTGCCTTTTATCTGCCCCCACCCCTGCACTGATCAAGAAAAATATCATAGGCCAAGGCAGAAGAGGGGGGTATAGCACCACAAACCCTTCCAGGCCTGCAAATGAAAGTGGCTGGCATAAAGGTTTTTCAAACCCCTCTCTGCTACCCTCCACAGGTTGTTTTTGTTGGGCTGGTTCCTCCCACACCAGTCCTAGCTGCCTCCTGTTCCACAAAATCCATCCCCACCCATCCTCCATGAAAAAGCAACTTGAAGAATTATTCCCACCCCAGCAAAGGATGCCCTTTGGTGCCTGACCAGGCCCTAGTGTGGGCTCACCTGAAAACTAGGTGTACAGCATGTCCTTTAGATTTGTGCTGCAACTGAAGCTGATCAGCTTTACCTCACCAGTGGCCAGTCAAGGGTGATGTTCCTGGCCTTGGCATTGCAGTGCAGACCCTCATGACTGATGTGGGGAGAGTCATTAGGGTTACAGGCCTGTAGTTCCCAGGATCTTCCTTCCAGCCATTGTTGTAGATGGGCGTCATATTTGCCAGCTTCCTGTCACCTGGGACCTCCCCAGTTAGCTAGGACTTCTATAAATGATTGATGTTGGCTTGGTGAGCTCTTCCACCAGCTCCCTCAGTACCCTGATGAGTGGATCTCATCTGGCTCTATAGACTCACAAATGTCTAAGTGGCATATCAGGTCGCTGACCATTCCCTCCTGAAATATGGGAGCTTCATTCTGCTCCTGTCCTGTTTCTGTTCCTGTCTTCCAGCTCGAGGGGCAGAGTACCTGTAGAACAATGGGTCTTGCTATTAAAGACTGAGAGAAAGAAGGTATTAAGTATCTCGTCCTTTGTAACTATGTTTCCTCCCGCATCCAATAAGGGAGGGAGATTCTCCTTAGCCCTCCTTTGCTGCTGATGTATTTGTAAAAACATTTTTTGTTGTCTTTTATGGCAGAAGCCAGATTCAGTTCTGTTTGGGCTTTGACCCTTCTAATTTTCTCCCTGCATCCTTGTACTCTTCATGCATCCTTGAACTCTTCATGAGCTGTTGAGCCATCTTCCTGAGTTCCTGCCAATGGTCTTTTTTCAGCCAGGCCAGTATTTTTTTCTGTGGTTCATCTTTCAGTACATGGGGGAGAGCCTGGTCCTGTGCCTTTAAGATTTCCTTCTGGAAGAATGCCCAGCCTTCCTGGACCCCTTTGCTTCCTCAGGACTGCCTTCCAATGGACTATGTCAACCAGTGTCCCAAACTGGCTGAAGTCTGCCCTCTAGAACTCCAAGGTAGCATTTCTGCTGATCCCTTTCCTTACTTCTCTGAGAAACTAAAACTCTGTACAATTTCATGATCACATTGCACAAGGGGGTCTCCAACTGTCACATCACCCACCACTCCTTCACTGTTTACAAACAGCAGATCTAGTAGAGCCTTGACTAGTTGGCTCACTTACCATCTTTTGGTAGAAAGAATGTTTGTTATTTTTCATTTTAGAAATATCCCACATAATAATGGTTGAACAATGGAGATGGACTTTCCTATCATGTTTGAAGTAGCACTTTCATTGCTTTTAATGGATTTGGAGTGTCTAGGACCATTTGATTCTCAATTTTTGTGTCTCTTGGGTCTACTTTATGCCAGGATTGGTGTTTTCTGTTGAAGCTGATAGTAAATGCATTAGGAAGTACAATGGAGAGCTGATGGTGTCTCTTAGATAGCTTCAGGGGTTGCTCTAAGTATACTCTGCCAGATTCTAGAGTCCAGTCTGGGCATAGTGCAGCCAGTGCATTCTTTTCCTTCTCTGTTGTATCTGTGTAAGTACCTGTGTGTAAGGCCCTAATAAAAGGACTTTATAGTGGTTCATGTACTCTGGGTTAGAAGCATGGGATAAACACCAACCAGACATTCTCAAGAGGTCAGAACAAGACAAAAGTTTACTGGCAAACTGTAGAAAGTCAGGGGACTTGGGCAAAGGATTTAGTTCAATATCCAATCAACATAAAACACTGCTCAAAGCATTAATTTGGCCCATTCAATTTAGCAAACTTTAAATCCATTCAATATTAAGTTACTCAAAATGTTCTGAGAAGAGGGAATTAGAAGAAAGACAGAAAAGATACAGAAAAGCACACATATAGCTGCCAACTCCTGGGTTCCAGCAGTGTTCAGACACAAACTTCAAGAGTAAGGTAAGGTCAAAACGTGTGCTGGCCTCGTTTTAAGCCATAAATACCCCTTGGCCTTCCTGGGCCCTCCCCACAGGTGGGACTTCCAGTCATTTGGCCACTCAGAAGCTGGGTTAGGCAAGAGTGGAGCACTGCCTCCAGTGTGCCAAAGATTGGCAGACACTGTGGGGCTAGGATACAGGCTCAAGGGGTGGGTGGTGGGCAGTTCACTCTCTTGCCAGGGCAAGGTCTGACCTACCCGCCCTTCCCCGCCCCCCCACCCTGCCATGCATCCCAAAATACCTTGAGACATCACTCTTTCCAGTCTCTGACGCTGTATTAGCCAGCCTGTCAGCTCTGTTTTGACTGCCCAGCTGAAGCAGAATATCAGTTGTCACAGTGAAAAATGTGGTTTGAGAAACAGAATCTAGGAGATGTTCTGCTTTGAGGCATGGGCAAGGGGACTTTTTAAGGGTAGAGCCTTGGCAGCAGAGAGCTTCCCTGTTTTGTTCTACTGGACTTGATACATTTGTCGCTGATAAAACGTAACTTCAAGACACCAAGGAAGAACTTTCTATTTGTGATTTGACACTGTCAATACTGCAGTGGGTGATGTGTTAGAGGAATATCTATTAAATTGTGTTAAGGATGTGTAGCACTGGCTGGTTTTTATCTGTCTGTTTGTCTGCTACTTTTTGAAGTGGCTTCTTCTGCTGTGAGGAGACAAGTGCATCCCCAGGTTATGGTGGCAGAGGAGAGATTCACAGCCTCACCTGTCCCATGTGAAGAGGCATGAGACTCCTTCCTTTCTGTAGTTTGTAAACAGAAGTCACTCTTATGCTTGCTTTGTCCATGTTAGTCTCTGCAGTTCAGATGAAGACAGTGCCTGCTGAATGTTTTCTAATATTCCTCCATAATACAATGTTAGGAGTATTGACCTAAAACTTACAGGCTTTCCCTGAGAATCAGTAGTTCCAGTGGGGGCTGTAAACATGATGTTGTACCCTTCTGTAGTATCAGAAGGATGTAAACAGGGTGAGCTCTTCCCTCCAGGTGCCTTTTGTCACTTTAGTATCCCTGCAGCCTGCAGTGACTGTTTTCTGTGACTAGAAAGCAAGCTTTGTGTGAAGCCTACTTGAAGTGTAGGAAGCCCTCTCAACCTGAGTGTGGTGCTGTTTCTTATTTCTTTGTTGGTATGCCTACGACTGTCAAGAAAGCAAGGCTGGTCTTTCTCCAGAAACTGCCATATGACCTCTAGCAAATGTTAAGTATCATAGTTATATCATGTACTTTCTCTGCCTTAGGTGATGGAGCCCCAGACCAAGTCTCAATGAATAACAGCCCATTCTTCCGTGTTTTTTGGCATGCCTCTCTAACACTGGGCAGATGCAGCCCTACCCTTTAAAGGGTTTCCTTCCAGTGTGCCAAAAATAACTTACGTATCAGTAGATGATGGTAGGTGAATTCAAACTCCAGATGGAGTGGATGTTGTTTCTGTTCATCATGTATTGTTACAAAGGGGCAATTAGTCGGTAAAGTTCACATCTAGCAAAGTGCACTGTACCCATATAAAATATTGATTTGACAAATATAGTTGCAGGTTTTTTGCTATGCCAGGAGGTCACTGGTAGTTTGGGAGAGGATGTTGATAACCTTGCAGAAGATATTTTATTTGAGGAGCTAGTGATCTTGAACAGACCATGTCTGCTCTATTGTGCCTTGTACTTGAAGCCTGAGAAGCACACAGACTCTTCATACAATCTCTAATATCTTTGGGAAAGGTAAGCTCCATGTGGATCAATAGCTGAAATGTAATGATCCTGACCGGAGAACCCTCTGCATTGTGGAGTTAGGGGTCCATATAAGCCTTAACCTCGGTAGGTTCAGGCCTGTGCTGCATATACAAAATGGCCTCAGGCTCTGTGTGCTGCACAGGTTCCGTGACTGCAGGATCGACTCAACCAGCTCATCGTAACTGAGTAGCTTGCAGGCAGCTCCCACTTGGTAGCAGTGGTTATGCCACTTCCATGGCTATGGTTTCATCTATAAACACAGCAAGAAATTCTTCTGTGAACATCCTTTATGAATAGAGCTATTGTCTTATAAGAAAATTATAAGATAACTCAAATACCAAATAAAAAAGAAGAATCTTGCCTATTGACAAGGTCTGCCCAGCATGATGCATGTGGATCAAAGGCCTGTTCAAAGCTACAGCACCCAGCATTCCTGCCATCTCAAACAATGTAAGATTGCCTATAAGATACTCTCTTCATAGTGTTAGTTTTAGTAAATAACACTTTAAATGATAGTTTACAGAGCCCAACTACCTCTCTCCCTGACATACTAGCACTTTCTGGTGCAAAAGAGAGTGTGTTTACCCCCTTGGTAAGTAAGCCACAGATAGAGTCGTTTTCAATTTGGAATTAGGAGTCTATAGTTAGAATTCTATAGATTTAACTTGTGATCATACTTGTAGTCTATTTTAGGTACCCTCTACAATGTATTAAAATAGAAAAGGTCCATGCTGTTTTCATATTAAGAGCATTTATTCTGTGGAATCTAGGGTGTCTCAGTTTATCAGGAGGATTAAGGTAATATCTTGGTTTGAAAGACAAATGTCTGCCAAGGAAGGCAGAAACCCTTCTGGAATCGAAAGAAGACTTCTCCCTCCAAATTATTATAACTTTGAAATTACGGGGATTTCAGACAAAAATGTAGAAAAACGAATAACAGTTCTTTACTAGAAAATACATGGAACAGAACGGAGCAAACAACGACGCGATAACCGAAGCTCCCAACCCGCTGAGCGCTTTTTCCCTCTGGGTGTAGCTACGAGCGCCGCCGGCAGGGGCAAAGCCGCAGTGCGTGACCCCGGCGGGCAGCGGGCGCTGGGATGCGAGCCCGGAACTGCCCGGGGGGCGCCGGCACGGCGTGACACTGGACGGGGAGAGGGGGTGCTCCCTCGTTCCAAAGGTTACTGCGAACTGACGGGCGTGGTGGTGGATCTCAATGCTGGCAGGTACTGAAAAGTCTGAGTCCGCCGGGGGAAAGAATGCTCTCGCCAGCAATGGGCACAGGCAGGGGAGCAAGCAGAACTCGACCGTCGTGCTGAGCTGCTGCATAGAAAAAGAGCCAGGGAGACTACACGGCTCCCGGCGGCACACCAAGCGACAGCTCCAGGCCCCAGAGCAGAACAGAAAAAACCTCACCAGCCAAAAAAACCTGCCAAACACCTATTCCCCTCACCAAAAGGATTTCGTTAGTATGCCAGGGCTATCAGCGACCTCCCTTTAACTCAATCTCTGACCATCCATCCCCGAGGAGCCCCCCTCGCCCTTCTTCATGATGACAATGGGGAAAAAATCACTAAAAAGCCTAAACCCATAACAGGTAATAATGTAGTAGAAAGTCCATTATACCTGTTGTTTGTGTTGCAGCAGTCCTCTAACACCCATGAAAATTTTTCTTAAAGCAGAGAAGACTGTCCAAAGTGATTGCAGAGTGACAAATATGAGAACAAAAGGTATTGTGAGATGAAGCCCCAGCCCCTCCTCACCGTGAGCCCCTTACAGCCCCCAATGACCAGACCCTTGACACCTATACCCAATATATTTTACCTGTAGCAGGCTTTGCTACCTCCTTGCCTCTCAGCAGAGAGCACTCTGGGTGGATGAGAAATGTGGGGAGGGCTCATCAGAAAGAAAAACACAACCAGACATCCATGCTGAAATGAAGAGTGTCAGGAACAGGAAAGATCAAAGAGCCCATTCTCCAGAGAGGCTGCTCCGTAATGTGGGAGTCATGCTGGACAGAAGTCCTGTGTCAGCCTGAAAGCAAGGGAATGGGACTGGAAGCCTTCTTTTAGGTTAGCTCCTTGCTCTGAGCACTGACTTTGTCACACCTCGCTCTCAGACAACCAATTTTCCTTCTGGAGTACACAGGACAGGCACTTGGACTCTATTCCAGGGCTGTGCACCTAAATGCTGAGCACCTAACCCAAGTAGCTAGGGTCTATGCTTCCCCTAATCACCCTCCCAGTAGTAAATATTGTACCAGAGAGCCATCTACAGAGCAGAGGTAGGGGATCACCTGTGTTCTGACATCCCTGTGGTGAAAACATTCAGCCAAGTTGCTTTTATATATGTTCCAAGGCTGTGCTTTGTCTCTACATTTGCAGACTAATTGAAATTTATAATTTCTTTTCCTTGAATAATCCACAGATTAACCCAGAGTAATCTCCATTGAATTTACTGGGACATAAGTGTAGTAGGGTAATCAGACAATATTTTCCCCAGAGGTTCATGGCAAGAATGGTTATGGAATTTGCTGTGAGTTAATTAGAATTAAAGCCCATATTGCAGGAAGGAGCAGCTGGCCTTAACAGTTCTGTGTTTGATGAACACATGGCTTGAACAGCTTTCAGTGAAGTATTGTAGAGGTGGGACCTCTCCAGTAGAAAAGTGGTCCTTTTCAAACACACTGCAGCTATTAGTCTCTTATTGTATGTCCTCTATGGTCCTGTCCTTAGTTGGAGGTGATATGTGATCAGGTTTCCCTTGCTTGTGTAGGAGTGACTGGTGAGTTGCAGTCAGGAATGTTGTGCCCTCAGCTTTGGAGGAACCACTGGACACTAAATGTATCATCTGGCATCTTTTAGAGTTATAAAAGTTGATGTATTTCACAGCTTAATTGCTGCATTACCAGCTTCTGAGTGGGTTTTTTTGACAGCACTGTCTCATTCCTTAACAATATTCACTTTGATAGTTCATCAAGGTTTTTTACCACTCTTAATGGTGTTGGATAGAAAGAAAAGCAGAACTATTGGTCTGAGTCCTATGGAGAGCTAATCAGCCAGGAGTCTGAGCTGCCTCTCTTGCTACAGTGTTGGAGATGCTAGTTACCTGACTCCTGAAACCTGACAGCCCTTTGCTTTCTGACCCAGGATTTCACTGGAAGGCCTTTGCTGAAGGAAGGTTTATTATTCCTGCCAGATCTTTCATTCAGAAAGCACATTCAGAATGGATGTGCTGTCTGGCTGTTGCTCTGTCCTTAAACTTGCCTAAAGGAGTGTGTCAGAGCTCAGACAATGGCCTTTCCCAAAGCTTTCTGAAGGAAGTGGATTTTTTTTCCCCAAGAAGTAAGGCCTGCAAAAGTAGAGTAGTCATCCCTGGGATGAAGTATTCATAACCTTTCATGGCCTTTGTAAGCCCACATGCATATTCTATGTGTTTTTCCTTGCACTGAGGGTTTTGCTTCTGTTTATTTTGCAAGCTATTATTATGAAGATGAGCAGGTATGCTCTGTAGCTACCAGGAACTGGAGTATATTCAAGATGGATGTTAAAAGCTTTCTCAAGAGGAGTTAGAACTCAATAAAACAGCAAGAAACCTTGCAGTGTCTTGGTGTAAGGGTCTTAAAGCTCCACCTTGGGATGATGAGGTATCAGGACAATGAAGAATATGAAGCTGTGCAGTACTAGTGCACTGCAAATTAAGGTCTGTTTTTGACACAGAAAATAGAAGGGGAAAAACTTGGGTTACTATAGTATGGGTCATGAATTAAATAACCTACTTACTGGTCAGGATGCTGAGGCTCCAGGTACAGTCAGTCCTTCCTCTGTGTAGATTCCTGAAATCTTATACAGTGGCATGATCCCTGGGAATACTGTAGACTAAAACACACTAATGACTCAAAAGGAAAAATATGTATTTTAATTAAACATAATCAGTGATCTGGTTTTGACTGCCAGTGTAATAAGGCCTCCTGGTGGAAATGGCACTTTCACCAAAAAAGCAAATTGAAACTGCAGAACGTAAGCTGTTCGCATTTTTTAGATGAGGTCCGGCCTTTTGCTGTGGGTGTAGCAGTCCAACTTGAAGATCCAGAAAGTTTTGAAAAACTGTATGTTAATTTTGGAAATGTTCTCCTTTTGTTCCTATATATGTGACTGTACTTGAAGGTAGGAATGTTTCTGATTCTCCCTCCTTCTACTCCTTTTCTTTCCTACTCACACGCATAAGTTGAACAAATTGCTGTCCATCACAGTTTAACCAGGTTAATGTTGTAAGTGAATTCAGGTATCATGCCTCATATTCCATGTGGTGGTGAGGGGCCTGTGACCGGCGTTATTTTAACTTCAGGAAGCTGCTGCTTGGGCCTCACTAACAGCTTGAGCACTTTCTTTCTGCTAGTCTGCTGCAGCTGTCAAGTACAAAGTGTTGGTTCATGCACCCTTTATGGGTATGAGAAATGAAATTACATTAAAGAATATGAAAAGTTAGAGACTTAGAGACTTCATATTAAATGTGAAGGGACTAGATATGTAATCTCGGTTGCTGAGTAATCATTCTCCTAGTAGCATGTTCAAAATTGGTCTGGAAAAAGTTTATTCCTACTGTTATTTTACAATTTGAGCCTCAAAATGATTGCTAGTTGTGCTATTCCAGAAGAGGAAAGGAAAAGTCTCCTTGAAGTTACTAATTTATTAAGCCACCTTCCTGCAAGGCAGTGCCTCCTGCAGGAGCTATGTCTGGACACATGGTCCTGGGACCCTCTAAGCTTTTTGGGGGGAGGCCTCTGAGCACTTTGTCACAGCAGAGACCTGTATCTTTCTGTAATGCATTTTGGTTCTGTGTGAAGATAATTTCCTCACTTTGGGAAATGCTTCATTTATTTTCAGGGTTATCTTGCCCCATGCATTCACTTTTCGACACATGGCAAATCTCCAAGTGATATAAGAATGAAATTTTCTTTAGAAGCTGAAGCTTCTGATTTGAAATCTTCTGGTGCTCATTTGGAATAGTGGGTCACCTTTCCTTTTGACCCCCGCCATTTTCACTATGTGTTGGTTTGAATCTCATTTTTATTCATCTACACTTCTGTAAAAGAAAATCTTTGGAAGAAGTTGTTGCGATTTGCTAGTGGAGCTGCTAAGAGAGTTTATTAATTAGAAAACAAACAGAACGATTCCCATACGCTGTAGTATCTCACAAAAATGCGTCTTCTTGACACATGTGTATTAGGTTGTCTCCCTGGTGGTACGAAAATACTTGTCCAAAATGTATTCAGTAGTTTCTGAGGTTAATCTCAGGAACTAGGAAATTACTGGAAACTCTGCTCTCATGTACCTTATGAGGAGACTAGTAATGCAATGAAGTGAAAGTTATCTATTGTGGGACTATATTTAATGACAGCTTGGACTCACTAGGTAAAACTTGACAAGTACTTGATAACTGTCATTTGATTAATTTCCCTGTAACTATCTGTAGGTGCAGAGATACAATTCCTTAAACTGTTCCTCTGAGATTTTTTGTTTTCTCATCACTTTCTAAGTGCATGCTGGTTCTCTAGCAGTTTCAAAATCTCAAGCTGAATAGTCTACAATTTGAATTGCTCTTCAAATTTATTAGTGTTGGTGCCTAGTATCAACAGATATTAGCTGTTGGCAGGCTGCAATCATTCTTATGTAGATCTTTCTCATTTACAACTGCCTGTGAGAAGAATGCGTGAGAGGGTTTCTGTATCACCTGTTGTACGTTGTTTTGGTAGTTGAGAAGTCATTATTCTCAGGCACGTGTAAGTAACTGTACTGTATAGGACACAAAATTATTCTAATATGATAAAGAATATGCAAATCCCTTTGCCCAAATAAATTAATTTGTGCTGATGACTTCTTTGTACTTTTATGGCAAAAGTTGATAGTGTTCGATATTTTCATTATAAGCACCAGATTGTCTGTAACCATTGTTGTAGTATTTGCATTAATTCTGCAACTCTGTAACACTAGAGCAGCTGTAGTAGTGCTCATACTTGTAGAAGCTTGAAATCACTGAAAATCAGTTGTGGTAAGATATGTACTTGAGAAGCCATGTCTTTCAAGTGTTAGCAAAGTCCCAACAACAGAAGTTTACACTTAATAGATAACATCTAACTCTGTCCTGCACTTAGGACTGCAAGTCCTGCAGTCACCCCGCAGCACCTGAGTTACTGGGGTAGCAATAGTCCCTACGTATCACAAGCATGCAGTTAGACCAACATGTGTATCAAACAGGGAGTTTCACTGTGATATTCACAAGATACCTAGGCATGTGGTTTTTGTAACTTTGTATTTGTATTAGAAGGAAATGGTTTAGGAGCCTACTGTGGTAAAAGGCTGTGGTCTAACTGTCCTCAGCTAATCACCCATTCTCATCGCAGCCCACCTCCTCTGAACCAGTTGTGACTGGTTCCGTTTTATAGGGTTTTTCCACTAAATAACCAAACCTTCCTGCAAACAAACACCCCAGCTCAGAAGCATTGAAAGTCCACTTTTCGTTATTTGAGCTAAATAAATAAGAATTAAAATCTTCGTAGAAACAGTATATGCTTGTATAAATAAACTACAGGGACATGTGAGCTGTTGTGAGGTGTGAAACTGGCAACCAAGCATTTGAAAAACCCCTGAAACTGAGGGTTTAGGGTTGCATGTAGGCAAGGGGTTTGCTGTGTTTTCTCTCTGTTTTTCTGAACTGCATGGACAATATCTTTCAGTTTTGTGTAGGAGACACAAAGAGTGGATTTGGGTATCATATAGTGAGAGATCTTGGTTCCTTTATGCAGTCAAGCATTTGTCTAGCAGAGATAAAGGTAGGGGAGATCCATGTAATATCCAGGTAAAATCCATGATGCTACTGAAATCTACAGTTAATGCATTCCAAAAATACCTTTGTAGCTGTTTTAGTTCACCTTGATTGGAACCAAATCTAAACAAATAATAGCATGGGATCCCAGGTATTTCTCAGAGTTTTACTGAAGACTAGAAATCACATCTTTCTTCACATTGAAGAGTAACATGACATTGAAGGCAGTAATTAGTTGCTTCAATATGCAGATTCTAACATAGTTTGTAAGATATGCTATTAGTAAAATAGCTCTGGTTGTTAGAACTCAGCCTGCTATGTTTTCCTTCCCTTACGATGGCATGAGCCCTAGAAGGCAGTCCTGCTGTAACATTTCCCCTTGGCTTGGCTTAGCTCTGTTTTACAATGCTTAGCTTAGCTTTCTGTTTTATAACAGAAAAGATGTAACAAACTAGCATTTATTGTTCTATGTAAAAGTGTTCCTATTTAACACATTGAAAAGCAGAAAATTGATGTTTTAAGGACCTTTGATTTCCTGAGAAATTTATATGAACAGAGAAATTAATCAGGCTTTCTAGACATCTTTGTACAGGCTGTGGAAATGCTGGAGAACAAACACAGGCCTCATAAAGACAGCTGGAGGAAAGCTTTTATTGCCATCATCATTACAGACACAGTGAGTGTAAATGCTGCAGGGGCATATCTCCAAAACCTAGGGCGGTATTTTGCCCAAAACCAAGCAAGTGATTTATCCCAATATTTATCCTAATATTTATCCCAAAATATCTCCTATTTTTCCACATAAATTTGAAAGGAAATGATTTGTGGAACTTGGAGATTAAGAGTTCAAAGTCTCTGAGAATTTTTCTTCCTTTGTGAAAATACTTTATCAGAGTGCCACATTTGAGGTTTTGCTCAGTTTTAAAAGATGTCTTTAGACAAGGTAATGTTCATGATTATTGTGATTGTTTTCTTTTTTTAAAATTACAATGTGCAGATTTTCAGACCATGTCACAGTGCTGGTGGATTTCTTCAATTTCTTCACGTGTGCACCTCAGAATTGCTTTTATTCTCATCTGACTTCTTCATTCAAAATTCTTTTGTTCGCTTTTTAAAGTTTTGTTTGTCTCTTAAAGCACACCACTTCAGAATAATTAATTCCTGATTTGTTGTATACATGAGAGTTGCAACAAATCACTGAAAGTAAAAATGAACCAATACCTGAAAATTTACTGTACAGGAATGCTCCTAATTACGCCTTAAATGCAATGACGAAACACATCTGTGCTTTATATGTCAAAAGCCCTGCTATAGCCCTAAGCTTCTGGATGTATAGCTACTTTTGACATGGCTACCTTCTTCATTTTGCAATATGGATTTGGATCAAAGTGCATTATTCCTATTGTCTATCTTTGTCCAATATTCAGAAAAAAAGTAGGAAAACCAGACTGATATAAAACCACTAGCAGTAAAGCAAAACAAGCCCTTATGCACTAATGCCAGAAAATTATTTTGGGATTTTTTTTTTTGCTGTTTCAACTAACACTGAGAGCAGGGGAGTCTATATGGGTAAGCACATGGCAAAGTAAATTGAAGATCAATTTGTATCCCTTTCTTAAACCAGCATTTATGCTTTCTTTCCTTGGTGCTTGGTTGAAGCCCACATTCTGTAGATGAAGAAGAGTACAATAAGATAGTACATGGAGCTCTTCAGAAGAAGGATGATATATACTAAATATGCTGTCCTGTGCATTAACTGATCTGTAATAAATATAAGACAGAAAAGTCTTGTTTAGTGTCAATATTGTATAGCCTCCTAAAAGCTGGATAGAAATGAAACAATGTAGTCAGTTTACTGCTGCAATTATGTTGAAACCAGTGCAAAGCATAAATACTTACAATATCTGACTGTTCTTTAAATGGGTTTGCATTGCTAATGAGTTCCTAGACCTAGTGGGTTTCTTAGCACTAAGCTGACCCTCAGTGCCACTGGGTTATTATTCCTTGTAAAGGCAAGAGCATAATAGCAGTGCTTCCAGCACTTACTACGACGTTTGTTTGAATCCTTCTGTGTTGTATTTTTTGAATATAAGTGCTCATGATTCTTCCTAAATCTCATTCAAGCCAAAAAAAAATCTTTGTCCAAAGTTCTGGGTAATTGCTAGGCTGATGTAGCATCCTCTAAAGTGTTTAGCATTTAACTACTCTAAGTGTTTAAAAAACTGGTGCTTAATGCAGGCTAGCAATCTAGTATCCCAAACAGCATCTGTAGCATCTTTATAAAGCTACCTGATAAAGGTAGGAGAGCTCCTTATAAGAGGTTAGTTCAGAGTAGCACTGAAGTGTTTTTGAGTTGCAGAACCCAGACTTGAAAGATTTCCTGTATACTACTAAGAAAGATAAATTTCGTGATGTTCAGAGCATGTGTAGAAATATCTAACTATTGCATGACATGCATCACTTCCCCACATCTTAACACATTAAATTACCTCTATTAAAAACTGTTCTGCAGTCCTCTTCCTGAGGAGCAGTCTTCACAGGATCTATTGGAAAGAGAGATTAAATGCCTCAGTTAGACTTTTCCTTAACTTTAACAAACATGAATTGAGAAATCGGGGAAAGAAGAGTCTGTACAGGAACAAGGCTGGGAAAATGGAAAGTTAGTATTAAATAACAAAAAACGAGCCTTAAGGTCAGTCTGCAAAGCAGATATTCACAAGTAGGATTCATTTGCAGAGAGAATTGGAAGAGGAGAAATGCTCAAAGAAGTGGCTGGGTATTTGTTGCTGTAAGTGGGAGATGTGTCTTTGCCCTTTCAGGAATGTGTCCATTAGGCTGTTCCTTGGCAAAGTCTCTTTTATTTGGAACAGGAGTCAGTTTGACCACCTGACCTTGTCAGTGAAGTAGCTGAAGTCTGTTTACCTTCAGAACCTACTGTTATTAGAAGTGCAGAATAATTTACATTGGAAGAGACTTCAGTTAATATGTTAGTGGTTGTTCAACAGCAAAAAATAATGTTGAGGAGTGTATGATCTTAACTTTCCCTACTGGGAATTTTGGTGCTGTTTTTTCTCTAAAATACATCCTTTTTGTTCCTGAAGAAGCAATTTTGAGTTTGTTCTTGTTTATGTTGTTTGTATGCATTGATACAAACATTAAAGACATTTATATTTAATCTCTAAATACATCCTCCATCTGAATAAACTTAAAGAGTACTTTTGTCAGAATATATTTTGAAGGTCAAAAATGTAATTGTTGTTTATGGCCATGCTCTCACTCATTTGAGTTAGGTTAATTTATAGTAAGTTAAGCAAAGGTAGGTATAGAGAGAAGATTAATCTAAACCAATCTGGACCACTCTTCTTATAGATAATTTAAACAATTTGCATTGAGTATAAGTTACTTTTTTTTAAGGCTGCATTGTCTTTCAGATTTGGCTTTGCACAATCAATCTTTCCCCAATTAAAACCAAAATCTTGTTTTTGTACATGGCTATAAACTTACTATTTCTGGATTGTGGGTAAGTAATATTTTTAAACTTTGTTCTACATCTTCAGTAGCCTCCTTTTTAACTCCTTAGTTTTTTATAGCTGTGACTAATGTCAGAGAGACACCTGTGAGCTATGAGAGGTAATACTGTTTTCAGAAACTTCTGTAAGATGGAAAGTAACAGACATGTTTCAGTGCAGATCTTTTGGAGCTGTATTACTTTACACCTGATGAGGTCACTACTTTAAAATAACTATTATTCTTCTGTTACAATGGGATGCTTACTTGAGGACCATAATACAGGCTGGGTTACTTTTCCTGGGAAAACTTTTGGTAGTTTCTCCAGTTGTGTATGTTAGCTATTGTGCCTAGGAGCACAGATGTCTTCAGAAACAGTAATAGAAAGTATTATTACTCTAATTTTATTGTAAAGAAAAATGATATTTGTAATAGTACATCAAATTAAATTTTTAACATGTGGAATATACCTTGTGTTGGCAGTGAAGCCTTTTCCTCTTCATGCTCATATTTGCAGTAGTATTTCTTGTCTTTGTTCTCTGCTGGTACAGTTAACCAACTGGCAATTGAGTATTCATCCTCTTTTGTGGATTGCCAAATATCACCTTTTACTACATTGTCGGTTACCTCCTTTTCGTCGTCAGTCCATATCACCCTAATAACTTCTGGGTAGAATTTCTCAATAAGGCAAACATATGTTATCTGATTTTCACGTTTTTTCTGCAGGATTTCAGAGTTTGCTGGTGGAGAACTTCCTTTTTCTGGAGGGATTATTGGAGGAAAAAAATTAACAAAACAGAGAGTTGGAAGATCAATAGTGTACAGCAAATAAATACACGGCCAAAAATACAAATTCTGAAGATCAACAAAATAAATGCCTTATTAACAAATGTTAATATGCTCGTAACAAATGTAAATGTTCTTTTGAAAAACATTAAGAAACTGAAATACTGTTGAATATACAAATAGCTGTTAATCTCACTTGAAACTGAGTTAGAAACCTTCAGGTGGCTACATAACAGCCTACATCCCACAACCTTCCTAGCAGTACTGCTGTCAGAAAGTGTATTTGCCTGTTCAAGTCTCTGACAATTATTAAATAATAGTAATATTTCCTGAATAAGCTTAATTTATTCAATAAGAGGAATTTAATATTGCTTTACAATATTTATGTAAAAAAAGTACATTAAATTTTGTCCACAGAATATTAAACATAGACCACCTACCTTTAAAATCTTAGCAGTCTTATGTCCACAGTATAAGTCCCCACTGCTATATAATGAACATCTGCTATATCTATTAATTTTTAAAAAGCCAGTATCAATTTTGTGATATTTTTTAGGAGGTTAGGGAAGGGAAGACAACAATGATTTATAATTGCTCTGTTTTTAAGACATTCCATGTATTTGCCAGGTGAAGATTTTTATCAAGACAGGAAAATGGAATCACAAAATGCCCTGGACACCAAAGGTTGGCAATGCCGTTCTGCCATACTAGACCTGTTAAAATGATTGAATTGAGACATCTGAAAACGGAAAACCAACACTAAAGTAAAGCAGAAGAACATGCCATAGCTGGATAACATTTTCACATCTAAACAGCATATCTAGAGTTGTCATAGGTGTCCATAGAGTTATCCAGAATTGTCATAGGTGTTGTGCTTTGGGAAACATGCTCAGCATGAACATACATGAATGTATTTTAAATTAAAAGTGAACTGTTTCCACAAGCTAATTTTACGTAATCTCCATTTCATTTGCCTCTCTGGATTAAGCCTGGGTCCTCTCTGGATTAGGAGGAGACAAAATCATCCTGATTTTGTCTACACTGAGATGATGTTTTGATATTATTTAAGTGGATAGTAAATTTAAGGGTCTGATTTGGGTAAACATGAGCTTGTGCAGTGAGTGCATAGGCAGTGCTCACAAGCAATCATATTTGTCTATGCTTAGCTGCAAATAGAGGCTGGATACAGTTTTCAAAACTGACTTTTGTTACATAGAAAGTACTGCTTAATACTATTTTTTTAAAGCAGCAGAGACATTTTAGGTGTTCCCTTATCCCATTTAGGAATTCTCTTGAATTCCTATGTAAATCTCTGCCGTTGAATTTGTGCAAGTAGATGCATGGGGTTTAAGTTGTGGTGTGACTGAGTGATGCACTTTCAATGCATTGAGAGAAAACACATTACTGTAAGCATGCATTTTTGCCAGAAAGCTTCCACCTTTCTTTAAATGATCTGGCTGTTCTAAAAAAATCTTCTGCATTGCATTCTTCCTAAAACAACTTAGTGATTCTTTGAAGTATTTCAAACTTGGTGTTTAAAAAGAAAGGTGACCCGTCTACCTTCAAGAGGGTGCCTACCTTCCTCATATTAAAAATTTCCTTCATTTTACAGATGTCATTAAAATGACAATGTGGACCGAGCTCTGTTGTACCAGAAATAAAGTTGCTGTCAACTTTATAGTTCTCTAACATTAATTTAGGAGTTAATTTTATCTTCTTTTTGCATCAGTCCTCCCAAGGATGGAAGATTAAAGTAATTTCTAAAATTATTTATTTGTTCCAGAGTTGTATACGTTCAGAAGACCATGAAGCTTGTCCCAGTGACATTGCACTCTGCAAAGCTTCATGACTATTTTAGAGGGTTCTTTTAGATTTTCAAAGCTTAGTAAGTTGTTCTGACTAATTTCAGTACATATAATAGCTTAGTTTGACATTATTCTATTAGGCTATCAAGTCTAAATAGAGAGGCAAGAGAGTTTCTTCCAGCTGCTGGTTCATCCCTCTCATTTTGGAGACTTCTGTTATGATGGAATAATTTCCACCTCTGGAATTGCCAATGTCATTCCATTTACTGTAAAAGCGCCCTAGGTGCGTAGCTTACATGAAACACCTAAATCATGCCACAATACTGAGGAAACACATTGCTTGAATAATTGCAGCTCTCTGCATGCATCGAAGCGTCTCATGTGCATATATGGGTAAATGGATGACAGTGGAGAATTGAAATAATTAAGTTTTGCATGTATATATATATATGTATGTTTGTATGTGAGGAAAAAGTATTTGTATGCATGTTTCTGAAAAAAAAAGGGTGAAAACTTGTAGAATTGGCTGTAGGTTTTGATGTATTTTCAGGCTGATCTGCAAAGTCATTGAAGTCAGCAAGACAGTTTACACTGGCTTTTCTGAGCAAATTATCTGATTCTTTCTGAAGAATTTTGAAGTAATGACCTTGCACTCTTCTGTCAGTTTTGATTTAGTTAAACATTGAAAAATTTTGTCGTTTACCTTGTTAAACAGTTTTCTAAGGCAGATTTTGAGGTATATAGGTCTTACTTTTTAACATAATATAAAGGTATGAGCAGATATTTCTTAAGCTAACATTTGTCTTTTCTCTCATGTAACAATGCAGCAAGGCTGCAAAACATTGTTCAAACAATATACTGGAGTAGGGTTCATAACCCATGAGCTATTAAAAAATTAAGTTCAAAATATATATTTATATAGATTACCTGTCAAAAGTTTTCTTAATGAAACTCCTCTACAGTTTCTTTATAAGTATCTATAAATAAGATTTATAAATAAGGTCACTGTGTTCTTAAACTGAAATTTTAATTCTCATTACTTGAGTGATCCCACAAAATAGAGTCATTTTGTACTGACACTCAAATCTCCTCTGTTCCACTTCAAGCCAGTGGGAGCTGAGGGCACTCAGCACACTCAGCTCATAAATAGCATTCTTGTCCTTCTTGACAGCGACTTCAGGGATTATAACTGGTAACAATATAGTATAGTCCTGACCTATGGTGAGCCTTTCCAGATACATTAAAGAGCTGTCAGCCTTCTTTCCAAAGCTTTCCGATTACAAAACTTTTAAAAACATAAGACTGTGAAAACACTTACTAGAGATGATGAGTTTCTCACCAGAACCAAATATCAAATTTCCTCTCACACTGGTACATTCCTTTACTAAAACTGCTGTCTGAAGGATGGAATGACATACAAAGGGACCTGGACAAGCTCAAGAGGTGGGTCCATGGGAATCTCATGAGGTTTAAGAAGACCAAGTACAAGGTGCAACCCCTGGGATCAACACAGGCTGAGGAATGAACAGATAGAGAGTAGCCCTGCTGAGAAGGACTTGGGGGTGCTGGTGGATGAGAGGCTGGACATGACCCAGCAATATGCACTTGCAGCCCAGAAAGCCAAATGTGTCCTGGGCTACATCAAAAGCAACATGACCAGCAGGGCAAGGGAAGGGATTCTGCACTTCTGCTCTGCTCTGGTGAGACCTGTCCTGGAGTGCTGAGTCCAGCTCTGGGGTCCCCAGCACAGGACGGATATTGACATGCTGGAACAAGTCCAGAGGAGGCCAACAAGCTGTGACCACTTCTCCTATGGGGAAAGACTGCGACAGCTGGTATTGCTCAGCCTGGAGGAGAGAAGGCTTTGGGGTCACCTAATTGCTCCCTTCCAGTACCTCCAGTACCTGAAGGAAGCCTACAAGAAAGATGGAGAGAGACTTTTTTACAAGAGCATGTAATGACAGGACAAGGGGAAATGGCTTCACACTGAAAGAGAGTAGGGTTAGATTAGATTTTAGGAAGAAATTCTTTACTGTGAAGGTGGTGAGGCACTGGAACAGAGAGTACAGAAAAGTTGTGGATGCCCCATCTCTGAAAGTGTTTAAGGCTAGGTCGGATGGAGCTCTGAGTAACCTCATCTAGTGGAAAGTGTCTCGGGCCACAACACTGGGGTTTGAACTACATGATCTTTAAGGTCTATTTCAACCCAAGCCATTCTATGATTCTGTGGTTTTGGCTGGAAAAGTACCAGATTTAACAAGTAAAATACGAACAATAAGATTCTCTCGATTTGGCTACGTGAACGTAGAATATTTGGATTCAATCTCAGTTAATCCTGCTATTCACGAAGGCCCTTATCCTAAGTCCTGGTTTGTTCCATTTCTTAATAATCTTAAGTTCTTAAACGTGAAGTAACTACAGCCCTTTTACTCTATTAATGAGTCAAAAGCCTTGGCCTCATAAAGAAAAAATCCTACAGAATTAGAGTGACACTTGAAACTAATTTATTTTAAACTGTAGACAGGAAAAGCATGGCAACTACCCAATTAGGTAGTTAAGGGTTTTCACTAAAAACAACATGCTTATCATGCCACAGATATTTCCATTGAATTATAGGTATGATTTACTTAGTCCTTCTGGCATAAATCAGTAAAACCAATCTTTGCTTGATATGTTAATATAGGTTTATGTATTAAGCAGGCTTAAAACACTTCGTAGCAATAGTTCCTCCACCTTGTATTTATATAGTTTTTCACTCAGAGTTATGGCATTTAAAGAACATGTAATGAGAAAAAATATTTTTGTCTTCCGCTTTCTACTAAAATAAATTTCTCTGCAAGAAAGGCAAAAAAAGGGATCACTTCTTCATTAAGCAATTATTAAGCAGTAATTCACCATAATTAATACTGATTAATTAATTAATTTGTTAAGCAGTTATAAAGCAATGCGAAGAACATTTGGAGGTAAATTTATTTCTATTACCAAAATGTTGTGTATGTGACAAAATAATTATGAATAACTTATTTCACTTTTACTAGCCTAATTCAAAAAGATTTTTTGCAACGACCATTGCATACTGCTCTTTGTATCTGTATTAGAAAGAGGTTTTATTTTTTTATGCATCTTAGCTGCTTGATTCCCTGCTAATTCCTTCAGTACAGCTGGAGGAAAGAATGGGGTCTCTGAAAACTATTACAGACCATTTTCCACCAGATTTCTAGGAGAACTATGATCAAAAGCAGCTCAAAATAGCTCCTTTTTAGACATGTTTGTGATCCTAAACCACTGCATTACAAATACCACAAGGGTCAATGTAGGAATGGCGAGCTGGGGAGGAAAATCCTTCACAAGGAATGATGCTGACTGAGGCTCTAAGTGGGCTGAGTGCCCTCTGAGACAGTATAATACTCATCTTTATGACCACTCCAAGCTCCTATAACTTATTGTATGAACAATATGCATACAACTTACAACATACAACTTACCTGAGACAATGAGTTTTGTACCAGAGCCAAACACCTTGTTGTAATAACCAATCACAGTGAATAAAGCCTTTACAATATCAGTGCAGCTCAGATGTGTTTGCAGGGGTAAATAGCACTCTTTAAAGAAAATCAGATTTGCTATATAATCAATTTTTAGATCCCAGGATAGTAAAAAAGGAGCAGTCACCTAAAATAAACTAAAGTTAAAAAAAGAATAGAAAAAAATGTGGAATTTTTGGAGGGTGTATATGTTGTTAAATGGACAGGATTCATCTCAACTAATTTGTGTCTTCTGAAAGTTTAGGTGGACAGTGCAGATGGAGCACCTTGGCTACCTCTCTGCTTTCTGGAAACAGGCAGCATCACCATAAGATCTATTTGATCAGATGTTGGCGAAGTAATTTGCTCCTTATATACCCACATAAGATCAGACCTAGAACTGGTGAACATTATGCAGAGATCTGAGAAGCATGACACTATTGACCAATATTTTTGTTATCAGTAACATGAAGCAAAACTGCATTGACTGGAATTAAAACTCCCACTAACAAGATACACCATTTTCAGCTGGTCAAAATTAGGTAAACTATTTCCATCTCAGATGCTTAGCGGAGCCAAATTACAGGCAAGTATCACAGCACCTAGGGTTTACTTAAAGCAAAATATTTTGAATAGTAGTAATAACTGATAATAAGCAATTTCTGCAAATGCTAGGAAGAGAGAGAGCAGCCTTGCAACTATGCCTATCTTAAAAGGTGCAACTTACTGTTCTGGGCATAACTCAGATAATTCCTTCATTTGGTATAGTCAGACACAGCCTCACCACCTTCACAGTAAAGAATTTCTTCCTAAGATCTAATCTAACCCTACTCTCTTTCAGTGTGAAGCCATTCCCCCTTGTCCTGTCATTACATGCTCTTGTAAAAAAGTCTCTCCATCTTTCTTGTAAGCTTCCTTCAGCTACTGGAAGGGAGCAATTAGGTGACCCCAAAGCCTTCTCTCCTCCAGGAGATTCCTTGTTTTTCAAAGAATATGTGTAACACAGAGGTTGGACATTTTACTTTCACAATGAATTAGGAATATCACAAAAGTCAAACGTGTATATTTAGAGACAAAAAACATCCTTCTGTTCTCCAAATGCTTTCTTTACCATATTTAAATTCATTTCTACATAGAAAATCATAATAGGGTAAGTTATAGGTCTGTGCTGCAATAGCTGTTGTGTTTCCCCCATTTAATGCATAAATACAGAACAATTACATTATGTTCTGCAAATGTAAATGCTATTTAAGGGGGAAGTCCTGCAAAACATTCAGAACAGTTAGAATTAGAGAGAATTGAAATAGCAGAGCACTTCATGCCAGTCAATATCTAGCTGTATTGAAAAGCATTTCAGAAGTAGTCCAGTTTTACATTTTGTACTTACTTGAAACTCTAAGTTCAGTTCCACTTCCAAATATTTTGGCATCCGAATCCCACAGTCTGAGAATGCTTAGCAATATCTTCTGCACTGCACTTTTCTTGCATAGGCTACAGAAGGGGCTGGTGATAAATCTGACTGAGTGTTACAGCTGAATTTTCAACATCAATTAGAGTGCCATTTCTAGAAATACTTTAATTTTTGTAGTGAGTAAAAAGTTCTGAAAATGTTTGGTCAGTGGCATGGACAGAAAATATTTCAAATTTCTCTATAACTCTCCTCAGCAGTTTGCAATTTGACTTAATTATAGCCACCTTGATAATGTCATGTAGTTTCTGAGTAACATAGTGTAGGCATCGCTATATGCTTTATACTGATAACAGCATTCATCCTATTGATTGCATAGCTTCACCACAATTAAAAATAATACAAATGCAAAAGTAAACCAGTTACTTTCAGTAGGGCTAGGAACTAGAAATGTATTACACTCGGGGAATTTTTCTTCCCGATCAATTTAGATCAGACCACGTCTGTCAATAAGAAATTTTTCATTTCTTACATGCTGTTCTAGGAGTTAACTTTCAAAAAGTTCGCTTTTGTTTCCTAGAACAGGATGAAACCATCCCAATATTTAAATTTTTTACCCTTCCTCATTCTTCCATTCCCCCATCCTTTATAAGTATTCAGCATTTGTTCTAGAGGCAATCTCCATTCACGAGGTTAATATATTTATTCATGATCCACCTACCCTACTGGGGCACCATGCACAGTTCACAAGCAAAATATGATTTATCAGGGAGAAATTAATTTTCCTCACAGTCTTTCTGGTTTTAGATTATCTGAGAATCTGAATAACTCAGTGAAAATCAGTTCAACGATAATGGTACTTACCAGAGACAATTAGCTTTGTTCCCGTGCCAAAGTATTTAATCCAGGTGCTCCACACTATGTTTTGACTTTGCAATAAGCTGGCAGGCTCTCTTGATATGCCATTGATGAAAAAAAATCCCAATTTTTCTCAATTATCCTTGGGAGTCTGCATGAAGACCTGGTCGTTGGCTGCTGGGTGGTAGTTGGGAATTTCAGATGTGCATCTCAATATTCAGCTGATAGCTTATGTCCTTCAGAGAAAATCTCTTTCCTAAAGTGGTACAAATTTGTTAGATAACCCCTCCACTTAATGTCTTAGGATTAGATAAAGGTTTTTCTTCCATTTTAGACAACAAATAAGAACATGGAATTCTGAATGTAAAAAACCACGTATCTTCAGGTGAAAATCTTGCTCTTTACCAATGGTGTACATCTGCAATTACATGACATCAAGTACTACTAGCATGGAGTTCATTTCTCATTGTCTGAACACAGAAGAGGGAAAGGACGGAGAGCCAGCACCAAAAGCATTGTGAAGGTGTCTGTGTGCTTCAGGTTGCATTTTCTTGCCCCAAGTACATGGTTATTGTCTGCTCATCTCTTGGAATCACTCCAGGCTTTGCTACAGCAACTCACTGGCAGCTTTTTTTATACTAGCTGGTGGGAGAAGGAGGCTTTTCCTTGTGCAGATTTTTCTTATGAAACAGCCCAAGATAACATCAGAGGAGTCACCACTACTGTCAATCAAACAGCCTGCACGCTTAGTTTGGCATTTAAAATAAACTGAGTTAGAGTACTTCTAGGATCTCTTGTAGCATACTGACTGCAAAATTATGTTGAGAAATTACTATTTGCGGCTAGAGGAAGGAACTAGAGGGTGAAGGTCTTTCAGCTGAAGTAGGTGTAAAAAAACCCAGTGGTCTACTTTGTAGTCTTCTGGACAGAAACACCCTAATCACAACCACAATTCAAGGGCAGGAGTGATGTAGACAGAATGATGCTGACTGGTGCTTTTCCTACCATGCCCTTACACATGCAGTGAATGAAACCACCTGTCGGGGTTCCGGCCAGACAGGGTTAACTTTTGCTGTAGACAGGAGTGCATGGCTAGGACACACAAGTTATTCTACATCACCTCATCTTATTGCTGGGTGTGGGGGAAGGGAGTCTCTTCCTGTGGAGAAGGGGTTCCTTCTGGTCAAGTACATGTGGGGGAGTGAGCAGAGTGAGCAGTTGGGTAATGCTGGTTCTGGGCCAGAGGGAGCAGTCAGCTAAGGCCAGTTCCAAGCAATCATGTGGGAATGTATTGTATGTTGCACACTTCATTATTAACATTGTTGCTGTTATTGTTTGCTTTCTTATCTTGTTGTTTCCAGTAAGTTGTTCATATCTCAACCTGTGATTTTTGTGTTTTGTGCCTTCAATTCTCCTCTCCAGCCCTCCACAAGGGAAGAGGAGGAGCAAGCAAGTATAACATGGTTTGAAGAGTTTCAGTGGGAGCACTACAATGGGGAGTACCATTCCTAAACCATGACAGCCTAATTTGGTGTCCAAATGGAGTATGAAATATTGAGAAAACAACAGGTCTCTCCAGAGCTGGTTGAAAGCAAATTTGATCCAGGAATTTCTTATATGAAGTATGGAGCCACTGGTTACAATTTTGCTTGATCTCTTCATGTGGTTGTTGTACCTAACCCTGTATATATTCCTGTATGTCTTCCTTGCAGTGCTCTTTTTCAGAACAGGGAGAAGGATCAGGGTTGCTTTGTTGATGTACTGGCAGATATCAGCTACTGTTGCTCTCCTACCCTTACCTTGGGCGGAACCTTTGGGAGTCTATTATAATTGTACTAGTTTGAAAACAAACCAGTGGGAGATCGCAAGTCAGAATTATAATTTAATAGGAAAATTAAAATAAATGCAATAGTACAAGAACACTGACAGAGTCAGGATACAATCTGACACCCTGTTAGTCAGGGTGATGGCAGCAGTCCAGATGAAGTGGTCCTGTTGAAGCGGTGATCCTGTAGAAGGGTCTGGTCTTCACCTGAAGGTGCAGTAGTAGCTCTTGTCCTCTGGGAATCCAGTAGGTAAAGGCTGCCTGTGGTGTTCCAAACCTCAGATTATGTCCAGGTAGGAACACTTGGTTCCTCCCCCTGGGCAGAGATCTCACAATGGGATGATGTAATTTTATGAGTCATGCAGTGAGGCTGGATGGCCCATTAACAGAAATATATCTCCTGGAGGGAGTTATCAGGGATGTGTCATGGAAGAGATAAAGAAAGTTGTTCAACAACCAAGGCCCTGCACAGCCTGAGACAAAGAAGAAAGTAGGACCTGGCCCCTCCTCCCATGCACTGGGCCACATGGCACCTGGGAAGCTAGTTAGTCTGAAGGGGAGCTATGCTGCTGAAAAACGCTGGCTCCATCAGTTGCAGCAGTGGCTCCAATGCAGAGGTCTCCCTTTCCCCAGGGCAGTGGTGGTCCCAGTGGTGGTCCTGGTGGGCACTGCAGCTTGCATTGGGGTTCTCAGCAGCTGCAGAATTAATAGCAACAGTAGCAGCAGCTATGGCAGTAGCAGCATTTACCCCTTTTGAGTTTCCGATGGCAATGTGTTTAAGGGAACAGTTTATTCTTTCCTGTGGCCGACTGCTTCCAGCTTCCGATGGCTCAGCATTTTCTGCTGAAACCAAGCTCCCACCATGATGTGAACGGTATGGAATTAAACAGTGTTAGAAACTCCACCCCTCTTTTTTTTCCTCTGTACCCAGGACAACCTCTGCAGGAAATTCTTCAAGGATAAATGCCCCTCCAGTTTACAGTGGGCAAGTCCTCAGACAAAATAGGAGGGCTGATGTTACTTCTGATCCTCTTGAAGGGGCCTCCAGTTCATGTTTACAAGAACTGAGCAACAAGTATGATGATGAGAACTAAGGGGCCTCTTGCCAGGTGGAGGAAAGGGACAATCAGATCTATTGGGCTGTGTGGATCTGATAGCTCAGCACAAGAGTACAAGGCTTTAGCTGACACTGGCACACAGTGTACCCTGATGCCATCAGGATCTGTAGGGATAGAATCTATCTCTATTACTGGGCTGACAGGGGGATCCCAACAGCTGAGAGTACTGGAAGTTATAGTGAGCCTGACTCGGAATGAATGGCAAAAACATCCCATTCTGATGGGCCCGGAGGTCCTGTGTGTCCTTGGCATAGATTGCTTCAGGAGAGAGTATTTTGAGGACCCAAGAGGGCATTGTTGGGCTTTTGGGATAGCTGCTGTGAAGAAAGAGGAAATTAGACAGCTCAATACCTTGCCTGGTCTCTCAGANGATGTACTGGCAGATATCAGCTACTGTTGCTCTCCTACCCTTACCTTGGGCGGAACCTTTGGGAGTCTATTATAATTGTACTAGTTTGAAAACAAACCAGTGGGAGATCGCAAGTCAGAATTATAATTTAATAGGAAAATTAAAATAAATGCAATAGTACAAGAACACTGACAGAGTCAGGATACAATCTGACACCCTGTTANTCCTGGTGGGCACTGCAGCTCGCATTGGGGTTCTCAGCAGCTGCAGAATTAATAGCAACAGCAGCAGCAGCTATGGCAGTAGCAGCATTTACCCCTTTTGAGTTTCCGATGGCAATGTGTTTAAGGGAACAGTTTATTCTTTCCTGTGGCCGACTGCTTCCAGCTTCCGATGGCTCAGCATTTTCTGCTGAAACCAAGCTCCCACCATGATGTGAACGGTATGGAATTAAACAGTGTTAGAAACTCCACCCCTCTTTTTTTTCCTCTGTACCCAGGACAACCTCTGCAGGAAATTCTTCAAGGATAAATGCCCCTCCAGTTTACAGTGGGCAAGTCCTCAGACAAAATAGGAGGGCTGATGTTACTTCTGATCCTCTTGAAGGGGCCTCCAGTTCATGTTTACAAGAACTGAGCAACAAGTATGATGATGAGAACTAAGGGGCCTCTTGCCAGGTGGAGGAAAGGGACAATCAGATCTATTGGGCTGTGTGGATCTGATAGCTCAGCACAAGAGTACAAGGCTTTAGCTGACACTGGCACACAGTGTACCCTTGATGCCATTAGGATCTGTAGGGATAGAATCTATCTCTATTACTGGGCTGACAGGGGGATCCCAACAGCTGAGAGTACTGGAAGTTATAGTGAGCCTGACTCGGAATGAATGGCAAAAACATCCCATTCTGATGGGCCCGGAGGTCCTGTGTGTCCTTGGCATAGATTGCTTCAGGAGAGAGTATTTTGAGGACCCAAGAGGGCATTGTTGGGCTTTTGGGATAGCTGCTGTGAAGAAAGAGGAAATTAGACAGCTCAATACCTTGCCTGGTCTCTCAGAGGACCCTTCTTCTGTGGGACTGATGAGGGTAGAAGATGGACAGGTACTGGTCACTACCACAGCAGTGCATACTCAACAGTACTGCACCAACTGGGACTCCGTGACTCTGTGATCTGTGAACTGGAGAGCCAGGGAGTGGTCAGTAAGACTCACTCACACTTTAACAGCCCCATATGGCCGGTGTGTAAGTCCAATGGAGAGTGGAAACTGACAGTGGACTGTCATGGCCTGAAGGAAACCACACCACCACTGAGTGCTGCTGTGATGGACATGCTGGAACTTCAGTATGAACTGGAGTCCAAGGCAGCAAAAAGATGCCACTATGGACATTGCCGATGTTTTTCTCCATTCCTTTAGCAGCAGTGTGCAGGCCACAGTTTGCTTTCACCTGAAGGGGTGTGCAGTACCCCTGGAATGGACAGCCCCAGGGGTGGAAACACAGCCCCACTATTTGCCATGGACTGATCCACACTGTACTGGAAAACAGTGAGGCTGCAGAATACTTGCAATACATTGGTGACATTATTGTGTGGGGCAACACAGCAAAGGAAGTTTAAAGAGGAGAGGAGGAAGATGCCCCACCGCACAATCAGCTACCAGAAAATGAAAAGTGATACCTTCTCTTTACTGATGGCTTCTGCCATATTGTAGGGATATACTGAAAATGGAAAGCTGCTGTACTGAGTCCTATATGGTGAGTCGCAGAAGCTGTTGAGGGACAAGGTGGATCAAGTCTGTTTGCAGAGCTGAAAACTGTCTAGCAGGGTTTAGATATCACTGAATGAGAGAAATGGCCAGTGCTCTACCTCTACACTGACTCATGGATTGTAGCAGATGCTCTGTGGGGGTGGATGGAGAGATGGAAAAAGAGCAATTGGCAGTACAGAGGTGAATGCATCTGGGCTACTGAACTGTGGCAAGACATCACTGGCTGAGTAGAGAAGCTGGTTGTAGAAGTACATTGTGTAGATGCACAAGTGCCCAAGAGTTGGCCACAATGGACAGGTGGAATGGGCTGACGAAATTAAAGTGTCTCAGATGGATCTGGACTGGCAAGGATGAATTATTTCTGGCTTAGTGGGCCCATGACACCTCAGAACATCAGGGAAGAGATGCAGCATGCAGATATGTTCTTGATCAAGGGGTATACTTAATCATAGACATTATCTTCCAGATTATCCACAGCTGGGAAATGTGCGCTGCAATCAAGCAAGACAAGAGGGTAAAGCCTCTGTGGTGTGGGGAACCTTGGTTGAAATATAAATATGGGGAGGCCTGGCAGATTGATTGCGTCACACTCCTGCAAACCCACCAAGGCAAGGTCTACGTTCTTACAGTAAGGTAAGCAACCACTGGATGGCTGGAGATGTACCCTGTGCGTCACTGTCCTAGGTTACAATGTAAGATGTAACCAAAAGCATGTATTCCATTACCATCTTCATAAGCTGTTAAATGCTTATGAGATGCTCCGCCCAGGAGGCGGAATTGAGAGTTCCCATCTGTATATAAATCAGAGGTTTGGAACAGCACGGGCAGCCCTTACCTATGGGACTCCCAGAGGACAAGAGCTACACCACTGGACCTGCAGGCGAAGACCAGACTCTTTTTCTACAGGATCACTGCTTCAACAAGACCACTTCATCTGAACTGCTACCAACATCCTGACCAACAGGGTGCCAGGTTGTATTCTGACTCAGTCAGTGTGGGTTTTTTGTACTATTGCATTTATTTTATTTTTCCTATTAAATTGTATTTCTGACTTGGAGTCTCTCACTGGTTTGCTTTCAAACCTGTACACTCAAACCACTGTCCAGACCACTATCTTGGGCCTTGAAAAGCAAGTCCTATGGCAACATGGCATCCTAGAAAGAATTGAGTCAGACAATGGGACTCATTTTAAAAATGGCCTCATAGACAGCTGGGCCACAGAGTACAGTGTTGACTGAGTGTATCATATTGTCTCTCATGCACCAGCCTCTGGGAATATTGAATGGTACAATGGACTATTAAAAAGCAATAGGTAGCAATTGGGATCTACGTTTAACAGAAGCCACTTAGTTAACGCAGGAGGCTCTACTAATTGAGCTGGCCCTGCCCCATCAAAGCCTCCACATACCAGAGAACGGAGTAAAGTCCCCATGGTGCATATGAGGAATGTGTGTTGGGGAAGAGAGTTTGGATTAGTCCTGCCTCAAGCAAAGGCAAAGCCATCCATAGGATTGTTTTTGCTGAAGGACCTGGGTGCATGTGGTTAGTAATGCAGAGGGATGGGGAAATGCAATTTGTTCCCCAGGGGGATTTGATTTTTGGGTAAGAACAGTCTGTAATGTTGAATTGCACAATATTGGTTGCTGAATGACACTGCCACTGTATGCCATAACCAACTATGGACAATGAGCATGGACTGCTCCAGATACACCAGTCATGATCTCTTGATGCAGTTTGCAACCACCCAACAGCACACCAGCCCTCCTGCTCTGGAAGACACCTAGGACAGAGAGAACCCACAGGCATGGTTTAAATGAACTCAACAGACATCTGAGAGGGATGACTATAGAAATTATACTCACACTTTTGTATATATATAGGTATGTGTATATATGTACATAGCTGGAAGGTGTAAGATGCGAGTGTGATGTAGATGGTATAAAGAATGGATAATGTCCTGGTTTCAGCCAAGACAGGGTTAATTTTTTCAGTGGTCAGGAAGGCCACCTGTATTCTACACCACCTTGTGTCACTGCTGGGGGCAGGGGAAAAGGGGATTTCTTTTGGTCTGGGTAGCATGGCAATGGTTCATGTTTTACATGGCTCCATGTGATGAGTTCTCACATATGAATCATTTGCCTCTTTCTTGTACACTGTCATTAGTATTGTTGCTCTTACTGTTCCTTTTCTTATCTCGTTGTTTCCAGTAAATTGTTCTTATGTCGAACCATGATCTTTTCCTTTTGTGCCTTCAGTTCTCCTCTCTAGCTCACTGCAGGTGGGAGGGGGAAGGGGAAGTAGGAGTGAGGGAGTGGTGCAAGGTTTGGAGTGATTCAGTGGGAACACTAAATTGGGGAATACCATTCCTAAACCATGTCAATTCTATTTGTCTTAACATGAAATGGAGGAAGAGGATGGTTATAAGCAGCACATCATCAGCTCTGGTAGATAAGAGACGGTAAATCTCTAATTTAAATTGGTCTCTGTGGAACTTGTGGTAACTGAATTAGGGTAGACAGGGTTTACAGTTTCTCCAACAGGGGACAGTTGCTTACATGTACAGCAGGGAAGATTACAGGAGGAAACTTTTTCTCAAAAGTGCTAGGCAGTGACAAGCATATCATTCCCACCACCAAGGTACTTCCTCCACCACACTGTATTTATTTTCTGCCTACTCTTTCCTATGGGAGAAAAGTGGCTGGACTAGAAGATCCCTGCTTCTCTGTTTGCTCCCCTAAAGACCACCAGAATTATGCCATGGTTGTGTAAACTAAAGGAGCAGGTGAGTGTCCAGTATTTATTTGCTAAGTCTTAAGGCAGTGAAGACTTCCTTTGCCCTTAAAATAGTAGATGTGTGTTGAAGACAGGAGTGCTAATGATAAACCAGACTTTGAGAAGGACATTTATGCAGGGTTACCCGCTCTTTTGGAGCAGCAGAAAACGGTTGGGCCTTTCAACAGCTCACTGAGGTGGAGTGAGAAGACTGGTGGAGTGGCACAGTTACAACCTTGTGGTTCAGCTGTTGCAGGTGGTTTTTTTGCCTTGATGATTTTTGGGTTTCTATTACAGTGAGGATCCCAGTAGGCACAGTAGTAAGTAGCAGCATCATCTGGAATGAGATCTTTTATTGTAAGAACACACTGCTTCTGGACAGAAATACTTTCAACCATGTATCTGTTTGCTTGAAAGCCACTTTCAACGGTAACTTTGCCTCCTGAAAAGAACAGGAGCCTCTCTGGAGCTTCACCCTCCTTCTGCTTATACCAGTGTATGACGATGCCATCAAAATTTGCCTGTAATGTTTGAAATTGACATGTCATCCGTGCACTTTTTTGGAACTTGGTGATGGATATCGGACTCTGCATGGGAATTTCCTGTGCAAATCCATCTAGGAAAGAGAAAAGGAGAAATTATGGCATTAGCTGGAATTCAGGGATTTGGAAAGATGCCTGTTAGCAAAGCCATGCCTGTGAGGAAAGGTAGGAAAATAAGGAAGTACTTACAAGACCAAGAGGCTGTGGCCACAAGCACTACCAGCAGCAGCATGTTAGCTTGTCACACTTTGCTCTCATTGAGATTCAGAAGAGTGTGAAAGGGACTCCAGATGGGAACTGTGTTGTGTGGAAGGAGGAGGTGGCTCTCTTGAATGGTCTTCAGTGATGAATCTTCTGTGTGCAAACAGATGGCGTGTCTTTGCAGAAAACCCTCTCCAGGCTGCCAAATATTAAAATTGATAACAAGGCTGTAGTCCTGTCTGCTTTTCAAGTTAATATGGGAAATATTGATAAGTCCAAGGATTGTGGCCCTATGAAACTCTAGTCAAAGTGACTGAGAAAATGTTGCAAGCAAGAACATGTCCAGATATGTATGGTGGAGTGAAGGTTTCAGCCTGGAGGTTACCCTGGTGGGCAGTGAGGGCGTACCTCACCTGAGGGATGCAGAGACGTGCACAGTGTCAGAGCAGGTGGGGACTGCCTTTTGCTGCTTCAGGTTAGTCACCTAGATGCAGGGTGCAGAAGTGCTCAGGGTGCCCCTGTTCTGGTACTGCCCTCCACCAAAGCAGCCTAAGGCCATCAAACTGCAGTGACTGCAGAAACTCCACTGTGGGGACTTGCCTCTGCTTTGGTTTAGGGTGTGGGAGGAAATGTACAGCCGCAGGATTTCAGTTTTATAGCTTAGCTGAGATGCAAACACTTCTTGGAAAAAAGGCTGGAAAAGAAAAGAGAACAGCTGTTGTCAACAGCCATTGCAGAGAGACATCTTGATTGAGTGGGTCTGATGCTATGGGGGACTCCCCTGTGACTGGTGAGCCCTGGCTGCTGGTCGATGGGAGTGAATATGAGTTGCTTCATTCTCTCTCCTGCTGGCAGTAGACCACATGCAGCACACTGGTGGTTTGCTAAGTTGCTAAGTGGTTTGGAAAGGTGCATGTGAATGCAGAGCTCTGAGGAAAGTCAGGCAAGGAGAGACAGCTGCCTCTCTGTGGTGGCAATGGAAAGGATCCCCCTCTTCCTGATAAATAACCGTGGGAAAGCCTGTTTAATTTTCCATCAGGCCACCCTGAGGCGAAGGGAGGGAGAGTCAAGAAAGAGACCACTTATCCCAGCAGTGTCCTGCATGGGCAACTATAGCTAATCAGAGTGAAAACTGCATTGGCTATTGTATGTTGAGAACCTGAAATCAAGCCTCTGTTGCCAAAAACTACCATGTATGAAACAGTAGTAGTACATTGCTTTTCTTCTGATCAGAAATCTGTCAGGCACCCAACTCCAGATGAAGAGTAAAGGAATATGTCAGTGACTGGGTCTCACATGATTAAATGCCTAATTTACAGACACTGTCTAGGCTTTGTACTGTAAGCTTTCTAACACAGTAAGTCTCCAAGTAGGAATAATTACTGGCCAAATGTGATAGTGTCTATGCCAAGAAGACACATACGGTGGCCGGAATATTGTTTTACAAAATACCTTTCCAGGTTCAAATTATCACTAAATAGACTTGTCACTGATGAAATGGCCAAAATCTGTTTTTCAAAGAGCTTTGTTATTTAAAGATATCTAAATAACTTCCTCATTATACATCAATGCTGGCTAATCCTGATCACCTTCTTCACCTTCCTGTGTCTGTAAATGGTTTCCAGGATTAGTGGCTCCATCACCTTCCCAGGCTGAGATAGGGCTAACCTGACTGTAGTTCCCTAGGTCTTCCTTTTTCTCTTTCTTGAAAATAAGAGGGACATTTGATTTCTTCTAGTGTTCAGGAACCTGTGCTGATTGTTGTGACCTTCCAAAGCTAAGTAAGAGTGTCTTTGCAAAGGCGCTGGCCAACTGCCTCAGCACTTGTGGGTATATTCCAGCAGGCACCATGGATTTAGGTGTGCACAGTTTAAGTGCTCGCTAGCCTGATCCTCCTCCACCAAAGGCTATATCTTTCTTACTCCAAACTTTCCATCTGCTCTCAGGGGCCTGGGATATCTGAAGGCAATTCTTATGGGTGAATGCTAAGGCAAAGGAAATACTGAATACCCCAGGTTCTTCCATGTCATACATCACCAGTTTCCCTGCCTCATCCAGCAGCTTTCCCTAGTCTTTCTTTTGCTGCTGCTGTATTTGTAGAATCCTTTCTTGTTCCCATTTATATCGTTTGCCAAATTCAATTCTAACTGGATTATTGCTTTCCTAAGCCTATTCCTGCATGGTTGAACAGCAGCTCCATACTCCTCCTGGATCACCTGCCCCTGATTCCACCTCTTTTATACTTCGTTTTTATGCCTGATTAAAGTCAGCAGCTTTTTGCTCATTCATGAGGTACTCCTGATGCCTCTACTTGGTTTTCTAGGTGTCAGACTGGACCTTTCTTGAACTTGGAGAAGATTCTTGAATATCAGCTAGCATTCCTGGACACTTCTCTCCAGGGTTGTATCCAATGTGGTGCTTCCAAGCAGATCTCTGAAGAACTTTAAAGTCTGCTCTCCTGAAGTCCAGGGCTGAGGTCCTGCCTTTTGCCCTGCTGCCTTCTCTCAGGAGTCTGAAGGTCACTGGCTCATGGTCACTGCAGCCAAGGCTGCCCTGACCTCTCCATCCACAACATGGTCCTTGTTGGCTGCCCAATCACCCATGTCAGGAGGTTGCTGCCAACTCACTCCTGAAACCTCCTAGACTGGTTATGAGAAATTCTCAGATCCCACAATACAAAGACAAAAGGCAGGCTGACATCTGAGATCACATGTACTACAACCTATTTTTCAAATAGTTGAGGAGGAGAGAAACATCCCTAGCAAGATGTTATATACTCAAATCACATAGAAACTTTAGCAAAAAAAAGTATTCAGAGCCTGTGGATCTATAACCCCATCACTGTGGAGGTATTTGTGCTCATTTTTTAAGGTCCAGTTGCATTAGAGGAATATCTCAAAGGATATTGAACATGTGCGCTCTAATTCAGAAAATTTAAGACATAAAAGTATCTCAGTGTTCTGACCTAGCTGTCAGGAAAAGGACAGATTTCCTGGAACCAGTCTTTGATTGTAGAATCTGATTTCTGAAACTCAGTACACTTAATCCAAAGGCTCTGAGAGTCTCTGCTTGTCTGTGGCATAGGTCATGGCTCAGGATTTCAATTTATGTCTTGGACATATCAAATGAGAAATTGTGACAATAAAATTAGGTTTTCTGGGCTATTGTAGGAATTTTTAGTGACTGAAATGCAAAGGAAGGCAAAAGAAAAATATGAAAGAGGATGTGCAAGATCACCTGGTCTTCCCTCCTTCTTTCATATTCCTGTTTTTTTTCCAAGAGAACATACTGAGAGGATGAAGAAATGTTGCTCTGCTTGCTGGGATTCTAATAGAGAAGAGAAATTTATAACTCACTCACAGAGACAGCCTGTGTTCACTGTGAGGTGAGTACTTTCAGTAAAAGCTAGTCTTCATTCTAAGAGCAATGTTTCATATATTTATCTTAAAGTGACAGGCAGGCTTCACTCTCTGGATGTTGCAGGTAAATCTGAGTACTGAAATGATAAAGTGATCATCAACATCAAATATTTAACACTTGTCATAAGATGTTGTTCTTACACTCTTGCTGCAGAAAATCATGAAAGGGGTGGAATAAGGAAGTATTTGAATTTTTAGCAGAGTTCAGAGCTTGCGGTTCAGAGCACAAAGAGTCTTTTTGTAAGGCTTATCTTTGCCCAGCTAATGCTGTGGTAAAACCAGTATGCACAGTAATAAATGCCAGAATCCCTCGGGGTTAAAGAATTTATCGTGAGACCATATATGGGCTGAGTAGGATCATTCCGAACTTGAAACCTTTTTCTATTGTTGGTGTCCTCAAAAACAGGCTTCCCTCCGGACACATACAGTATCCTCTTCGGTGGCTCTCCGGGAAGCTGCCTGTACCAGTGCACAATGGCTTTGCCCCCCAGTCGGCACGACATGCTGGCAGACATGCTCTTCATCTGCTTCAGCAGCTCTGGGGTTTGCACTGGCACTGACTGCATGTCTACACCTGGAAGTGAAAGCAGAGAAATTGCATGAGGGGAGAAACTCCTGGAGTTTGGAACCAGGCATGTGTTCACTATAGACGGGAAGGAGAGAGGAGAGGAAAAAGGGCTTACAGGACCATAATGAAGTTGCAAGAAGGACTGGAAACAGCAACATACTGCCTGTGCAGATTAGACCTGAAAATGAAATAAATAGAGACAGAAATGTTAGAAAACTCTTCAGGTGGACAAGCCATCAAATGACTGGGGGGAGGAAATTACTCATTCAGCACATCCAATGGTTGTTCTTCAGCTCACTACTACAGAGGGTGTTAAATTTACTGACAAGCTAAACCACAACAGTGTAGAAAGGACAAAAAATATTCAGTCTGGAAAAAACTTCATCTATCTACCTACTACACTTTTATCAGACTTATTTACTGAACACATGCATAAAGAACTCAAGTTGTTCAGCCTGGCCCTTACCAAGGATGTTCTCTTCTCAGACACCTCAAAGCTGTCCCAGAAGCATGTTCCACCAGCCTTTTCTTAGAACTTCAGAGAATCACAGAATAATAGAATGCTTTGGGTTGGGAGGGATCTTAAAGATCATCTATCTCTCACCTCCACTCCATGGGCAGGGATGTCACCCTCTATGTCAGGTTGCTCAGGGCCCCATCCAACCTGGCCTTGAACACATCAAGGGATGGAGAGATCTAGATCTTCTCTGGGTTGTCTGTTCCAGTGCCTCACCACTCTCAGAGTAAAGAATTTCTTCCTAACATCTACTCAAAAGCTCTTTCAGTTTAAAACTCTTCCCCCTTCTTCTATCACCGTCTACCCACGTAAAGATTTGTTTTTCATAAGCCCCCTTTAGGTACTGGAAGGCTTCAATAAGGTCTCCCCTAAGCATTTTCATGTCCAGGCTGAATAGCCCCAACTAGGCCTTAACTAGGCCTGTCACTAATAGTGTCTGCCAAGGTTCAATACTGGCCCCACTACTATTTAACTTGTTCATCAACAACCTGGATGAAGGGGCAGATGCCTCCTCAGTTCACTGAGAGCACAAAGCTGGGAGGAGGAGGAGTGGCTGATATCCTAGAGGGCTGTGCAGCCCTTCAGAGGGACCTTGACAGGATGGAGAGATGGGCAGGCTACTTCCCACCTGAGGGCATCTGCCTGCAACAGTGTGGCAAATGGTCAGAGCTGTACAGTGTTGCTTTAAGTCGGTGTGGAATTTATGAGGCTGGTTGAGGATAGCATGAGTTGGGCTCTGTGCTGCCCTTACACCTGGCTCAAGAAAGGTCTCACAACCAAAGGATGCCTGGGGCGATGTGGAGGCCTCACAGCCCCATGTTGTTTCAGTGAGGCACAGGGGAGCACCTGTGCCTATGTACCAGCCTTTGTCCTCACTCTCCCTTCATCCTGAAAAGTGAGCTTTGTTGTAAATCTGGTCTGATGAGGAGAAAAGGCACACAGAGACTCTCTGGAAAAGGTCAGACAGCAAAGACTGCCTCAGATATTGGAGGGGGGCCAAAGTGTTTATTTTACCTCTTGTGTCAACTATAAATGCTGACCAAAAGTGAGTGACACTTTAATTGACATATTTAACTTTCATGTTCCTTGGAATGCAAATGAGGAAAGAACACAAGACATGTAAGACATGTATGACCAAAGCTATGAAACTCCATCTACAGTATGTGATTGTTCCATCTCATTGGAAAGGGCCAAAAATTTGTAGTATGAAAGGGGGGCTTTGGGGCAGAAAGAGGTGGAGGGGCAGAAAAAAGTTTTGCCTGTTTCAGATTGGTCGATGGACTGTGTCTCTCCTCCTCTCCTGAGGGGAAGACTTTTGGTTAACTTTGCACCTCCAACTGCATAGGAACAGGCCCAGAAATACTTAATTATATTTGTCTATCTATCTAGCTAGCTATCTATCTTAGAAAAAACAGGCAGCTGTTAACTTCACTGTGCATCAAGAATTACAGATACCTAAAATGCCATGTAAACATCTGATCGCACTGACTAGCCATGATGCATTTCTTTTGAAGACCTTTGCATTCCTCTAACTCTGTCAGGTTGTTGCACAAAATAAGGAGCTCCTCTGGCAGTAGTGTCTTGCCAGCAGTGAGGTGGTTGGACCTCTGTGCAAGTGCCTTCCTTCCTTGATAACAGGGTTGTAGCACCAAATAGGAAAAATACAGCTGGTGGCTCTATTACAAGACAGCTTCAGTGGCTGTGGCAAAACCAGAGTGAAGCATGCATTTCTACCAGCCAGGTATTTGTTGCCCCTTGATTTTTCTTGTAATTTCCCTAATTCCAATGGCTGAAAATGTGCCCTGCAAAGACTTTATAGCAAATGGTCCCTTGGGCAGCAGCCACCATACACCACGCTCTTCCCTGAGAAAAAATTCACATTTTCTGACCTAAAAGAGAGAATCCTCTGGATCTTTTTTAGGCCTTTATCAATAGCCCTGTACGCAAACATATCACATGTTACAACTAGTAGAGAAAGTTAATATTCTTCTGTTGTCCTTGTGATAAATACATGAGTTTGTGTCAGGTCCTGTAGTGCAGATATATCTACAATGAAAGAACAAAAAAAGAACTCGCATGGACAGGGGGTTGTGAATACCGTTGCCACATAAGTGAAATTTCAGTGCAGCTTTCCTCGCAGCTGTCCGGCTGAGCAGTGCTGTATCACCATTTCTATGTGTTCCCTGGTTTAATCTGCAGCTTGCCCTTGTAAATGGTCTTCACAACTCTTTCTTGGAACAGTCTTTTCAGGTGTTGCCCAGTGTAATAGATCCTTGCCTACAAAAGTTGTTGTCATCATAACCATTAAGATCAGAGTGACTACTGATAAGTATCACCTGTATCTCTGCCATCACCTGTATTTGAAGCATCCCGGTCTGGATCTTAAGTGCAAATATCCTCCTCCTATGCTCCCTCCCCAGTATTGCTTCATTTTTGCTTTCTCAGACTGTATTTGGGGAAGTATCTATACGGTTCAGAGATTATCTGTGTTACTATGTAATTTAGCTGCAATGCCATCACCCACAGGAGTGCTCATTTTCCCCAGCACAGAGCATTATACCACGTAAATTGTAGCACATCTTTGCTTTTCTCCTTGTCTGATATTCATGTAAACATACTCGGCATAAATATGTTGGGGTGTTTTAGAGGCAGGAAAGTGCAATTATAATTCTCTGCATATGACAGAAAACCCGCCCCTCAGGGCACAGGCAGCTTTTTGTACAGGCTGCCTGTCACCTGCTAGTTCCGTGGAAATCCCAGTAGGCACAGTAGTAGGTACCTTCATCGTTGGAGTTGGTGTCACTGATCGTGAAAGTGCAGATGTGTGTACCTTTCTTCAAAGAAGAATACTTCTTTCTGTAGGAATTGTCATCGTAAGAAACTCCACCTGGTCCGATAAACAGAATCCGTTCTGGAGCTTTGGAGGGTACCTGTCGGTACCAATGTATATACGCAGACTGGAAGTCAGAAATACCCTCAGTTATACAGTCCATTGATGTAGTGGTCTTTTGCCCTCTGGAAATGGATACTTGTCTCTGCTTTAGAAGCACTTGTGCTTGTCCATCTAGAAAGAAAGAGAGAAAACAGAACAAATACTCTTAGCTTGCTATTCATTCACACACATAAACATGGGATGCTTCCTTCCACTGCCCTGTGTCATGGTGACAAAGGGAACCTACAAGACCAGGCTGCAGCCAGGGCCAGGAGAGGAAGCAGCAGCATCCTGAAGGCTCTTGCTTGTGTCTGCCCTCAGGAGGAAGTTAACAGCACTCCCAACAGGGGCAGAGAGCTGCAACTGAGGAAAGGAAATTACTCACTTGGGCCTTTGGAGAGGTTGTCCTGGCAGCTGTTGTTTGAGATAAAGCAGCCTGATTGAACCTTGCTAAATTAACAGTCAGATTAGAGCTTTACACAAGCAGCACAAACCTCTCCCTCTCTCCCTCTGTCTCTACCCCCTCCAATTACTTTAACTCATCTACAAAGTAATTTTGTAGTCTGAAGCAAATTTTACCACTGCTTTTAGACTAGTTGAAAGCTTCTAAACAATGCTTGGACTTTTCCTTGGTCTTTTCGACCAAGGAAATGGACTTTTCCTCAAGTTGGCTGCCCATAAAACATGAAAAATAAAACTCGAATTGTGGAGCTTAATGAATTGGAGGGGTCTGAAATTACTGTTCACGACACAGATTGAATGCTGAAGACCAGGAAATTACACAGCAGACATCTGGGAGCTCAAAAGCAGGATTGTTGTGTTTGTGACTGTTTCTTATCACAGGTAAGGTGAGATGATACACCTCAGAGTGTCTTCTCCAAATGCTGGAGAGAATCACAATGCAAAGAAACACAAATGCTTTGCAACCCACACAGGCCTAATTTAAAATAAAGACAAGTAGGTCAAGCAAAATATAGAAATTATTTTGTGCAATTCAAAGCAATTTTTCAGAGGCAAGGTCACTTCTAGTCCCCTTGGAAAGAAAACTAAACCAATCCCTTTCCCTGTTTTTGTAATGTCATTTTACCTATATTAGCCAGCTTTTTCTTTTTTTTTTTTCCCAAGAATTTTCACACAGATCTAATAACTGCTGTCCTACAGTTGTGCCAGGAATCTGATCTTTCAATCTCCTGTGAAATGCAACTGGTTTTCAGTGTGCTCTGGTGACCCCATACTGGAGACTGGCAATACTAGGTCCTTTGAGATAGGAACATTGGTCCTGTGACTTTATCTATATGTTGTTTGACCATAAACAGAAAGGGCTGAAATAACTCATAGGAATATCTTTCTGTTTGCAAAATAAATACAGAAAATAAATAAAATAAAAAATAAATACAGAATAATACAGAAAATAAATAAAAGAAAAATAAAAACATCTGCTCTATAGTTGCAGTCTTGCTATGTAGGATGAGGATGATGCCCCACCAATGTCAATTAGGAAACTTGTGTTTTAACTTAAATGAAAATTTGATCAGCTCCAAAGAGAAAACAAAGAGAAAATAAAACCAGATTCTCTACTGACAGAGAAGTATAAAATGGGTATATTGCATCTGCAGTCTTGACTGGTGCTTCAAGTTTATTTTCACTTATAACCCTCTATTCTGCCACACAAATGACAGAACTGGGGTTTTATTCCAAAGATGTAGCTTGAAGGGTAGTGGGAATAGAAAGACTTTTCCTGCTTTTAGCCAAACCTGTCATCCTATAAACCCCCTCAGAGGCAATCCTTCTTGACCCCAAAAAATGCCCTTTTTGTTGGCAAAGTGAAATAACAGCTCTGCTGGTACTGGCTGTAGTGTGCATCTGCAAAGCTCAGCAGCATCTTTGGTATCTGGCTGCCTGTGCAATCTGATTCAAAGCTGTTGGGAAAAGTAGGGTGGCAATGTTCCTGCATGTTGTCAAACACATCAGGTTCTTATTTGGAAAGTAGAGCATGTCTTTGTGCAGGTCCCCTGTGGCTTTCTACTACTGTGCATCCCACCTAGCACAGTAGTAGGTGGCAGAGTCTTGCAGAGTTACTTTGCTCACTGTCAGGGTGCAGACAGATTTGCTGGGATCCTTCTCAACAGTAAACTTCCCCTCATCAGACTCGTTTTCAAGGAAAAACCTGGAGGACATGTAGGCAACACGCTTGGGAGCTTCACTGACCCTCTTCTGGTACCAGTGAATAAAAACATTGCTCAAATCAGGACTGGAGACATGGCAATTGATTCGCACTGTTTTGCCTTCTGGCTTGGTGATGGATATAGGGGTTTGCTGCAAGTCTTGTGCAGACCCACCTGTGGCAATAAAAGAGAAAAAATAGAGAAGCTGAGATAAGAGAGCATCCTCTTTTCCACTGGTGAATGTGCAGGCAGCAGGATAAGCAGGGTACATACAAGAAAAAACAGTAGCCAGGAAGAAAGTGCTCAGCAACCACATCGTCACTGCTCTTCTTAGGGCTTCCTTATAGGGACAGGGTCAGGGCCAGCCTCAAGAGGGGGTGAAGCAGATCTGAGTGGCAGAAAACGATCCAATGAGGCTGTGCCAGCTACAAGTGTGTTAAATAAAGAAGCATGAGCCATTTCCTTTCAGTTAACTCTTAAACAGAAGGGAAAAAACCAACCAAACACAAAAACTCTCCCCTCACCAAACCCAAAAAACTACTCATCCTCAAAATCCACCCTTCTAAGAAGAGAGCTCACTACTGAGAAAAACTTCTTTTTTCCTTCTTTTTTATTTCCTCAGGGAATTTGCCTGGATGATGAGTAGAGTCACCTTTTTTTTTTCCCTTTGCTTGTTGTATTGTGAGCCCTGTTCTCCAACATGTATTTGCCAGATAAGGTACTAGACAGAGATCAGCTTCATTTCTTACCTCTCCTACAGACCGAGGTTCTGTAGAATGATTTTGCATCCCATGATAATACCTCCAAAATGCTTCTTCTAACAATTTTTCCTATTCATTTTGAACATTGAACATCAAATATGATCCTGTAATATAGCTTCTACTGGAAATCCCTCTTCCTACAGTCATCTTTAGAAGTTATCCAGTACAGCAAAAAAAGTCCCAGTGTTTTCAAACTTTTACTGATTACTCCAATAATTAAAAAATCATAAATATGCATCAAAAGTATGCCTGACAGGCAAACATCTTCCATTACCCTACAGCTGCCGGTTTTCCCATTACTCAGTAGGTGGGATTTTTCTCTGCCTATCAAGGCCACTGTCTTCATAGTCAGGCTTTTCCCATGGGCTTGGTACCCTTACAAATTTTAGCAGAAATACAAGTTTAGCTCTCTAGCTTAAATGGAGATGTTTTGTGCTATAAACTTATATGACATGTCATCAGTAGCAATACACTCATTTTCATGTTCTCATGTTCTGAAACCAGCAAGAGAGCCCTTTTTAGAACATGCTTTCTATGCATCTAGTGTAGTTTACTATAGTGTGCCCTTCCTAAGCCAACTCCAGCACACAGGCCTAAGTATTTTTATGTCAGTTGGCATTAATCAAACAAACCAGAATCTCTTTTAAAAAAAGGCTGATACTGAGATCTGAAAACCTGCTAATGAACAGCTGTCTTACATGGCTATCTCCCATCTCCACTGCTTCCTCATCCAGATCATCTGAAAAAATGTATGACAGTTTTGATACTTTTGCTATTTGGGTTCTTTGTTTTTAAAGTAGAAATAAATTGCTTACACAAGATATAATTTTTCCAGCATCATGAAGTAATTCCCACACTTCCACACTTCCTAATTCAGCCACCAAATTGATTTGAGTTTCACATTCAAAGTCCCAGGGGTCTTTCTGTGTGTCTGCTAAGAGTGTATATTTAAGGCCCGTATTTCTGTAAATAGCTCTTGTTTGTACTTGACTTTTATCTGATAAATAAACCACAGCTTAGCAGCTTCTCCCTGCTGCTTATTAATTATGTGGCTTACCTCACATCACTCAACAGCTTTGGAGGGAAGAGTCAACAACCTAGGGAGGGACAGACAGCACCGTGCAAAGTAGGATACTTCGTAAGATACCTCTCATTAACTCTTGGAAAGACTGCACTTGTATTCAATTGCTCTGGAGTAGCAAGAGGGGGCTGCAGCAGCCAGTGCTATGTGGCTCCTAGAATGGCCCCTCGGAAATCACAGGTATAAAAGGCAGTCCCTTTTGTCTCAACTGAAGATAGTTTGGGAAAGACTCTCAGTTAGAGGTGGGTTTCTCTCATAAGGATTCCCCCAGCATTTATTTTGCCCTTCCCAATTCACACCTGGACATCATTTTCTTTTTCCGTCTCTCTGGGTTTTGCATCTGTAAAGTTGCTTATCCTGGGGTAAAACTTGGAAACTGCCACGGGGCATGTGAACTCAGCAATTTCATCCAAAATGCCCTCTTTCCCCTTAGTCATTTAGGGTTGCTCTTCTCCCTTCCTCCTTCCCTCCTTCTTGGATGTTCCTAGCTCCATATCAAGCACTTCCTGATCTTTTCGCCTGTTGTTTTCCCATGTCTAGACAAAGAAGCTGGCGTGTCTCCACGCAAAAAGTTCATGGCATTTTGTGATGATTCTTCTGTGAAACATTACAGCTGCAGTAAATGGCAGAGATTAAGGGAACGGTTGTGGGTGCAGTCCCACACCCTGCAGTGAGTGATAACACTTGCTGAGTTGGTTGTCCAGCTCATGCACCAGTAGCATGCAGATGTCTGTGTAGGTAGATATTTCTCTTGGAGGAAATCTATGATTCCAATTAATATCAGATCCAGAAGGGGTGATATAGACCAATCTCTGTGTGTGCAGAGGGGGTCCCAGGTGACATTCGGTACCAGTGGATGTAGGTGAACTGTGACCACCAGTTACTTTGCAGATAAACTTGACAGTGTCCTCTGGAAGTGACTGAGCTGTGTGATGGAACACAGAACAGGTGAAGAGCCCAGAGCATACCTTGAGGGAGAGCAGGGAGAATGCAGCCGTGTGAGGTTGCATTAAGAAATCCCCATCACCAGCTTCAGTGAGGCATCCTCAAATAACAGGAGCCCCATCCATGGGGAAGAGGGTCTGACCTTTACTCCGTGCTTCCGCTATTAAAGACAGAGAGTGCTGCACAATACGAGAAGGGAGAGAAATGCAAAAACTCTTCTCCACCTTTTGGCTTATGTTGACACATTTCTCAACCATCACATAGGGTAATCAAGATGTTTGTGCCCAAGTTAACTGCTAAGTGTCATTTGAACTTGGGACTTGGGTAATAGGACATAGCAGATATTAAAATGTACGAGTAGGCTGGGTGACAATGGAAATGTAATATAAACCTAAAAAGAAATATATTCTGACACCCTTAAGAATAGCTAATAAGTATCATATACTTACAAGGTAAGAGACAAGATTGGAAGGTTTTAAAGAAGCCCGTAATTTTATCTAGTACTGCTGTGGCTTCTCAGAAAAGGAAGTTCAGAGATGCTGGGATCAGCATCTCTGGGTTGAACTCTAATGAGACAAAAAACCCTCCCAGATATATACGTTGCCCCCTCAAAGAAAGCAAATGAATTGGTGAAGAGAAAAGTGATATTTTTTATCATGTTAGCTTAATTTCCTGTTTAACAAGAGGCAGAGAGGCGAGTGTTGATGTGAAAACTTGGTGATGCCATTCACAAGTGCTACCTGCAACTGGAAGACTCTAACCAAACCAAGTCACTATGCTGTTGTTCTGCCTGTCAGGCACCTGCATCTTTCTCTGCTTTGCCTCTCTGTGCCAGTGTATGGCTATTTCTGAGCCCCCTCATGACTCCTCTGGATAATAACAGAGGAGTGACTGAGGGACAAGTTTTTGAGAGCTGGGGAGCACCCACACAGGTCTTACTGGGCAAAGATGTACTTTATTCTCCTGGCATCCAGCCACCAAACCTTCCCAAACCCAAACCGGCTACATGTACTTCTGTATGAGCACCATCCTCCTCCCTGTCCTCTGGCCTTTGCTCATTGTGCTGCCTGAGATTTTGAGTGCTCAGACATCTATGTGTTTAGACAGCTGGCCTAGGCATTTTCTAACATACTTAACATAGTTAACATGCTTGCAGGTTAGTCTGATATTGTGTGACAATATAGCAGTGGTAGGGCATTCAGTGTAGCAGGACTTGAGCAGGAGATCATAAATAAAAATAGGAACAATGTCCTTATACCCTGGGAGAAATATTTTGTGCCCAGGGTCTTCTCTTTTTCCACAATACCATTCCACTTGTTCCTGTGCATACTGCCTCTCATCATGGGCAGGGAGAACACAGCTCCAGGTGGCTAATATTCCTCCCATCTTTTCATATAAAGCATAACACAATAAGCAGACATACCTTCACCCCACCCCAATAAAACTCCTGCACCATCCAGTGTCTGGGACATCAATCAGTGAAGACATCAGTCGTGTTTTAGTGAGCACTGATACAGTTTTGTCAGGTCAGGGTTTTTTACAATTTTACAGTAAAACAATCATGGAGGAGGGTCACACTGTGTAGCAGTGGTCTCATCAGTCCATACGTTGACTAGGAATGTTTCTCTAGACATCTCCCTCCTCCTGAGGAAGGGCTTCATGATCTGGCTGTTTCCTCCCTGCTGGCACAGGAATGCCCGTGAACAGTCTGGTGAAAGAGCACTGCTGGAGCCTGACCTCAGCCCCTTCTCCCTCTCTGCCTACTCTCCGGTCAGTTGCAAAATCTTGGACTTGCAGCAGTGGAGAAGGCTGCAGTGAGCTCAGCTGGACTTGATCATGCCCAGCCAGAAACTTCTCTGTGTTGAAGTGCCTGACTTGAAAAAAAGAGTAATTCTTCATCCTTTCCTTAGTTTTCATCTGTTTTGCTTATTGACAGGGAGCATAACTCCCCAGAGAATGGGATGGTTTCACAGAGATTACTTCTGAAACACCCAACAGCAATGGGTCACTCACAGACAGACATAACCATGACAGCAATCATGACAACTGAAATAATTTCCTGCTAAATATTCCTTTTATGACATGGGGGATTTTGTTTAAGATAGTTTTGTTTGGAGAGCAGTACCTGCCTGGAGTACTACTAATGAGATTGTATCTAGTAGGGTAATGAGAAAGGCTCAGATTGAACATAAAGAAAACCCTATTCTCATTGAATGATAAAATCATTAGGAGACCAAAGTTTGGACCTTTTCAGGACTAAAGCAAAATATCTGATCGGTGCAGGCACTACTTACTCACTTTGATGTAGGAAAAATATTATTACACCTTAAAGCATATAAAAGGGTGTACCAAAAGCTTATGCACCTATCCCCAGTCACCTTCATAGTTACAGGGAAAGACAGTGGCATCCTGTGTTAACCTGGGCTCATTAACAGCATGAGCAATCATGACTATAACATCACTGCCAGCTTCTCCATCAGCACTGAAAGCAAAGATATTTAACCCTACCCTCTTCAAAGTGAGCACAACCTCTGCAGTCTTCAAGCATTCAAACTGGATGGAAGAAAATACTGAATTTGGAAATCTCTCATGTTAATGAGAAACTATCACAGCATTAGCTAAGGTGTCACCCCCTGAATCTACCTTCAGAGTCATTGCATTTTGTGACCATTTGGTAATGGACTCAAAGCAACTGACCACACAAACAAATCTTTCAGTAGTTTCACGGGTGTGAGGGTGTTGGAACCCAGAGTGCAGAGAAAGTCTCTCTGCCTGTTTTGAAGAATTCTACCCCCGGGACAGCTGTGCGTTAAACCTCCGTCCATGGAGAAAGCTTCCCACGCTGTGGGAGGAATTAGAACCTACTGTCGTGTGAATTAAATGATAGAATATTATGTAGGATTGTCACAGGGTAAAAGGTCTAGAGTTTTTAGGTTTGTTTATATAGCAAATAGGTAGTAGCAGATATTTCAATATGGAGGATAGTTGTTGTTTTCTGGGCCTTCTCTCTTCTTCTCTAAGGAACCCTGTTCTGCAGCAAAAGTGGTTTAAGATTATTGGATGAAAAATACCGCATTTCCTGTAAGCTTTGCTGATGCATTTTTCATACATTGGCAGAAAAGTAAAAATATCTTTCGTTTTATGTTCTAATTGGTTAAATTACCTTTAAAAGAGCTCTGTAACAGAGATAAGCTGTTCTTCATGGCTCTCGCTCTGTCGGGGCTGTCTGTGGCTCTAATTCTCTGATAAGACTGGATAAACATCTATCTTTTGGCAAGAGAGTCTGAAGTTCCCGTCTGTATCTCAAGCTCAAACAAGAGGCTCCTACACTAGGGGCTGAAGAAGACAAGGTAACAGTGTCGCTACAAGGGTTTGCTCAAAAGAAGGTCATTTCTATAGAGTCAAATCTTTGAATAGATGAAGAAAAGTTATGTAAAACAGATGTTGTTTCCATCTGCTCATTCATGATGAGAACATAATTACATTAAACTCCAAACTCATTCCCCTGCCTTTTTTATTAGGGAGAGTTTTAAATCTGTCAAAAAATGAGAAATGATAAGAAGTTGCAAACCACTAAACCTGTTAAGCTCTGCCCAGAATGTTTAACCCTGGAAACCAAGTCACTTCATCAGTCCATTCTTCCCTATGCTGCTAGAACTTGCTGCCCACTGTCTACCAATGTTTCCAGGGTTGATACAGAGCAAAGAGAACTGCTGCCCGGCCTGACATGATGGCCTAAGGGAAGCCATCTGGAAATACACTTTTAGAATTCCATCTTCCTACCAGTCTCAGCATCATTGCTTTTCTCAGCTTGGAGAGGCCAGGATGGCTGGGATGGCTGTCAGGACAGCAGCACTGAGGCTCCAGTATGGAGGTTGTGAGCTAGGAGGAAATGGGGATACATGGCTGTGGAGCTGCCATAATGAGGCTAAGGATGATGATAGGCTTTGCTGAGCAGGAGGAGACTTGCACAGGCATCCAGAGAGGCATCCCTTTGGGAACCAGCCCCTAAGGATATATTTGGGGCATCTCTCCTGGCTCACGTGCCCCCTTTTTATCTTTCTGTCCTTTGTATAAAACGTGGAGTAATGCAGCCCTTGGGCACTTTAGCATATTTTAAATATTCCTAGGAAATTTTGCAATGGCAGGGCATATTACATAATCTTGAAGGACAACTTTTTTTGGTTGTTTTACACTATTTTCCCACAGTTAATTTAGCTATTTACTTAACCACAGGTAGACTATAAAATTATTTTAAGCAGAAGTAGCATATAAAATTATTTTTCCTCTTAAACCAACATTGTCACTTTGAGCTGAATCAGCTGAATATTATTTGGTGCAGATTTACCATGTTTGGTATACAACATAAGTTTTAACATGTATGAGATACAAGGATATGTTGCTCTAATGACTTGAGCTGCAGCTTGATAAAGTAGTTTTCTGTCTTTGTTTGCCTGCAGATTGAAGTAGCCATTTACTGCATGCATAAAACCAGTTTTGTTTCTGGTATTGCACTGAATTTGCTGCATGTGGCTGCAGACATTAGCCAACTTCAGATAATGAGAGATATTAATGACACAAACTCATAGTTCAAGATTGAGCCAAATGACAGTTAACTTGGCAAATGCAAATTCTAGCATCTACCACCCTCTGCTGGGTATAACGGAGTAAAACTCTCAGAAGCCCTTTGTGAGCAGCTGTGCGATCCATAGGCATAGATGCATGCCAAGAATTCCTTCTCTGAGATTTTTAAGCAAAACTGTTTAACATTTGTCTTTTAAATTTTCATGAATTCTTTTTAGCTGGACAGGTCTGTGATATTCTTTCTTGGGCTAGGAGATACCTGAAGATCCTCAGCATTTGCACAACCTCTCATGTGGAACATCTTACAGGCTTAAAATGCAGGGCTCTGAATTTCTGCCAAAGACTATGGACAACTTCCACTTTTGTGTATACCTCTGTGACACTTTGGGAATTACAGAACCATGACAGGTCTGTCAGATTTTAGCCACTCAGAGAATTTTGCATGACCTTGTGTAGTGGAGGGTGGCTGCATGCCAGGCACCCACCAAAGCCGCTCTCTCACTCCCCTCCACAAACTGGACAGGGGAGAGAAAAATTAACAAAAAAATTTAACAGAATTTAACAAATTTATCTCATGTCTTGAGATAACAACCAGGAGAGATCACTCACTGAACATGGTCATGGACAAAACAGGCTCAACTTGGAGATCTGAATTAAATTTATTACCAAATAAAATCAGAGCAGGATAATGAGAAGTAAAACAAAACCTTAAAAACACCTTCCCCCTACCCTCCCTTCTTCCCAGCTCCACCTCCTTCCCCAGTGGGGCAATGAGACAGGGAATGGGGTTATGGTCAGTTCATCACCCGTGGTTTCACCTGCTGCTCAGGCAGAGGAGTCCTTCCCTTGCTCCGCCTTAGGATCCCTCCCACAGGAGACAGTTCGCCATGAACTTCTCCAGTGTGAGTCCATCTCATGAGCAGCAGCTCCCTGAGAACTGCTGCAATGTGAGCCCATCCTACAGGCAACAGTCCTCCCTGAACTGCTGCAGTGTGGGTCACTCTTCCACAGGGTGCAGTCCTTTAAGGACAGGCTGCTCCAGGGTGGACTCTTCTCTCCATGGGCCTCCCACAGGGTCACAGCCTCCTCTCAGGCATCCACCTGCTCTGGCATGGGCTCCTCCATGGACTGTGAGTGGATCTCCACATTCCCTTGGTCTTCCATGGGCTGCAGGGGCACAGCTGCTTCACCATGGTCTGCACCACAGGCAGCAGTGGAATCCCAGTTTTGGTGCCTGAAGCACCTCCTCCTCCTCCTTCTCCACTGACCTTCATGTCTGCAGAGTTTTTCCTCTCCCACACTGGCACCCCACTCTTCTCTGGCCACAATCACAACCGTGCAATAACTTTTTTCTTTCTTCCCGAATCTGTTATCACAGAGGCATTACCACCATTTCCAACCGGCCCAGTCTTAACCAGCGGCATGTCCCTCTTTGGAGCCACCAGGGATTGGCTCTGCAGGACATGAAGGAAGCTTCCAACAGCTTCTCACAGAAGCCTGTTGTCCCCACTACCAAAAACCAGGCCATGCAAACCCAGTACACCTTGCCATTTGGCAATTATGTGTTAACATGCACAGTTAATTCTTCAAAATTACATGTCTTTTTCTTTTTTATTCACTGAAATACAGCCAGATTCTTCCTTCCATTGAAGCTCAATATGTTTAATTTAAAAAACTTTAATACAGAGATGTTGACTTTCTTATGAATTAAGTTTGGAAATCTGTACTATCTTCACCTTCTCATTTGCAGCACGTACCTTGGAAATGTAATAATTTAAGCATATAACTACTTACCTTTCCAGTGTTTTGATGTTCTTGGTCCAATTATACCTTGTACTACAAGCAGTCTGTCTAGGCAAATCTAAAGGCACTATTAGTGACCAGGGGTTTATCTGGTTCACACTAAAGCCTATGTTCTGGTAGAACCAGAAGAAACCCCAGCCTCTTTTCTCCTCTGAAACCAGGCTGAGGACATAGAGGACTTTTCATCTGTTGACTGTCTGCAGCAGATGTGGGTACCACTGGATCCTGAAGACTCAAGTTTTGGTGGCTACACAGTACTTTGTTCACTGCATTGCATTTAGTGCCTGTGGCAGGATAGAAATCCTGCATACACACAGAGTGGTACTTTTACTACTGTCTGGGTATTTTCTTTCACTAAAGTTTCCTTTAACTGCTATTAAGCATCCGAATATGCAGCACAACCCTCTTATGAATAATTTCATCTTTTCCAAATTAATGCTAATTAAGAAGTCTTCCTGTTGGTTACAGGAGACATCATTTGGAAAGTGCTGCAGTTTTCCCTACATGATGCTTCTATGCTGATTAAACAGGTCAGAATGAAAAGAGTGAAAGATGTAGTCGAGATGCTGGCAGAGACATGGTGCACAAAGACAGCATCAGAGCTGAAATCACATGGATGAAGACTGTTGGGACAAAAGGGTTAAAAGTCAAAGAATGGTGAGGAGGATGGTAGATTCGCTCAAGTGACCTTGCAGCTGGGAATGCCAAGGTCTGGAGGACGGCAGTGCAGGAAACTCCATATATTATGCCTACTGCTGTTTACCGTCTGTTTTGAGAGGTAGAATTCCTGTGCAGAAATAAGATATTTGGAGACACCTGGAGGCACTCTCATAGACATACTTGAGCCCCTGTCTTGGGAGAGAGATCCAAGCTCAGAGATCATAAAAAATACAAGGAAGATCACAGCATACTGTGAAAATTATTAAAAAAATTAAATTATGCATGTGCAGGTCCTTGATAAATGGGTGCAAGCAGCAGGCCCCCCGCCCACTAGGACTGTACTAAGCCTGACAGTGCCAGTGTTCCCACTTGTGTCTCTCTGCCTGGGTGTTGCTTTGGGATTGTCTGGTTAGCAAGGTAAAGAAATAAATTCACTCTTTGGATTTCAGCTGTAATTTCATGGTTCTGGCTACCTGCCTGAGTTGACTCACACAATCACCGAAGGAAGGAATCTTGATGACTTAGTGACTTAGGAAAAGTGACTATCTATTACACATCTATACATTTAGCAAGATGCTGTGTTCAAAACCGCGGCCCACTTCATATTCTCTGTTTCCGAAGCTGGACTGAAAAAATGCCATTTCCTAAAATTCCTTTTCCTAATTAAACAAGATTTCTTTACTCCAGAAAGGGCTGGGGTTTAAAGCAGAAGGAAATTGGCTGCCAGGTAGTGTCACTGGCTTGCTTGCACCAAGTCCACTGCAGTCCCCTCATCTGCAACAAATGTCTTGCCACCAGAAAACACAGAACTAACAGTGACGCTGCTTATTACAGCTGGTTGCAAAAACATTTACACTCTTTTGCACTGCTTTCACAAATATGACCTTCTTCTTTAATTGAACTAACTACTTTCTGCAGCCAACAATTGGTTTATCAGGTGGTGTTTCATCAACTGTTCCCTTAGTGCCTTATTCATCTACACTGTAAAGTGTCTTTCAGCCAATGGTTGTTCTTTCCCAACTCCATCCATCTAAACTACCCATCACAGTGGCTTTCTTCTGATGCCTTTTTCCCTGTGTCAGCAAGATACTATGAAATTTTCATTAAGAATGAGCTTAATGAGACTTTTTAACATCTTTCTGGCATGAGAGCATCAGTAATCAGAGTACCCTGGAATTGAACACCATGCTATTTGAGCAGGACTGTACCTCTCAGCCTCCCCTCCCTCTTCTCTGGCAGGGACAGATGCACCTAGTGGAAGAGATGAAGCAAAGTAGGGAGAGGAGGAGGAGAGAAAGAAGTGTTGTTCAGCTTATGCATTTTTCATTATTCATGAAAGGTTGTAAACCAGATAGATGAGCTGCAAATACACAATTTATTTGTTCACTCACATGACATGTTCCTCTATCTTTAGTTACTTTGCCTTTCTTTCAAGACCACACCATGCACGATCAGTCCGTGGGATCAGGAGATCGGATCCCGAAATCTTTCAACAGTTTATTTTATGTAGAATTAAAAATTACACCTGCTCGAAAAGGTTAGTACTGTATGCTCTCTTAGGCATAAATAAATTTTTAGCAAAACCAAGAAACAACAGGTTACTGTTTTACAATCACTCTGAAAGCACAAAAATCAGTAATTTGCCAAGTGCAGCACTGTTTATAAATCAAAAAAATCCGAGTAAAGGGAGAAATTATTTTGGGCTAATATAATTTCAGGGGGAGTGCAACTCAAATTGATGGAGTGTAACACAAGTGTATCATGTATGCAACAGCAGTACATACTGGAAAGTATTACCCTTGCTTGTCCTAGAATAAAGTTTTATAGATCACAGAGAAATACACTTACTGCATAGGACTCACTTCAGGAGCTGCAGACATAAGAGTGTATCATCCTACACAGGAAAGAATTTTTCTTGCAAAGAACTTTAAAGACAGTAATTTTCTTCATCCTTTCTGCAAGACACCTGCTTTGTTGCTCTGGAGTGTGTGTGTGAGATGTGAAGACATATTCAATGTCAGAATGGAATGCCATATACACAGTAACCTGCAGCATTTAAATGACACATCATGAGCATGGCTTTTGGGACATTACCAGTACATCTTGTTGCCAACAAATAATGACAGTACCATGAAAGCACTTTGCTGGAGACCAGAGACTTTTCCTATCTAAGTACAATGTCAAGTGCACTTCAAAACCCTCTGTGAATCTGGCACATTGCGCTGTACCAAGGAGGTTAGAAGAATCAAGACCAAGGGTGTTTTGACTTTGATGTGGATGCTTCTAAAACCAAGAGGGCCTAATAATAGTAACTGCATACAATTGACACCTGGTAAAAGAATACTTTTGGCTGGTCATAGTGTCCTTAGGGTTAGGACTGTCACACATAATGGTCTCACTTGATAGTAGGTCCCTTTCAAAGAGGTAGTGACATGGTGCCACATGGAAACTGAAGTGCCATTGTCCAGTGCTGGGCTTTTCCAGAGATATGTAGAGCAGCTATTACTGAAATGCAAATGCTGAGATGCAGTTAAGCAAGAAACTGGCCTGAAGGTTATCACAAGTATCACTGTAAACGAAGTGTAATAGGTTATTATGACCACCTCAAAATGGTGTGCTGGAGTCTGGAATTAATTGTAACAAGAAAACTAAAAGCAAGTTTTGTCCTTGGAGACATTCTTGGCCCTAGATCAAACCTGTTGAAGGAATGAACAGAAAACCAGAGAGCTGTCCTGTAACCTCCTTAGACTCACTGGGTATTTCAAATCCAAAGTCTCAGCTATCACAGTTGAGATTCTTCACAAAACACAGCTATCACTGGACTTGTCTTTGAAACCTACTGAGAGAGATCCTGAAAAACAGAAAAATCAACTCTCCTCTTCTTCAAGTGGCATAAACCCCTTATTTCTTCAACTGAGATTTAGCAAAATAAAAATAGAGTGGAAACAGATTTGTTTGCCTACAAGGTGACCAACGTGTAACGAAAAATAACTGGATTCCTAGGAAAATATAGATGTTCCTAAATAGTTGCAGCTTCCATGCCTCAGCAAACACAATGGAGCAGATTTGTGGAGAACTTACTTTCCACATGAAATAAGTGGACAAGCGAAATATTACTAAGAGGTAGAGATCTTCAGCTGAGTGGTGGTTAAAGACAAACAAGCTCACTTCCTCAGTGGACAGATATTAGCTGGTGGTCAGTGGGGAACAGGAAGAGCAGCAGAGAGACATGATGAGCTGGGGTTCAGACCTTTTGGAATTCTGGCCCACAGCTAGGGTTGAAAGCAAGAATTTAGATGTTGCACCTGGTTATGCTGTATTCCTTTGGAAAAAGAGGTATTAAATTAAGATTAGATTATATAATACAATGTATAAATTATATGGACTTCTTACAAAACTTCAAAAGCACCACAGAAGAAACAGCTTCTTTGGACCAAAGGTTTATTTTTAATGACACAGCACTGGAAAACATAAGTTACAGATGACTTTTTGATACAGGATACATTATATATCTTACTTTAAAAGGTTCTGTGAAGGTATGCTGCATAAATACATATAGTGAAAATATATTGTGTTTATTCTCAGACATTAGTTCTGTTTCTTTTTGAAAATGTATTCAGCCAATTAAATAAAAAAGTATAGATTAGCATCATAACTCCCCCTCCAGGTTATCTCATTGTAACTACTGCAGCTGGAAGAGGAGACCGAGCCATGCCTTCTCAAAGGTTAGCGGCTTTGAACATGATCTAATTCATCATCTAAGAATGAAAATTTCACATTACAAACACAGATACTGTATCATGTTTTGGCAATGGAGCAGCTAGTTTTGCTTTGAACAAAACCGTTTCCTGTAATGCCAGACAGTGAAAGAGCAATGCATGTACTAGATGATACTACACAGCCAAAGAACTACAATGAAGTTGTGAGAATGCATATATAGCCATATGCACTTATATATACACATATAAGTTCTTGTGTATATATATTATGCATGTCCAAAAGTAACACTGAAAAACGTTGCAGGAGTTAACTACCTTTTAAACACATGAAACTTATAATAGTTTAACCTCATAACTACAGGATAATTAATTCAATCTTCTGTAGTGCAAAGGAATACAATACACTTAGTGCAGAGAAGTTAAGGTTTTGGTATTGAGGAAGCTAATTTCAGATTTCATGGGAAAGGATCAAATACAGGATCACCATAGCTCTGACGAAGCACAAACAAACCTGTCGCCACACACTCGTGAACAAATAAGGACATTTCATTTTTATCTGATTTTTTTCCCATGTACTGCTTCAGAAATTACAGCTTAACTGTTTGCATTCATGCTCATCTGATATGTTTCAAGTAGCTTTGTCTGGCACCAGTCTGTAAACCATTAACAGCTTAAACTACAAAAAGATGGTCTCCTGTGTTTCAAAGAGGTTAAAAACCTACTGACTGAGCTTCATACTACATTTGTCTGCCTGGGAGAACTACTCCAGGTGGCGTGTGAAGTTCTCTGGGAAAAGTCCTTTATAACTATTTGCATCTCTGTACTGAAGCCATTCGGATTCCTTAATGCCAGTCAACCAGCCAGCCTCCTGCAAAGAAAAAGACAGTGTCTCTTAAATTTCAGGTGTCCCCCCACTTCCTCACTATGAGCTTCAGACCTGAAGATATTTCAGAGTAACATGGCTAAAGTATTTGGTGGTTTGGTTAAAAAGCAGCCTCTAATTTTGCACAGACCATTTTCTCTGTACTGCCAGACCAAGTGACTGCAAGCACATGATACAGCCTTTAGCCCATCTACCTCCTGGCTGAACTTAATATTATAGATGGTGGAAGAATAGTTCTGAATCTTAATTTTTTCTCCTGTGATATTTTTTCTCTCATTCACGTATCAATAGTCAGAAGAAAGAACAATTCTTGCAATCTCAGGAGTTACTATCTCTAGAAAATATGTAATTATTTTTCAAAAAACTCCTGGAAACCTAAACCAGAACTTGACAAGCAAAATATGAACAAATCACCAGCAGTCCAAGCAACCAAAAGAGAGATTTCTTATTGGAAGGTACTGGGTTCTCTTAAGTGTGATAAATTCTACCTGGAATAAAATCATTTTGGTATTTTTTAAAATGATCAATCTACTCTTATCTCACTAACTAAGAAACTCCGTATCTTTTTCCTTTAAAGAAAAGGAACTGGAGTGAAGCCATGACAAACAGAACTTCTTATGCTGCCATATTATTATTGCACAGACAGTACACATGGAGATAGAGTAGCTTGAATGGATCATCACATACACCATCAAGTCATTACTCTGGGGTGGCTGCATGTGCTGGTGAGGGCTGTCTGCCCCCAAATAAGCATCATTAAAGTAGATCCAGCTTATCTATGACAGTGGCTGGGTACGTTTAAGTGGGGACATGTTTTTGAAGCATGTGGAGTAACTGAGAGAGAGGAACTGCAGCTCTCTAGCACAGGCAGCAGAGACTGTAGAAAGGAATACACAGTTTTACTGGATAGTAACTTCGACACAAGACTAATGGAAAAAGCCACTGGGTGGGACTGGTTTGCTTCAAATGGAGGTTGATGTTACCAGGTGTATTGGAATTACAGCTTTAGACAGGTCAATTCTGAAGGAGAATAAAGCATAACAAAGATAAGCCAACATATAAATCAACAAAGTACCTGGAAAAAGACTAAAGTACTGAGCTTTATGGTGATGTTAAACATGAAGGGGAAATACGTAATGCACAATAAAGATATGAACAGAATGGCTTCAGAAACATGAATACATAAAAGTTCATTTTCTCCATCCCTGCACACAATTTATTTCAATTAATGCTAATGGGAATTTCAATGCACACCAGAAGAAGAATTATACTTCATGGACTCACCGAGTATTATAATGTATTCAATGCCTAATATCCTAGCAAAAACAGACTAAAGTCAGAGAGTATATTTTGCTATCCTTAGAGCAGTGTCCTATTCTGCAAACACTGACAATAAAATCATTTGAACTGCCCATGAGGTAAGACAGCATTATTTGAGCAGTGGTAATAGATTTCATCCCTATAAAAAGAGCTATGCACCTGCTGTAGTATAAATATTTTGTTCTGAAATAAGTAAAAAAAAACTACTCAGGAAAGCCAAGTATTCATATCTTGAATTAGAAGAAAGCTCAGCTGAGAGAACTGATAATTACCTGTTCTTGAACAGCATCAATCAGCAAAATAATTTCAAACTCAGTTCTCAGGACTCATGTGTGCTTAGGGCATTAGTATTTAGGTCTATTTTAAGAGATATTCTTCATTCAGAGCAGTGCTCTTAGCTACCTGATCAGGCAGGATCCAGTCCCCCACCTCTCAATCCTCAAATCAATTGGGAGACTTCTAACCAACACGACAGGCACTAACAGATGCCCATGGGGTGGCTGGTGCTAATAGGGTACAGTACAGTCTTCTCTTTTAAAGCAGTGGCCATAATCAACACACTTCACTGCAATTCAGGTTAACATATGGAATACGATTATTTAAAAAATCACCTGAAATGCAATGTTAGTACAAAATTAGATGCCTTAAATGAAATTAAACTGTTGTTTAATTCAGGTTCAGGCTTCCAAGGGGCAAAGTTACCTTTATCAGAAGCACCTAACACAGAGCAGCATTTCTATACCTTTAGGCTATAGGACACCACGATTTGTGTGCATTCTCAGGGCTCCCTGTGGGTGAATTTGCATTATTTCAACAAATCCACACATAAAAACTCTGAACATTTAGGGAGTACTTAAACAATTCTACTGTAATGATAAGACAAGATGATATAGAACAATGTAATACAGAGTTTGTACGTCATCCGCTGCATGAAGTCTTTATGCTCCTGTGTGTCAGTATAAATCCACTACAATGCAACACAAAAAACACCCTAAAAATATGCTGAGGTCATTAGATCCTGCTAATAACATGTATCTGTGACTTCAGGTGTAGTCAACTGTGCTGTTTAGTCTCAAATGAAACTAAGTACAAAGGTGTAAGTAAAATCTTTTGTGTTTTCTTACAGTGACGTCATTTTGAATACACATTCCCATTAACTATAATCTGTGAGAAAAGAAGTTGAGACAAAGAAAAACATCAACAAAGGCAAGAACCACATGTTTTTACCTGATCAGCTGTGGTCTCAGAAGGAATCACTAGTACAATATCCCCTCGTTTTAAATTAAGCTCATCACTGTTAGCTGCCTCGAAATCATGTAGAACTTCAACCTAAAGAAAATAACACCACATATAGATGTGATCTAAATGAAGACATTTTCTCAACAAAATTATCTGTAAATTTTGACTGAAAAAAAATTCACCTTTATGCAAACATCTGGCTAAAGACAGGTACCTTCAAATTATCACAGAATCATGGAACGCTAACGGGTTGTAATGGACCTTAAAGACCATCTATTCCCAACCTCCCCTGCCACGGGCAGGGACACCTTCCCCTACACCAGGTTGCTCAAGGCCCTATCCAACCTGGCTTTGAACACTGCCAGGGCTGGAGCATCCACAACCTCCCTGGGCAACCTGTTCCAGTGTCTCACCACCCTCACAGTAAAAATTTCTTCCTAATATCTAACCCACATCCCCTCTTTCAATTTGGACCCATTGCTCCTTGTCCTGTCACTACAGTTCCTGATGAAGAGTCTCTCTCCAGCTTCCCTGTAAGTCCCCTTCAGATACTGGAAGATTGCCATGACATCTCCATGGAACCTTCTCTTCTCCAGGCTGAACAGCCTCAGCTTTCTCAGCCTGTCTTTGCACGGGAACTGCTCCAGTCTTCTTATCAACCTTGTGGCCCTCCTCTGGATTTGCCCCAACAATTCCATGTCCTTCTTATGTTGGGGACACCAGAACTGTATGCAGCACTCCAGGTGGGATCTCACAAGAACAGAATCACCTCCTTTGATCTGGCATAAATTAATAAAAAAGGCATTGATTCATATCAGTTTTTAATGCATTTCCTTAGAAGCAGGGACAACTTAAGGACAGTTTCCTTTCCTGAGACTATGAAAGGAAACTTAAGATCCTTTCCCAAGATTATAAGATCTCAAGGACAGACGATACTGCAACATCCCACAAGCCCTGCTTCTTGAACAAGGACGGCTACCATTATTCCTCCCGCGTAAGGAACTTCCTTTCATTCCTCATTATCATTATGAGATCTGAGAGAGGGGAGGCAGGATATTACAAATAAAATTGAGAAAGATTCTCAGGAACTTCAGATTCTCTCATTCCCTTGTTGTGGCCACTGTTGTACTACTCTTCCTGTGAACATCCATAAAAATTTGAGTCAGTCATATAGTACCCATTGCAACAGGTGATCAAAGAGGTGAGTAATGGGAACCCTACTTAATGACTGCCCTGCAAGGAGCTCCCACTTACCAGCAGATGGGTATGCCAAAAGTATCTACTTTTCAAAAGGGTTATTATTAAAACATTGGCAAGATCAGCATGTCATTGTGAACAGATCATTTTAAGTAAATGGTTTTATCTCCTTAAAAGATAGCTAGTCTAACTTTCTCAAAGCACACACAGTTCCACAATAACGCAGCAATTATAAAAAAAGAGGCACTGAGAACCAGATGGCAAGCACATATTCTGCTTCTCCTTCTCTACGTCTGACCCAAGAGAGTGTGATGAAAAACAAAAGATGAACTATGTCAGCCTGCGTGAGTTGCATGGCACTGTTTACCTTTACCCTACTGTTATCCACAAAGTTTGCAGAAAGTATTGTGCAATGAGAATAGACCAAAAAGAATAGCATACTTAGAGAGTGCTATGGGACTAATTAGTCTGAACTACGCAAATTATAATAGGAAGCATGTAAAGTTCATCCATCCTCAAGAAGCTTTCCTGCTGCTCAGTGATTCTAAGTGAAAAGTATTATCAAAGAACCTTGTAAACCAGGAAACCCTGGGGGTTTTGCCAGCCAAGGAAAGAACTTCTCTTATGCCTCATTAAACTCTTCTGTTTGATTACCCTAATAGTTTATATTATTACTAAAGTTACTGAATGACATTTTGGCTTCATTACCATGAATTGTAGCCATGGGTTTCAATACAATCAGTACTTCCACTATAGATTTTCAGGCCAGAAAAATGCCATTTTTTAAATGATCATAGAATCATAGAACGGTTTGGGTTTGCAAGGGACCTTAGAGATCAAATATATTGTTAACATATCAGATATATCTTCTTTAGCATGTATCAACAATATTCCTGATTAAATGTGGCAGTTCAGTTTCATTCAATATATTAATTTTCAGCAGTCATTTGGTGAGATTCAAGGGTTCTTGTACTTCAGTGAATCTTACAGCTACATAAGGATATGCACAGCAACAAGCATGCAGAAAATGTATCTTCTCAGACTTCATTTATGAAGCAACAACACAACATTACAGTTGTAGTTGCATGTATTTGTGTGTGCATGCGGCTGATAAACTAAGAATCCTTTGGCCTCAAGAAATCACGACACTACCTGTGCAGACAAGACACATCCACAGAAGCTATGGATATCTAAAAGAAGAATGGAGAAGCAGACCTTATAGAGAAAACCAGGTGGCATTGCTGAAGCTGCATCTTCTGCTGGAATAGGCTGATCCTGCGAAAGTACAGACTGGATTTCTTCAGCAGGTTTCTGATCATTTCCAGCTTGGGAAGTTTCACTGAGAGAAGTGTCAGTGACCTGAGCGCCCATCTCTGTTGTTGCATCTTTGGACTCATTCATGATGACTTCATGTTCTTCTCCCTCCCCCTCGTTGTTTGATGCTGGCTCTATTACTACTGAAGGGATGCTGCTGACCTTTTCCTGGGGAAAAAAACCCAAAAAACAAACCAACAGCCACCCCCCAGAAAAGTCATGCAAAACTATTTAATACTTTATTTCAAGCAGGAAAACACTTATTATTTGTTTATTGCATAGGGCATATATGGAGATGAGAAATTCTTTTTTCTCTACCATGAATTCCTAAGACAGAAAACAGTATTTGTACAAGAATGTCAAGGAATAACCCCTTGCCTGTTATCACTGCTCCCCTTACTCCTCCTAAACCTACTTTACACATTATTACACTAAATAATAAAAATTCTCTGTAGGTAGCTTTGGCTTCATTTTCAGTGTTCCTGGAAATTAACAGACCTTTTTCCTTCACTCTGCTCTTTAGTTTCAGCAGGTTTGAGTGAAGCCACTAGTTCCAGTAGTCACTGTATTGTTTTTATTTGGAAATTCAAGTCAGCAGGATAACAGTGATAGAAGATGATGAAAGAAGGAAATATGACCTATTTCTTTAACTGAAGGGATTTTCCTGATTTACAGCAATGTAACTGGGAGCAGAGAAAGCAAAAAATCTAAGTAAGTATCTGACCAATAATGAAGCCCAGTAAAAAAAGCATTTAACAAAACTGGTTGGAGCACCCAACCTGAAAAACACATGTTCACTGATCCTCTTCCAGACCATCTTATCCCGGAGCACAGATGAAATAGAATATGCAGTGACAACCAGCGGTAACTGGCTGCCCAGATACAGGGTCTGCTCTAGCAGGTGCTTGCCAGCCCCTCACAGATTGCAGAGGAAAAGGCAGCAGGCCAGATATGGATACATGGCTTGACCACCATGACTTACAGTAAACAAAGTAATGCTATTCACAGGACATGGTGCCAAGATATAAGAAAAATCCAATCGTTTCTCTGCCTATTTCTCCAGAAAGCTCTGTCATGTTATGTGATAAATGTCATCTCCACAGAGGGGCACAGAGAGACTACAGTGGGGGAGAGCCCAAACAATATGCTGTTCAGGCTGCTCACAGGACTATCAAGTCCCATCTCCACAAGCCTAGGGGAGTACAGAGACACAAAGGCAGGCACAACCCAAAGTAAGGACTTGAAAGAAAGGATACCCTGTGTGAGACCTTCCTACGGCTATCCCAAGAGAACATCAACCTTGCTACTGGTTGAACCTGTACTGGTTGAACCTAGGAGCACAGAGCTGCAGTAGCCTTGCCTCTCTCAGGCTGCTGAATCTATCCTGATTCCCCTGACACACTCTGACATGAGTTACCTGAGACACATCAGCCTCTTTTTCTTCTCCCTGAGGTTTGTCACCTTCAGCAACATCCTCCTGCTCAGTGGTGGCAGCTCCTGCTGCCACAGCTGCACTGTCTTCTGATGCCGCAGTCTCACCAATGGGTACCACCTAGAAACAATAGAAGTGAGGAACCTTTCAGGATACGAGTTACAGATATTTGCTGGAGCAAACATGGACCAGTCTCTGCTCTGTGACCTCCCTGTGTGATGCTGACCTATGGTCTTGAGTTCACTGGCGTTCCTCCTGATTTATGGAGAAGAGCAGTGCTGGGGACAAGCTTGTTCAGAGAAGCTGATTAACCAGGCAGGAGAGAGACATTTATGAAACCCCACCAGGCAACATTTAGCAGAGTTCTCAGGTGTTACAAGTGGAGTAACTATTTGTCAAAGCTGTTTTCCTTCCCTTGTCTTCCAGCTGTATTGTGGAAGAAATTTACCACTGGTTTCGGCTGAGGAAGAGGAGCTTGCAAACTGTGCAGGGGTTCACAGGACCCTGCTAATGGAACCTGCTCTTGGGAAGAAGCTTCAAGCCTCCTCTAGCTAATCACCTACCTCTAGACCGTGCCTGGCTTCAAAAATCTTGTAATCTTAATTATACAGTTCTTTCTAACAGAGAAACATACAAATCAGGCCATGTCAGGAGAAGTAAATATATTCTACATCTGGATAAATATCAGAAAAAATATAACCACAAAGATCTATAGTTATGTCAGTATAAAAAGACACGTAAAAGCCAATTCAGTCTGGTCATGACTGAATAATTTCTGATCAGTCTGTGTTGAGAAGTTAATGCATGATTTATTCCAGCTCTTGAAAGGTGGATAGAAAAGTACCTGCCTACTACTAGATCAATGTTTAACCCTTCATCCAGCTGAAACTGTTGTGGGTAGCTCAAAAGGTTATTGTATTCCCTATCTATCTGTTCCCTAAATTATTACTGTCTGTTTAAGAACCTGTAGCCAGGAAAAACTGGGGTGGGATGCTATTGTGGGCACTTAAAGTCTGCTCAAGCAGGCAGCTCACCCCCTTTTCCTGCATGGTTTTTGCTTTGCTGGCTGCTTGGTCTTTGCTTAAGCAGAGGCTTCTACCTTTGTGGGCTCTCTTTTTGTATTTTTGTTTTTTCCTTCCTTGTCTTGGAGAGACTGCAGTTAGATGGCTTTGAGCTGCCTTGGGACGAATCCCGCAGGTGCCTGTCTGTAGCCAAGGTACCGCGCCAACAGTAGCGCAGCAGCCTCAGCTCGGGCCCGGGTTGTTGTCAGCCATGAGTGGCCCCCGCCCACCTGCTTTGCCTGGCCCTGCCTGCCCTGCTGCCTCCTACTGTGAGGAGGGCACTGACCCCAGATGGGCCGTTGGGTCTTTGTCTGCCACTGGAATTGCTCCATGAGCTGTTGCCTTCCTGGAAGGGATCTGGTACCATCTCGTCCCTTTGTCTTTCCCACATAGTCACCCCTGTTGGGCACTATCTTGGGAAAGGGTGTTTACTGGCATTTTGGGTCTCTCTTCGTTCTCATGGGTTCGTAAGATTTAGGTGTTTTGTATCTAGCAGTTTATTTACTGTTAGTTTTTGCCTGTTGCTCTTTCATTTGTTAGTAAACTGTTGTTTTTTCACTTGTATCTACTCGTATTCATTCCTTAGTGGCAGAAAGGGTTTGGTTGAACCTATAAAGGGAGGCAATTCATTCCAGAGAGTTCTCCTTTTAAACTGTCTTAAATCAAGACACTTGTAATTTATGCATCACCCTAACATTTGTATTGCTATATGTGATGGGTTGAGCCTGAGCTGATGGACAGCTCATTTGACCACTGGCGCTTTTCGAAATTTCCATATATAAAGGTAAAGGGACAGGAAGTGGCTCTCTCTCTTTGGGGGCTGGCGTTCCAGCAGGAGGTGGGGGGGGGAATGGCGGCCGAGGCTTTCGCTTCTTGCAGCGGCCTCGAGCCCCCTTCCTCCCCCGGTGCCGGGGACACGGCCCCGGGATGCCGGCGGGACGATCTCCTCAGAGCCCGGCAGCTGAGAAACAACTGTGTTCGCTGCAAATAGCTGCAACATCNTGTACTGGGACTGATACGGTTTTGGAAAACCACGGATTGTAAAGGAAACCATCTTTTCTCCTTACTCGATAGAAAAATTCTTAAAATTGTGAATACTGACTTAAGAATTATGTGATGTTATCCTTTGTGCTGATTTAGGGAAGAAGAAAGGAGGAGGGGGGTGAGAGTGAAAAGAGGGATTTTGCTTTGATTTTCTTATTATTTTCTTTTCTCTTTTAATTCTGTTAATAAACTTTTCATTTTCTTCATAAGTTTGAGCCTGTTTTGCATTCCTCCAAATCTCCTATCTCACAAAAGATACAGAGGTGAACTAAAACCATTACACTATATAATGCTTACGGTAGCATATTGGGTATATACTTACAATGGATTAATCTTAAGGTTTGGACCGTTGAAGGTAAATGACAAAACTCATTGTTTTAATCTAACTAACTTCAAGACAGAATTTTTACCTTACAGCAGATAGCTCCAGGATAAAGACAAAACACTGAAGGAAAACTCTTTTCAAGGTACCAGTGTCCAACCACAGTTAGCAGAGATCTCTCTGATCTCCAGTGAACAGTCTGATGGTCTTTGTTTCCTCAGCTTGATCTTTACCCTGTGGATGAGGCTCCACTACCTAAACTCAGCAACTGTTCAAAGGAACTCTTCAGGCATTGTTTTTTAGCAACATTAATATTCACCACTACTCCTATTTGCTGCTATTAATTGATGTGACAAAGAAATCCTCCTGGAATCCCTAAAGTCAGAAAATATTATATGGATTTATAGAAATCACTGGGGAACTTTAATTTAAATGGAAACTGTTGCTGCTAAGGGATGCTCTTTTGTAAAATGAAATAACATCAATAGATAAGGTCAGATGTTGACATTTTCTCCTATAAGGCATGCAAATCTGCCACTGATAGTATTACCAATTTTAGCAGTCTTGACCCAAGAAGATATACAAATAAATGATGAGTGTAAAAGTCCTGGAAGAGGCTAGTAGAAAAGAATGGTAATAGAGTGCATATCAGATTGATTTTACACCATGCAATTCTAAGAGCATGCTGCAGAAATTGATCTTGCTGTCTATTCTGATTAGGATCAACAACTTCTTTTCTATTTATTGGATTTGTATAGCCCATTTTATTTTACTAAGGAGGAGAATACTAATTTACATGAATTGGCTCACAAATGCCCCACAGCGAAAGGATGACACTCTCACAGCCTGCAGTCACGAGTCACTAAATGTATATATCACAGCTCACAATCACACAATCATTTGTTCTTGTGTCTTAGAGTACAAAACCAATAAAAGCTAGAGGATTAAAAAACGCTTTTATAGAAAGGCATGTGAGGTAGCACAGAATGAACCTCACTATCAGCCTCAAATATTTGATAAGTACAGAAGAGAAAAAAAAAAGCCAGGAGGTTGAATTCATACCCACCTATGTTGAACCACGTCCTTGCAGATACAGCTACTTGTATTACCTTACTTCATATTGAAAGCCAATCCTACAAATCTGTTTTATATAGGTAATTAATAACATTAGCCAGTCTAATAGTATTCCAAATTAGCTATCTGTAGCAGTATTAATGAAATTTCGATAGCTGTCCCATTACATCAAGCACACAAGGGAGAAAGGAAGGATCATCCAGTGTACTGAGGGGTGTGATAGAATCACTTGACTGTTTTAATTGCACAGATATGAATTCTTCTTTAGCCAAGATGCAGCTGATCCGCACAGTTATACTCATTACCATTGCTGTCAGCTCAACACAATGCCACAGATTCAGTCATAGTGATAACAAGCCCAGGAAGAGGAGAAGGGGTACCAAGCCCACTGCTGGCATCTGCCAGAGGAGCTCCCTGAGCTACACTGGTCTTCCATAGCTGAAGTTCTTGCCCCATGGCTGGATTTAGAACAGGAATGGGTAATTTTTATGACAGTTGGTTATAATCACAGCTAAGCTAGCTAATGTCAAGAGAGACCAGTCATCATGCTTTAGGGAATGCATCAGTTGCAAAGTCTTGGAAGATTCCGAAGTACTACTGAAGAATTTGTTATGCAACTTACAGAGTATCAAAGGGGACCATGCCCCATTAACAGTCAACTATTGCTATTGGCTTAGCAAATAACTTGATCTCTTACGGCAGCTCTTCTGCATACAGTAATATTGTTTTAAACAGAACATGGGCAAATTCACTCTCAGATAAGAGAGTGAACGAGTAGTATCAGAACAAAGGGGGGAAGATTTCAAAGACTTAGCCTTGGTGCTAGCACAACAGTAGGCATTTCTTGCATAATTCTTCTTGAACCAGACTTGTTGGGAGTGACAAGGCAATGCTACAAGGAGGAACAACACAATACTCTCTTGCACTGTGTCCACACCAAGCTGGGCTTGATCTACCACTCCCACTCTGCACTTTCTTCCTATGCAATGCCACTGGCTTCCACGTGGATGTGGCAGTGCTGGTGAGGAATACAGCACCAGTGAGTCCCACATTCCCTTCCAAGTGACACTAGTATGCCCTACAGCCACAGATTTATCCTTGGCTCCAGCAGACCTAATGCTGTTTTACAGCAGGATAATGAAACTGATATTGGACAGCCGAACTTAGCATGTTCTGAAACCAGTTTATTACCTTTTTGTATATATCATGGCACCAAAATGATAACAACAAAAAAGCAAGTTGCCAGCACCTTGAGATACAAATCCTGAGTGATTAATAACTAGGATTTATTTCTCAGTTCCTACTTCTATGCCTGAGGTTAATATGCAGCCATTTCTCTTGTGCTGTCCTCTGTGCATGTTTGAACACATTGTAGTTTCACTTTAGTCTACAAGGATTCAGAGTAAGTACACTTGTATCACCCCTAAAGAAATACAGCAATATGCAATGATTCAAGTCCACATATGCACAGCTTAAAGTATGTCACTGAGCTTTTCATTTGCTTTGTAATTTGATTTCAATTCTATCTAACTTGATGCCAGATTGCACTTAAGCAAACCAACTCATAATATGATTATTTTCAAGTATCTGGGCATAGCTCATGGCATATTGTGCTAGGAAAAATAAACTATTAACCATAGGGGTTTTTATAAAGAAGTTTACAGAAAGGCTAGGCAAACAAATATATGAAAATTGTAAAAGCTACTGGCAATCTATGCAGCATATTTCCAAATGTCAATAGAAACAGCATTTTATCTCCTTTAGCCGTGGAGCTGCTTTGTTTGCTGCCCTGAAATATTTATCACTCTATACTGCTGCAACAGGCAGTTTCTAAGATAAATCCTGCATTGAATGAGAGATGATCTGTTAGAATATATGCCATGGGTGCAGATATACCTGTGCAGTGTTAGACTTAGATACCACAGCTAGGTCACAGTTGCATTGTATTGGCCTGCCTATTGATGACATGCAAATGACAAATTTTTTGCAATGGTTCTCTTGAAGATATTTAAGCACAACCATACTCGAGTCTATTCATATGTACCTCGCTTTCCTTCTCAGCAACTCCAGTAGTCTCTTTATCCCCTGCCTCGACATTCTCCTGTATAAAAAGGAAATATGGTCATCACCTTACTCATGCTGAGGCAACGGCTGCAGAGAAATTGGTATAAATCAAGCTAATGGAAGCATGCCATGTATGGGATGCAATGAAATGAATGGCTAAATGAGGTAGTAATACACTATCAAGCAGAAAGATACTGTCACATATAATCTGAAATAGAAGTATTTTTACGCTAAACAAAAAATCTTTACATATGTCATTATCACACTGCAAGTGTTAAGGACAATTTTACTTACTTTTACTACCAGTATTCTTGTAACAGCACCAGCTTTGAAGAATTGTTTAGTAAGCAACCTTGCAGTTTCCACCAAGCTCAAATTTCTCCCACCTGTGACTCAAACTGTTTCCATTATCACCTGCTGCTGCTCCTGTAATTCACAAGGGCCTCAGTGTAAACTTCATAAAATACTTCTTCCACTCATGTTTGACTGCAGCTCATTTAAATGGGCTGTTCAAAAGATGTGGGTCACTAAGTTGTCTTTTTTTTTTTTTTTTTTAAGAATCACCTTACTTTGGGTCTATATCCAGTGGTACATGCAGCAGGTGCCTGACATTAAAAAAATTAGACATCAGTGGTTTTCCAAATCTGACACCCATTTAGGTGTTCAAAGGATGGAATGCAGTGAATGGTAACAAGCTCCTCCCAAATAGTACTTGTTACTTCTTACCAGCATCAGGTCCTTTTCTACAAAAGGTCAACAGTCAAAATCACTAAAATTCAGGATTGGTTTGGAACAGTTGGAAGTGCTTTTCTAAGCCGTTCAGGTTTGACTCTCTGCAGATATGGCTATTTCTAAAGACACTCTGTTAAGCAAAACCAAGTCAAAGCCCCACTATGGAAATCAATTTTGCTAATAATTTTTGACACAGCTAGGTCAGATTTTTCTGAAGACCTGCAGGGGTGAAGAGAAGTTATGCAAACATACTTGGTGGCATTGGAGTGTCTGCTTTGGCAGTTGGAAGCCAGGAAACCTCACATACTCAGGCTCCAGCTACCTGCCTTCACACACACAACTGTCACACCAAAATTCCTTAAAGTTTCAGCTGAAATGGTTGCGTGTTTCTTTTTAAATAAAAGGATGCTGACTTACACGCAAACTTCATATCACTAATTTTTTTTCTACTCTAACCTACTATTGCTTGCAGTCAGTCATAAGCCCCAAACATGCCCAGATGCCAGGACAAGGCAGTTGCTGACAGTAGTGTTGCCATAGAAACCTCTTACAGCCTTATCCCTGTTAAAATTGCAGTGTTATATAACCTTTTAAAAAATGATTAATTCCTTTTTTTTTTAAAGTCACCCAGCCTCTGCTATGTGGTCTTCAATTTTATAGTAAGTTTGAGGAGACTGTAGAGGGTCTTAAGTAGAAAAAAACAAATATCAACAGCAAAATGTAAATATTTCACACTCTACTGATGCATGCATGCACAAAGCCACCCAGAGAAATCTCTTTTTTTCTTTTTTACAGAGCAGAGATATACTGTTACCCATAAAAGCTTTATGTCCAACTGCAAGTCAGTATACAGATGACTTCCCTACTTGTACTATTAAAAAGTGCTGAATTTCTGCCAGCAGCTGTCTTTACAATTTGCCTTCAGAAATTAGTATAATCTTGCACTTCAAAGTCAGGAATGTGTGGATGCTGAAAAGCTTTCAGCAGAGAAATTTTCCAGCTTTCTGCAGTATTTTGTGAGACTGTAACATTTCGTGAGAGCTCTGTCTTTCCCATACAAGCTATTCCAAACAATATTATGGTTTTCTGTAAACTATTTTGCACCTGCAGTTGTTTGTAGAATTGTTATGACACTGACTAGAAAATACTTTGAAATGGCGGTTGTAGAATTTGACCAATCAGCCTAGGAGGGAGGGGACTAGAGGTCCAATGAACTTACACCATGCCAGAGCACTAAAGTATAAAAGAGGTGATATATAATTAAATAAAAAAGCTTCTTCTCTCTACTTCCTGGACCGAATCCGTGTTCCTTCTCTCTCCCTCCTCGCGATAACAGCAGCAAGGAATGTGTCAGCCTTTTCCATTTTCTTAATAATTCCCTGGCAATATTCTTTGGTAAGAATCCCATCAGCCCAGCTTCAGGTATCTTTGCAGAAGGATCTAATATACACATACGCATATTTTTAAATAAGAACTGTTTTCTAGGTTAACTGAAAGCATAATTTTGGTTGGAAAGGTGAAAGTAAGGAGAGCTTCTCCTGCTCCCCAAAGCTTGGGCTTTCCTGAAGCTAACTTGACTATTGTGTACTAGTCAATTTAGTAGCATTTTGCTTTTCTGATTAGCTGGAAGTTGCGATTTTGTGGATAACAGAGTTTGAGAAGAGAGGCATGATAGCATAAACTGTATCATTTTTAGTGCATGAAACCCTAGTAAAAAGGATGACTGGAATAACATTAGTAAACTAACACCCTGGTTCCACAGAGAAAAATCTGCTTCTGCAGACTTCAACAGAAAGACACCATTCTACATCAGTTCTCTCCTGTATATGAGAGCCATATATTTTTAATGGCCTTATGCTTCAATTTCACACCCACACTTAGCTTCACACTCAGAATCCAGACACAGTTGACCACTCTTCTCTATCTAATCACTGTATTGCTCTCCCAAACTACATGCTCCACCACTTGGGCACTGTGAATTTTATCTACAGTGGGATTGAACCCTAATCAGATACTCTTGGTTGCAGGCTGTTCCCTGGCCTCCGCTGTACTTGCTTAGTGTCCACAAAGAGCTTATCAGGAGGTAGCTTCACGTATGCTTATATACTGCTCTGAAAACCAAAGCATTTAGCTGAGTATATGACTCCTTTAATGGGAGAACATCAGAGTCCAGGCAGGCATCAAACCCAAAGCACTGAGAAGCTCATTCCAAACTAGTAAGTGCAGTGAAATTAGAAAAGCTGATCTCCAAGCGCTATGTCTCTGTTGGGGTTTTAAGAGTTCTCTTTTTATTTTCTTTTTCTTTTGAAAGAATTTTTTCCCCACACATGTACATTGCTGAGAGGGAGTCACTGCCAAGGTACTTGAGGGAGACAAAGGACTTGGCTGGGGAGGAGCCCC
>VZTH01001640.1:180017-269843 GCA_013397815.1 Aleadryas rufinucha
TGAGAGCCGAGAGAGGCTGGCACTGGGGTACTGCTTCTGTTTGGTATCACTGCCAGAGTTGTTGGTGTTTGTTTGCCTTGTTATACACACATATATATATTAGTAAAGAACTGTTATTCCTATTCCTCATCTCTTTGCCTGAAAGCCCCTTAATTTCAAAATTATAATAATCTGAAGGGAAGGGGGTTGCATTTTCCATTCCAAGGGAGGTTCCTGCCTTCCTTACAGACACCTGTCTTTTAAAACCAAGACAGTCTCATACGTAGGAAAAGAAGAAAGGGAAATAGCATTTCATAAGTCTTCACTTTATTATGATGTCCTCATGTCATCTTAGCTTGAATGTGAAAAATTGACGTGGTGAGAGGGGTAGTATTATTTGAAAAAGAAATAAGCCAGTGGTTAATGCATTATATTCTTTAGACTATCCTTTGGATTTACGGCTGCCTTTGGGGATGCTATAGAAACAGGAAAACAACTCTTTCTGTGTGGAGAATTCCATGCACAAACTTTTTACCATGGTTAACTTTTCTTCTGTTGGTACACATGGTCATCCTGTCCCTTTAATTACCAGACATTTTATCCCCTCACCAAAAAGGATCAGCTGTTGACAGCTACCAATAAAAACTTTATTTGATCTATGGCACTGGAGATCTGAAGGACCAAGACAAAAATATGTAATGAGATCCTAAGCAGCAATTCTGACAAGGTCTTCTAATGAAGTTTTGGCAATCTTGATCATGCAGACTATGAAACAGCAAGTAACAGAATCTAAAATGCCCCAACAGGCAAGTGGCACCCTACCCCTTGGACCATTCTCTCCATAATTTAAATGATCACCCTACCAGAAAATTTACTGTGAAGTTCCTGTAATGAGGAATCCATGCCATAAATTTTCTGGATTAATGGGATGTAACAGGAAACTTACCACAGAAAAACTGAACTGAGGACTGGCTGTCACTCAAAACTGGAAGCAACTAAACTCAGTAAAAGATTCCCAGTGAAGCAGTATCTACTGATATTTTACAACTCTACTTTTAAAGGAAACTGTCACTCATAAAGCAAATGAATGTAGAACTGCTGCCAGGAAATGACATGTTTTCATCTTTTGCAATTCAGTGTATTTTTCCTTAGCTTTGAACATATTTGTCATTAATCTTAATCTTCAGAATTCTTCGTTGCAAGTCTTGGAAAACCCTCCCTGAAATAACAACCTTTGAGAACCAAATGCAGTCACTCCATTTCAGGCATTTTTAAAATCAACACTTTAGCTTTTTTTCCCAAATTAGTAAGGACAACACCATTTTGAATTAGCAACAAAACACCAAGAACAAACCTAATTAAAACTGTTCAACTTCTATTTCATGCCTATGTTCTTCCTCTTGGATTTCTCGTAAATTGTCTGTCTCTTGCATTGTTTCTCTCTGCCTCTCTCCCAATAGCTCTGCACTCCTGTGACTCAGCCAGAGCAGCTGACAACAGACCATGGACCCAGAACTCCTCAGGAGCAAAATGGATCAACTGAAAAGGTCATGCCAGCCAGCAAGCAAATGCATAGTGCTGCAGAGAGAGACTGTTTAATTAGTACTTAAGATGTGCATCAGGCTTCAGAGCATTGCTTTGTCTTAGTGCAAGACAAAAATGTTTCCTTTTGGAAAAATGGGGGACTTCTTTTACATTTTTTTTTCTTCAAAACAAAACCACCTTTTTGGTTTCATTAGTATCTGTTCTTCCACATTATTCCCTGCCATGCACCCATGAGAATAGAAGACTCCAGATCAATGACTGATTTCCCATCCCTTCTCTCTCCACCTTCACTCCCACTTTCTTTATTCCAAATCATCACATTTACATGAGGCATTTTTCTCAACAGTTTGACAAAACAATGTGCCTCAGATAGGTAATTTCATTTTTTGCCTTCCTATAGAGTTGACAGTATGAACTGAAAACACACAGAACGGGAGAGCCTACTCTAAACAGACCATGAAGCTTTCTTCATCCAGTTATATTAGTAGAAGGGGATGATCCTGTAATAATTTGCTCCAGTATGTAGCATGGAACCAAACAAAAGTGAATTAAAATATGAAACAAATACTCAAAGTTCATGCAAGTGTAATCAGAACTAAGCCTAAATGTACTTCTGGGGAACACACTGTGACTGCTTTCCTCCATAGGTCCAATGCTGCTAGGCATCCCCAGAGAATGGGTAAGGTTGGACAGAGACAGGTATTATCTGCCCTTTTCCCAAAAGTCCTGCAGAACAGCCCATCTAGCACTGCCCACCCTTCCTCACACAATAAATTATTTTTCCTCTGTTAGGAAGAGCTCAGTAGCTTGATATCTGATAACTGGATATGTATCTATGCTCTCTGCTGCCACATTCGCGGGTGCATCTACAGATATTCCACTTTCTTCAGCTAATTTGCATCTACATTAGCTTAATACTGATATCCATATCGCAGTGTATCAAATGCTTACTGAAAACCACCTGATTTTATGGTCACTTCAGTATCATTGTTCCTGCTTAGCAGCTGAAGACACACAGGGTCTCCCCCAAGGCCAAGTGCAGCTCAGCAAGCTTAAACCTTCTCTTCTAAGAACACTTATGGCACCAAACTGTGCTCAACAGACAAAGAGCAAAGCTATGTATCTTCCACCAGCTTCTGTGGCAGAGGCACTGACCCACAAAACAACCCCTGTTTTCCATCCAGTTTTTCAGTAGTAATCTTCACATTCTACCAGCAATTCATTAGAGCCTTTGAACATGTTACTGTCTTGAGGAAAGCATGAAAGATGTCCTACAAAAACAGATGCAGTTTTCTTCCAGGGTTTCTTAGCCCATGGGTATCATCCACCATCAAGACCTTCTGACAACAGTGTGTAGGAGAGGAACCTCAGTTGGATAAAAAGAATACGAACTGGGACACCTGTATAAAAAGGGATGCTAGTCAGCAGGAAAACCCCATGCCTACTGTCTCAGACCACCTCTTACTTTGCAGTGATATTGGATGCCCTGCTTCGTTCTTCATGCAGAGCTGTAATTTCTTCTCCTTCATTTCCTGAATGTTGAAATGTAAAAAGTCTCCAAACTGGTGTTCCGTATTCTCTCTTTGGCTCACAACTGGCTTCTAAAACGGTGGGCCTTGTAGACATATTACAATAACTTTTTTCTGTAATTTTCATGCTCTAGTAAGGACCACACAAGATGTGCATTGGCTTAGTGCTTGAAATGAAATGAGAAAACTGCTAATAACGTCATTTAAAATGGCATCAATTCTTTCCCCTTCTGAAGTTCATGTGGCATCAAACAACCTGTGAAACCACAACCACTCAGCCAAACTTCAGTCTAAAATGCCAGATGTAAGAGGAATGACGTTTTAGCTCTGAAAGGAGGACATGTGCTGCAGAGGCATGCTGTGACACAGCCAGGCACTGGGGAAACTAGCCATGGAGGATGACAGTGGAAAGGATGGTTGAAATGCAGCAAGCACATTCACCATAACAAAAGGTGGCTCCGATGAGGCCCGGGAGGTGGCATGGAGGACAGATCACTCACCACAGCCTGTTCTGCTGGCTCGGCAGGCTCAGCAGGGACGGCCTCCTTTTCCACAACAGCAGCAGCAGCAGCAGGGGTTTCCTCAACCTTGGGTTCCCCAGGTGGAGCTTCTTCAGCCTCAGTCTTTCGTTATTGATTTTTAAGTAGATAGTGAAAAATTGTTGAGGATCATATGATGTTGGGGAGGAAAAGGGTGAAAGGGAACTGTGCCTGGCACAGTTTTGCTTCAGGCTCAGTCTTGCCAGGCTTTGTCCCCAATAAAATACAGCATGTAAGGGGCATTTTCATCATTGGTATGCTGTATGTAAAACGAGCCAGTCCTACATGCCTTCCTCACAAGGAAAGAAATCATAGCTTCCTGAGTTACAGTGAGAGCTAATGGAAGTAGGGGGAAAGCACTCAGTTTGCTCAAAAATACTCCAGAAACTGCTGGCAAGGCCAGAAATTGAAACTGGCACCCATGTGCACCAACCCTGGTCTTCAAATATGAGTTTTAAAAATTACCTCCTCCTCCCTGGTTCTGTCTGTTTGCAGACAATACAGTCCCTCCTCCAGTGAGGGTAAGAAGCAATGAGCAGAGAGTGAGACTCAAACAGTTTTTATATGAACAAACACTGACTGATTGAATTCTAGCAATGAATTCTAGCAATCATCTCTGGTTTCTTATTAAAATGCATTCTCTCTTGAGCTCTCAATCACCTACAAGACACCCATTTATCAACCCACTATTGGGATTTCCACCCTTTTAAATTCTGGCCTCAGCTTGTCTTCCAACAAGAGGATCTATGAAATATCATCAGCCCTGCAACATGTTCAGTCTTGTGGCAAAATAGCTCACACCAGAAGTGTGATCTCCAATGGAGACATCACTCTGCAAATACATGCACATAACAAGGAGAGAGCTCCAAGCTGTGCTCAGCATATTTGAGTTATAAAGATGGCTGACTCAATCAGGTAGAATGACCCCAATAGATTAATTTGCCATGAACAAATTGCTCAGCATAATATGAAGCTCAAAATTAATCAAAATTAATCAAAAGCAATTGCTTTCCAGGTGATAACAGGCTGCTGGCTAGAATGTGGTATCTCCTGTGATGAAGAGACAACTTCTATGAAATCCTTTAAGATACTAAGATCTTCTTCTGCTGTTTTTCAGGAGAAGAAACCCCATAGCCTCTCTATTCTTTGCTCATATATTCCTTAAGCAGGCTGATTTTTAATGAGGTACAGAGAATTTTGCCTATGCAAGACCTTCAGGATTTGGCACAGCATTAAGAAGCATTCACTCATGGTATATTATACCATACTGTGCCAAAATATCTCTGTGCAGTGTATTAATGACAGCTCTAGAGAATTTCATAAGAAGAAATAGGACTGAAATGAGAAACACAAAGTAGATTTATCCCACGTAAGATGACTAATGAGTTTCCTGAGGTTTAATGCTGGAAGATTCCTTCAGACTTAAAATCACGAGTAACAAAAACCAGATTGCTATAATGTGCTTCAAGCCACTTGTTGAAAAGCATACTTCAGATGAGTTACCACATTGCAGCTACAAGTAAAAATACTCTCACAATATTCAGTAACCATCATGAAGACAAACACCACATTAAACAGCATTAAATATCACCCTGCTGCTATTAAGTAACTATAGCACTCACCCAGCAATGCTGTTATTTTCATCCTTGCTCCAGGCTAAGCAAAGACTGTAAGAGGAGCTAAGAAACTGCCCAAGTATGATCACTTCGAAAAAGATTTTCCACTCCTTAGAAGTAGACTGTGCCTACTATCAATACGTGGTGAGTAGATAAAATTACAGTAATTTGGAGATATGTAACAGCCATCATGTACTACCATGTAATTGCTGTACACTGGACCATAGTACTCATTCTAGTAATTTCTTAAACACAATAAATGAACTCTTTGACTACACCTTTATAAAATAAACATACCTTACAATATTCTGGTTTTCTTTTCTTTTGCTCTGTGCCATCCTTGTGAAATACTGTTTCAGTGAGTATGGATTTACAACTATAATGATATCACTCACCAGCTCTTCCAGGTGGAAGAATTGCACAAGGTGGTGTGATTTAAAGGATGGAAAACACAAAAAAAGTGAAAGTATCTTTGCACAAAGGAAAAGTTGTACCCTTTCTGACAAGACATTTAAAAAGGAAGCAAAAGCCACCACTTACCAAAGGCTCTGTCACATTTTCATTTGATTGCACTGTAAATGCAGAGATATCCTAGATACAGAAATGAAAAACAGCAATGCAAAAATATTTGAGACAGGATATTTGCAGGTGTCCATCAAAGACCTGATTTTTTAATGGTTTATTCAGGTAAAGTCCCTAAGTACATCCACATAGAATAAGATGGCAAATACAACTTAACTAAAAATTATTTTTAATATTTATTTAGATTATCTGAGTACTATTAATATTAAAAACATTACTTTTTCAATTTTATATTCGAAGTTTCTAGACCAAGAAAATTTTTCACTTCACTAAAGGTAGTGAATACACGTGATTCACACCCTTCAATAAATACATGTAATTCACAAGGACTTAATTTAAGGGGCAATGTACTTCTAAGTTGCGGAACTCTGAACCTTTTTTGCAGACTGCACATGGCTGTGCCTGGAGTGTACGCCAGCTCTAAGCTACTTTCTTCTTGATCATGGGCTTTTACTTAATAATAACTACAGTAATTACAAATACAAAATTTTACCCGCATTAAGAAAGTAGAAAAATTGAGGTGTTTTCCAACATCTCACTCATTCAGAACCAATTAATTTGTAAAATATTGATGGGCCAAATTATTTTCCTACCACAGAGGAGACAGCAAATATTTATTTTCTCCAGACAAACATTTTGCCTTAATTATTAGAGCCTCGTGCTTTTCATCTTCTGTCTGGATCCTTTACTAAACTAAATGTCCTGGAGCAGAATGGTTAATCACTGGAAGACTCATTTCCATCCTTGTATAAGCTGAGCCTTTTTGGGTACTTTTAAAATTTGGTGTACAGGCTGTGCTGTGGTCGAGACAGTCTCTAAGAGAATGCTGGAAAATAATGAGGCCCCAGGTAATCCACCTGAAATTTGGGATCTTGACACAGCCCTGGAATTTGAAAGCATAAACATGTTGCCTTTATGTGCTGTATCTCTGTGATGCGTACCACAGACTCACCATCAGCACTGCAGCAAATAAATAATTTAGGTTAAACTTTGAGAATAAAATATATCTTAATTGAAAATAAAGATGAAGAAAAAAGTAAAACTCACTATGTATTTACACACAGAGTCACTGAAAATAGGTGAAACTGAAAACCTGCTTTATAGGATTTTGGGATTGTGAGAAAAATAATCCACAAAAGAGCACAATAAAAAAGCTAGACCAGCCATTTTAGGAGGAAACAGCTGTCCCACTAAGGTAGTCAGATTTTTTGCTCTTAGACTCAGTCAGGCCAAGAGTATGAAGAGTATTAGAATATTTCTAGCAACATCTAAGAATTTCTGACAACAGACAAGGTCTGGATTTGAGACAGTATGATGTTGCTATGCAGCTTGTCTATAGAACAGATTTCCTGAATTTGTATATCCAGTTCTAATGCCTTCCTAACAGTAAAGAAAAAAAAATATCTCAAAACTTGTTTATTTCTTACCTGTGCAAATCCATTAAATGCTATGGTGGATGCCTAAGTAGAAGTGAAGATCAGAACAAATTATCATTTGTTTACTAAATCCAAACACGAGTCAAAACATTTTTATTTGCAAAATAAAAATGTAGGCCAGACATAAAAAAAAAGAAAAAAAAGAAAAAAAAGAGAGAGAAAAAAAAATAAAATGAAGGGCAAGGCAGCAAGAAATTTGACAAGTGCTATTTGATAACAGACATCACAGGCTTAAAGAAAATGACAAAAAGAAAAAGCAGAGTACCTTAAATATTTTTAAAAAACAATAATTAAAAAAAACCCAGGTGCATTTAAATATCTACAGATAAAACACAAAAGCTGCCAGACACAATGTGTCTTCACAGTTCAACGCTTCATTCACCATTCTGAAATGCATTTTTGTCAGCCTGTTTGAAGGGCTGAAGGGCACCACACTATGAAGAGTTGCATGGCAAATTTTCAAAAAAAGAATAGCATGGGCTTAGGAAGGGCAGTAGGAAACACACAAATGGAATGTTTTTAAGTGACAAGGTTATGCATGGCCTAAGGAACTCTTTGTCTAGACTAGGCTACACACTGGGGTAGGTACCTCTTCTTTATCAGCCTCAATTTCCTGGTACAACAATCCATATCTCCGGTTAGCAATTTCATCTTCAGATAAATCTGAGTTGTTGGTCTCATTGTCTTTAGGACTAGTTGAACTCTCGGTGCTAGCATTTCTGGAATTTCCCATTTGAAACAGAGACAAGGGTCTAGCTATCTCCTTGCTCGATCCAGGATTGCTAATGCCTGCCTGCTCCCCAGGCAAACCCTGTTTTACTGGACTCTCCTGAATTACGTGGCTTGTGCTTGCACCTACTTCTCCCCAACTGTTATCAGTAGCTCCTAGGTCTTCTGTAGACCATTTATTACTAATGCCTAACCAAACATTTTCCATGTTACCTTCCTCTGAGTTTTGCTGCTTGGGGAAAAAGGGCCAATTATCCAGTCCATTGGCTTGGCTATCTGACAGACTAGAAAAACCCCAGGAATCATTACTAACTGTTGGATCCCAGTTTGCCAGCCAGGGCTCTGTTTCCAAGGCTTCAGGAACACCACTGCTAATCACTTCAGTGACTGCTGTTGCTGTCCTACCTGTCACTTGGTCATCTACATTATCTAGGCAAGGATTATCAGAGCTTTTGCTAGCAGCATTGGCTGCCTTGGGCAGCAATGCCCACTGTTTTTCAGCAGCAGCTTCACCTTTAGTACCAGTACTACCATTTGGGAGGTGGCTGATGCTGTTATCTTCAGTTCCTTTACCAGACTCTTCTGCACTGAACAATCCAGCATCACACAGATCACTTCCAGTATCTGAAGGGTACTTTCCTGTGTGGTCAGTTATCTCTAGGTCAACATGTGCCCTCATGTTTATACACTCCATGGATGTACTCTGGCCAATACCACTGTCAGTTTGGTCTAAGGCATCCTCAAACATATTTTCATGGCCCTCATCCCAGATACCAAGGACTCTCTCAGATTCAGCACCAGTGCTTTCTATAGGCTTACAGTTGTACTCCACTATTTTGTCCCCACTTTCCAGCCCTGTGCTCAATGATGGTATTTCTCTATCTGTCTCCTCAATGACACTGACCCGTTTGAATTCTTCTTCTGTAGAGTTTTCTACGTTAGCACCACTAGCTATCCCAGTATCCCCATAATTATCTTCAAACTCATGTAAATTTTCTACCTCTGTGCTGACTAAAATTTCAAGATCTGATTTTGCTAAACTCTTATGAAATTCTGCCTCACTGTCTCCTTTGGTTTCACAACCTTGCTCTTCTAGTTCCTCTGTACCTTCTACCTCCTTGTGGTTAGCTCCAGTCTCTACCTTTTCACTTGGCTTGACACCTGCACACTTGTCTTCCTCATGCTCTTCCTTTGCCTTTTGCACATCACATGGGAGGGGTTCATCCAACAAGCTATCAGTTCCCAGGATGGGTGTCTCAAAACTGGTTACGTTCTCTAAAGGCTGATTGGTCACCACATCTTCCCACACGACATTTTTGGCATCCAACTGGTCCTCCAGTGAAGTCCTCTGGTTTTCGCTTACAGAAGCTGACCCTGGTGCAGCATCGTCCTGCTCACCTACTGCAGGCCAAACACTAGCAGGCAGAGTACCCGTGGATTCGCTTGAGGTTTGCTCTGCCCCGGGGAAAAGCAAAGAACTGCCTGCAGTAATTTCCTGGCTGACACTGGGTGTGCTAACATCTAGGCCCCAGTTGAGTGAACCTAGATCAGTTTGAGATCTGTTAGTATCTTCTGATGACCCACTGTTTAGGTTTTCCTCCATGATCAGGTTACACAGGGAAAGACTTTTTGAAGAATCAGGCTTTAAGCAGACAGAAAAGCAAAGAAAAAACACAAGATGAAAAAGATAAAGGCGGACTTGATGAGAAAACACAAAATTTATATTTTATAAGAGCAATTTTAATCTAAAGAATGAAGTGACTAAATTAAGCCATTTAAGGAAAAGCTATGTGGTTTGCAACATCTGAAGGCAATAAATTGTAATGCAAAAGAGCAGCACTGATACACAAAACCAGAAAACTATCTATTACACCACAGTGATTAAAGAAATCTCTAGAGTGGTCGCAATTTTGGGGGGAGGTTTGCTTACCGGCTGCACCAATTCGCTGCTTGTCTGTATAGAAGGAAGTCATACACATAAAACACAGAAAAGAAGAACATGATGTACTTTGATACAGCAGCAGTTCATTAATTAGCAGTTCTCTAACCAGCTGTAGTTCCAAATCAAGGTGGGGAAGGAGCGAGGGGTCCTTTCCTGCCACTCCACCCAAGACTAATTCCAGGCCTGTGAATTTTAAGCCTCTGAATTACTTTATAAAACAAGTTCTTCATGTATGTTGAATATTTATCACCTCTTGCTTTCCCGTGTGAGTCACTGACATTTTTATTTCAAACATTTAGCTATGAAGTAAATCAGCATTTTTAAAAAATAGAGCAAAGACAAAAATAATTATAATACAGAATACATACATAACATTAAAAAGCTATACATAAAACTGTGCAAAAAGAAGACACTGATAAAGCTATCTAATCTAAGTTTAGAGCAAGACATTCTCAACATTTCTGGATTATTTTACCTGGTCTAGACATATGCAGCCTTGAAATTTTGGCTAGCCTACATATATGAGTGTTTTTATCAAGCTTTATTTAACCTCACTCAGTATAAAGAGATGAGCATTTAATATACATCCCATATGGAATGTATTCACAAAACAGTGCTGTGAATCTGAATACATGACAAGCATTCACAGATTTCTGTGCTGGCTGAAGCTACAAAAAGTCAAACATGAACATACCAGGCTCCATGTCATGTCAACCCAACTAATTCCACTACATACAGTCAAAAGAAAGCTCCCAAAAATGGGTTGTTTTCTTCTTGCATATAATTTTATCTGATTTGGCACCAGGAGGAAGAAGGAAGGATTCATGCGGTTTCCTACAGTAGCACTTTCTTTTGTGAGTAACTCTAGTTCACTGTATGCCCACAAAGACAAGCTAAATTCTGTCTTTACTCCTAATTTTGAGAAAATGGTTGTCCATTGGGTTAAAGTCCTGAGGAACTACACCTTCAGGTATTTAAAACAAGTGACTTATATCCATTATTACCTTCTAATAGCTGTACTTTGGGCATATTAAAAGCAACACACTTAGCTGTAGCAATTGTGAATCTTATGAGCCTAGATTTCTGACATCATTTAGGTTTTGTAGGCTAAGCAACAGAGATTATTTTTTGTTGTTGCTAGTTTTAAAAGATACCCAGTGGCTTCATGTACATGAAAGAGTTCGTCACGATCTGTAAATTCTTTATCTCGGCTTTTGGTAAAAGAACTGTAAATCTGAGTTTAAGTTGTTACAAAATCAGAGGCACAGAAATACAATTATGTATGTCAGGCTTACCGTCCATAGATCCCATGGCAATGTCTGAAAAAAGTAGTGGAAAAAGAGCTTGTTAGAAAAATACCATTCCTATACTGTACGTCCAACATGCTACGTAACAATGTCCATCAACTATGAAGAGAGAACTTATTTATATGCATGCTTATAGTACATACATATTTTATATATTAGCACGTGTGCATGTGTGTGTCTGTGTATGTATCTGCATAATACTTTTGGTTATAAAGGATGGGCAGTATGCAATGCATTGTGGTATCTCCCACTTCAAAGTAGTTGCTGCTTTCCAGCAAACTCACAATGGTGTGTGCACGAGTAATGGCCAGATTCTGAGCTGGTGACTGAGTGACCTTCAACAGGTATAGGAGCCTCTGCAAGGTGTTAGCTTTAAGGAGCTTACAAAGGTGGCGTTTTCTAGCCAGTTAAAAAAGACGCAGCTATCCACTGAGAGTAAGTGGGTTTCCTCACAATACTGACAGTAGAAAGGAAAACGGCATACTTTTTGGGAAAGGAAATAAGGAAGTTGGCCACTATTTTATTTTTCTTGTCCCGTCTGTTAATAAATGCTAGTGACCTCTCAACAGAAGAGCTTAACAGACAGATGAAAGAAAAGCAGCAGACTTCACACCATATATTTACAGCCCACCACATGAGACAGAGCTCTGCTGGTTCGTATCAAAAGAGAAGAGAACCAGGCAGGTTTAGAAAGGTCCCTTCTAACGCAGCCATAGAAACAGAAAAGCGATTGAGGAGGGACAGACCAGGGCTCACTTACTGTGGTTGGAACACCCTGGCAGAGCAGTGGAGGGAGGTAATTAATTAAATTAACAATAGGCATCATGCACAGATGACTACTCCTGTCTCCACATCATTACTTCAACTGTTTGCTGAATGGAAAATACCCATGACTGAGGCAAAAACTATACACATATAGAAATACCACTTAAGGCTCTCTTCTTAATCTCCCTGCAAGCACAGGGCTCTCCAAAGACTGCAGCCACAGTCTCATTCTCTCATACTCTCTATACTGCCATAGTAATGACCTTGTCAACTCCAGTGAGACCAAGACCCAGACTGCAGGGCTGTCTTCCCTTCCAAAAACACGGTGTTCTGACTCATCCACATGCTCTTGTACATGCAGACCATCCTTTCTCATATGCCTTTGTGTGTGGAAAGGTGAAAGGAGTGAGTAAAGGTGCTCAGTGAATGCTTCCTATGCCCCTAGATGAAAAGTTACAATGTACTTTTCTACACAGAATTATATTCTGTATTTCATGGTATAGTTGAACATAAAATAACTGGTTTTCACTAAAGTAATAAACTTTTCTACAATCTGTACAAGATGATGTCACAACAAATGTGTTCTGTCATAAAAGTTAAGTATCTTTTGTTTAATGATCCCACTGCTCTAATCAGCATTATTACCAAACAAGCTGAAAGAGTAGTTAGCAAAGTCACACTTAGTGTTTTCTGTCACTGCTGAATGCTGTGGAATTTCATTTGCTTTCCCCTTCCTTTTCTCTGTTTAGAGGGAGGAAAAACATAACAAGTAAAATGCACAAAGCTTCTGCTAGAATGAAACGCTTCTCGTAGCAAATGTCAATGAGACAGCTAATATTCAGAGTGCTGACAATGCATCATTTTTCTGACAGCACATATCCTGTCAGAGATCATTACAGATCTCATTACATAATTAGGACTTCACACCAAATAAGAAATTAATTAACTGAGGATGAGATCAGCAGAGAATCAGGACCATCTCAGCCTTAAAGCTTCTTGTCTTCTCACTCCTTTCCCAGTGCTGCATTTCTGAACAGCTGAATAGTCTTCTCATGTCTCACAGAACAAGCGAGATTAATGACAGCACAGGAATAATAGGTCTTGCTAATAGTGTATTAACATTGCTTCTTTGTGTACAAGACAGGGATACAGATACGCTAGCCAGGAGATCTTCCCTACTTTGCTACCTGCCCTCTGGGTAGCGAGGGTGAATTCTGGATTTTAAAATAGCATGTCCTGTAGGATAAGTCAATGAGTATCAGCAACTTGATATATCAGCATTTTTTAAAAAAAAATTTCATCTTTTTGTCATCTTTTTTTTTTTATATTGCTGCAAAAAACTACCACTACAAATATTACTACTGAATGTAGAATTTCAGCAACACANACAAGCGAGATTAATGACAGCACAGGAATAATAGGTCTTGCTAATAGTGTATTAACATTGCTTCTTTGTGTACAAGACAGGGATACAGATACGCTAGCCAGGAGATCTTCCCTACTTTGCTACCTGCCCTCTGGGTAGCGAGGGTGAATTCTGGATTTTAAAATAGCATGTCCTGTAGGATAAGTCAATGAGTATCAGCAACTTGATATATCAGCATTTTTTTAAAAAAATTTTCATCTTTTTGTCATCTTTTTTTTTTATATTGCTGCAAAAAACTACCACTACAAATATTACTACTGAATGTAGAATTTCAGCAACACAATATTCTACAATAAAATACCCTATTCCATACTCTGATTTTCCTTGAGGTAAGGAAAAACCACTCAGATCATACCACTGCTTGGTACAGAAATTCCATCGCATCAAAGCAATTGCATGCGGACTCCATGAGACCTAGGTCCCCTAAGGCATGTTTCCAGACATGAAGAATTTAAGTCAGGTCAGAAAAGTTGTCAGAAAAACAAGCACTGGAGAATAATAATGTTTACACTAAGAGTTATTCTAAAGATGGAAAATAACAGCATGCTAAAGTCAAGGCCAAGGTACCAGCACCATTCTCATCAGCAGACATCTCACTTTACCATGTGACAATTTCCTCTCCTTCCAGTACATCATCAAGTACAGAGTTACTGAGGGGGAAGACAGAAGGCTGACTAGTGCTTCTCAGGAAGACAAAGTTTTTCAGACACTTCTCATTAATACATGAGGCAAACCTTTTCTACCAAACACAGTACATTGCATTCATATGCTTTGCCTATGTCAAGGCAAAGAGGTACCTGAGACATGGGTGAATGACTAACTCCTGTTGATACAGCTTCTGGCTTGAAAGGGTCAAAGTCCAAATCCAGTAAAGATTCCTCTTTCTTAGCTTCAGGTACTTCATTCTGTTAGAAGAGAAGTATAACTCTTGAAAAACTTATCTTTTAGAAGCTGCCCTGGGTAGTAAAACATTAAAATGGTCAAGAAAAAAAAACAACAAAAAAACCATAGATTTATTAGCTGTGATGCACACCAGAAGGGGTGGAAGCTCTGAAGATTTTCCTGAGCTTTAGTGTAAGTTTTACTTTTATGAGATTCACTCTTATGATGTCTTTGGTTTCTCTCAGTACAGCTTTGCCTTTTTAAGCTAAACAGTCACAGCCCTTTCAAAAAAGTGTTGAGCGTACACCACTTGACTGTGAAGGCCCTTTTAAAGTGCTTTGAGACAGACATCAAAGTTAAAAACTACATAAACAGCACCCAGTGTCCATACATTCTAATAAGTTAATCTCTCCCCAAACACAAACATTATTAAAAAGCCAATACAGAAGGATATAAATGCATTCGAATTAAGTTTTAATTCTGAACATGTATACCAATTTACAATTAATGTTGCTTTCAGCTCTAAACTTTAGGAAACATCTGATAGTAAGGCACTGGAACAGCCTGCCCAGAGAAGCTGTGGATGGTCCATACCTAAAAGTGTTCAAGTGGATGGGGCTTTGAGCAAACCCTGTCTAGTGAGAGCTGTCCCTGTCCATGGCAGGTGGGGGTAGAACTAGATGATCTTTAAGGTCTCTTTCAACCAAAGCCATTTTATGATTCTATTATATACTCTTATTAAACTGGATTACATGGTAGAACCTTCTTGGTTTGCAATTAATAAATTAGCAAAGGCCTCTGAGGTAACTATTAAAATATATACACATATGCATACGTGTATATGTGTTCAACGGGCTACAGGTCTTTTCTGCTGCAAAATAACCTGAAAAAACAATTAGTGTGCTTCAACATAAAACAGTGTGAAGCTGTAGCTGAGATTTAATTATCACTAATTGTAACTATTCTAGACAAGCATCTTGGTCTTGATAACAAGGCTAGTACTGCCTACTGCTAGTTGTTCAGTGCTGTTAAATAGTGAGAGAAGCTTGTACGACAGGGCAAGTCTACCACAGTATGGCATGTATAAACCCAGCAAAACTAGGAGATAATAATAATGATGATGACAATGACAGTAAAATAAATGAGCAAAGACTTTCTGTTATTAAAACAGTTAACAGAATAAACTTTCCAAATTAGTGTTACTGTTGGTAAACAGATGTTCAAAGTTAGGTAATTAATGGCTTCCATTATGCCACAAAACACCTTAACTCTCTGTGTCACCTACAAACATGGTAAAAAGAGCTCCTCAGCTCCCATGTTAGGAATGACAGAATGACCTAGAACTCTTCAGTCTGTAAGAGGTGTGCTAGGGGTGATGTGAGAAGGGTCTATACTAGTGTGAGAGGAGTTTAGCTGCTTCCTGATTATTCCAAAGCAGGAAAGCAGTTGGCAGTGAAGTTGGTGGGGACAAATGTAAAACAAAAAAGTGGTGGTGCTTCATGTGGCACAGAGTCCAGCTGGGGACCTCCTTAGCTTCAGGTAGTGTGAATGTGAAAAATGTACATGTGCTGAAAGACTGAGTAAATTTGTGGCAAAGTATTCTGTTGAGGCTTACTAAATAGGTAGAAATCAGGGTGAGGAAGCCCTAGAGCAGCAAATGACTAGAGGCTGAGAGACTGTAGTAGAAGGGGGTGTCAGGAATACCAACTTTGCTTGCCTTGATTTATCTTCTTTCTTTGGCCTTCTGCATCACTGGTGATGACAGGTAACTGGTCTGACACACTGAAGCCAGTGTTAGCGTCTCACATTTTAAAAAATCAAACCCACCATTCCCACCAGTAAACAACATTACATTCATTCTCTCATGCCTTCCATCGAGTGTAATTAGATTTCATCACATGTGCTCTTGAGGCACTAATACTCATATGGTCATACACCTTGATGAAACAACAGCATTTGCTGGCATATAATCAGAATTGGATGGAGACATAAAAGATAATTATCTTTCACTGAGGTTTGAGAAGGAAGTTGCTACCTATGAGGACTGAATCAAAGGAACAAGAGTCTTACTTAGGCCATGAGTGATGACAGCTAAGGTACTGGAAGTGACAGGGTACTGATCACTGATAGCAAAATATATCATTACCTACGACCCTCGGACCAAAATGAAGAGAACACTCATCTTAACTTTAGTAACAAAGGCCCAAATAAACATACAGAGTACCTAAGACATCACATTACAGGGAGATGCAGGAAAAACAGGAACCTCAGGAAATCCCTCAATAAGGGACAAAGCTGAGACAGGAAGGCCTGCCAAACATTCTGTATTTATTCCACCATAGCATGATGAAGCATGAATAAATTAAACATTTGAAAAAGGCAGCTGTGGCAGAAGCAAGGCTGTACCTCTCAGAGGTATGGACAATGAATGAAGGTGGCACAAGAAACCTGCAAGGACCACCAGAACTGTTACCCTCTCTTTGCACAGTCTGTACAAGCCTTAAAATAGCCTTAGCAGTTATGGACCATTCACTTCAGAGCTGTCAGACGCACTCAGACACATTATGTATCTGTAGAGGGCATATAAAGGCCTACAATGTCCAAGCTAGTAACTGGACACTAGGGAGAAATGTGATGTGAACAAAAGGAGAAACGAAGCAAGGAATACTCATTTCTAAATGATCCTTTCATCTAGTCACCCAGATATTTCATCTTTTCACCTCTTTCTTTTACTAGGCAGTAATTAAATCCATTTTTGACAATGAATAACCTGGATGTGTGAGATAGTTTGTTGAATCAGTGCAAAAATATTCAACAGCATCAAGCAGAACTGTCTTTCAGCATGTTGCACTAATGAAGTGAATGCATTAGTACTGATTGGTGAAGAAGGAGGAGCAACAACAATTACAGGATATTTGTGTTTCAGGAAACGAAAGTGTTTGGCCTGTTTGTAATCCTCTCCAAAACACTGTATTAAAACAGCAAAGCTCTATTCATCAGTCCGCTGGTTTTGTGCCTCTGCGTGAGCAGTGTCTGGGACACCAGTGGTGGTCCCTTGGGAAGTCCTGTGCCATTGGCAGGCTCTGCAGGCTCAATAGCTTTCTCCATACTGCTCAACAAGGGTTTTGGGAGTATAGGAGAAGCCATAAACACCAACAGGAGTAAGTCCGTATTTCCTGTGGATTTCATGCTATATATTTTCCTTAACTGGTTCACATACACAAGGACACAAAATCTAGACATCACATTATTTGGGTATGTCTGTACATACTCAGAAATCTCAGATACAGCAAAGATGCTTTAGTAATGGGGTTGGGTTTTGTGGAGGGAGAAGTGCAGATGATCAATGAGAAGGTGGCCAGGGAATAGCTTAAGACATTCCCTGGTCATTGACTGTGGAAGAGGGAAGGACATAAATCACTCACTGAAGGGAGATCCATTTTCCTTGAGAGACAAGGAAAAGATTTCAGTTCTCAGAAGCACGCCCACTTTTATTATGCCATTCCATTTCTATGCCAGTCTCTCACAGAAAGGATATAAGGATTCTGGAAATGTGACTTATGCTTAATTAAAGCCTTGTTCCAGTGTCATCTCTTAATGGAAAAGCAAACCAGTTCCATTTCTGCTTCCCCGGATGGCCTGACATATGCAGGTTAGCTGTATACAGTATTTAATGCAGGGAGCCATATCTAGCACAGCTTACACTAACTCTTACCAGTGATTTCAAGGCTCATGCTACTAGAGTAATTAATTCCTATGAAGCCAGGGTACAGTGATGCAACAGACCTGCCATCTCCCTTCAGAAAGAGGGCCTAACAGCAGCTGCATTCTGGGAGTAGCCTTTAATTCTTTAATTGCATGGAGACTTAACTATAAATAAGTCTTTTCCAAATAGATTCCTATACACAGCAATGCCTGTTTCTCTCTACCACAAGAAAACAAAGCATCACATGTTCAAATTGTATAAAATACAATTTTTCATTGTTGTGCCTTCGTTCCCCTGTGCTGTCAAATGAATTAGAATAAAACCAATGATTCATATGAAAACAGAAATTCCTAAACATTCTGCATAAGCTTCAGATCTACATATTTCTCTTCAATCTGTCAGACACAGGCTCAGATTTCAGAGCTGTAATTACCATGAAAGAAAGGGTCCATTATCGAAAAAAACAGCAATCACTGTAACTATGTAAAAGCTGAATAGCTGAATACAAATTTCACAGACTTATTTTGCACAATTCTGGCTTTTCTGTTTATTATATGCAACTTTAAAAAATATCATAATAATGAGATAAAATGAATTTTGATCACTTCTCTGCTGGGCAGCAAATGTTTCTGTGAGCAAAGCCAAGTGAATGAATAATCTAGCTGAAGCAGTCTTTTGTACCTGTAAACACCAGCCAAGTTCCATTTTTTAAAATCAACAGAAAGAAGGAATACTTTTAATGATTTTGATGAAGGAAACAGAAATAATGAAGGATCTCTGTTAAGTTCCACTTGAGATGCTTAGCATTTAAAAAAAGCATCTTAGATCAACTCTCAGCTAGTAATGCAACCTGGGTGCATTTAAATCTCAAACATGACTATCACAGTATTTTTAGTCGGACTTCTCAGGAAATTGCTCTTTTTTTCAATATGTTTGCAGTGTTAGTCCTTTTGAGTGATTATGTGTGACCTGTTCAAAGGCAAAACATGTGTAAGTCTTTCAAGATAACAGAAAGTGGTAATTATACCTCTACCTTCTACCTGCGCCGTCCCCCTCCCTCCCCATGAAGATCAGCCCCAGGGGCATTATCTTGGAGAACTTAGGGTGATTACATAGTTGGACCCCTACACAATTCACTGAAGCTTACCTGTGATGGGGTTGTCACATTGATTTCTGGGACAAAGTTGTCATCAAATAAGTTAATGATGTTCTCCTGTTGCAACTCCTTCGTGGGTGTGAGTTTAGGCAGTGGTGGGACTGGCGGACCTTTCCTCAGCTAGGCAGACAGCAAAAATGTCACAGACTAGTTCAGGGATAAAAGAAAATCTTTAAGCTAGGCCTAAACAAATTGTTCTAGGTTTTTACTTTACCTACTTCACCCTAAATAAGCCGTGGGAATAAATCATATGTTGAAAGGAACTGTTCAGCTGTTCACCCACAAATGCCTTGAAATAAACATTATGGGAAGAGCAAAACCACCCTATGTTTCAAAGTCATTAAAACTCAAGGTTTCAGATTTCATACAAAAGCAACTCTTAGTTGTTTTTTCTCCGCTGCAACAGGCACACAGTGCAGGACATTTGCTCTTCTATGCAGCCCACAGCTGGAAAGGCAGTATTGCACAGAAACAACGCCCTTGCAGCTTTTTGGCTTCTTGAGTTCATTTGTGTTTAGCTTTGGGATTTTGTCCCTGCCCACCTGTTGCTAGCCTTAGAATGTACTTAATGCTAAGACCGTATCATCTCTGGGAACTATAGCCCTTCAAAGGTGCTTAGTTTACTATATTCCTCCAGCTCTCCAGAGATTCACATAACTATGACAAATTAATTGCTTGGAATAATACCAAATAGTACTGGATAATTTTTAAATCTATCAAAACCCCAAGAAAATAAATTCACAAAAGATCCTCAGGTGGTATAGTGACATAACGCCATTGGCACCAATGAGGCAGAGTCCCACCAGGTGAACACTCAGGCAGTGAGGTGTCACATTTTGGGAGACCAGAGAAAATAAGCATGTTCGCTAGATACAAAATTAATTTTATTCTGATATGCAGACAGCATAGAAACAGCAATCAGCACAGAAGCTATCCCAGTTCCAAAAACATCCATAACATCAACACAAGTCTTTGATATGCACATGAAGAATCACATACAACTCATGCTACAGATGGAACTGAAGAATGAAACCAATTCTTATTTTACCAATACTAGTGAGAATAGAAATTACTCCATTGATTACAACAGTGTCAAACATCCCAATCCAGTGTTAAAAACAACCAATAAGACTTTAACTATCAGTAATTAGCAGAGCAGTATTTCAGCTAGCTTTATTATTTATTGTTTTAGAGATTGGCCAGATCAGTGACACTCACTGGCTAATTTTTCTCAGGGTAAGCATAAATTTGAAGATGAATGAAGAGCAGAAATATATAATGTACAAAAATTCACAAGGAGATTTTACAAACAGGCTTTTCAAACTATCACTGCTGGTACATGGGTCCTTAGAGATAATGCAACTTTTTAAGAAGTGTTTTGCTTTGCCACTTCAAGTCCCACCAATTCACCAGGCACCTAAAATTTTCTTCATTCCCCCTAATATAAAAATGATTTTCTAGTCATGTTGTGACACAGGGATGAACAACTGATGAACAGAACAGACTGCAACAGAACCAGTGACCTCCCTGCCATTACTCAGTCACAGCCTAGATGAAAAATCCACCACATACATCATCTCAGCAATCTTTCACTGCACAACAGGTCAGGTCCCTCTGCCAGGTATCTCCTTACCTGTGTGGGTGACTTAGGTCGGGCTGGTGCTGGAGACGCTGGTGCCAGCATATGATTGGGACTAGCAGTAGGGCTAGGTAGGGGAGAGGCCTCCTCTGGTGGTGATGGTGTTTTTGCAAAGCGGAGTGGACCCGAATCACTAGACGGAAGCAAAGCAATGGCAAGGACACATATATCTTGCTGACTTACTACCTTGAAAATCTGATGCAACAGCTGAACTGCATCCCCGACGTAATGCCAGTGACCACAAAAGAGAGTACACACTGGAGATGAACTAAGCCATTACATAATGACTAAAACTAAAATTGCAATTAAATGCAATTAAATTTCAGCGTGAAAAGAAGTTTTAATTTTGAATGATCTTGATTTTTGGAACATTTGTTTACCTGATCACTGTAATTTGAAGAAAAGAGAATACCTGCATTTTTTCAGATTCTGTACTTGAAATACCATTTCACTTATAAATTTAAACTATTATAAAATGTGAAATGGATTTACTGTCTTCATTTCACATGCTTCTTGGAATAAAAGACTCTAGAGATAAAAAACCCACAGGAAGGCATAACAATGAATAATGCAGATAATTTTAAAAGCTCAGCAACTTCAGAAAGGTTTCATAAAATAAAACACAGCCAAGATTATTACAAAGATATCACCATTTAGAAGAACTAATCACCAGTATTATAAACAAGCAGCAGTCAAGTGACTTCAACAGAGCTCTGCTGATACTAAGAAAAGATCTGATGAAGTCCCAGAAAGCATCTGCCCTTCTCATGAAAGGACCTGGTGCAAACACTGAGAAAATATTCAGCTACCTAGAAATGCTGAAAGCTTACAATGAGGGGAGGCTATGAACTACAGTACTCAACGACCACAGTACTCAGTAAGAGCGACTCCTACACATCCTCAGGGAGAGCAGAAGCACTACCTTATTGAGACCACAGCATAAACATGATCCTAATGCTAACACAAGAGAAATTGTTCTTTGGAAGGACAAACTTAGCTCACACTCACCACCTCTTTCTGTGGAAATATTAAAAGAGAAAAAATAAGCAGTCATTAAGAAATTTATGTCCCAGGTACAATATTTGCCTTCAGGATAGAGTATTCAGTAGCATACAAGTTTTTTAAGATGTTACTTTTTATGCAGTTCTTTAAAAGAAAAATTAGATACTGTACTTGTCTAGTATCAACTTCTCATGCATCTAAAATGGAAAGCTGTTTTATCTCATGAAGACCCACTTGTAAATAGTCTTTTAGAGTATCATCACTAATAGTGGAAGTCAAAATCAATCCAGCTTTTCACACAAGGCTCTGCAAATAGTACAGCAAAAGAGAGTAACAAAGTAACTGAAAAAAAAAGTATTTTTAGAAAGCTTTTTAAAAGTAAGTTAAGATCACACTACATTAAACAACGTCTAGTAATTGGCAGCAAAAATAATTTTTCTTTTTTCTCTCAATGATGGAATGAATAATTCAGTGGGAACAAGCATGTGCATGTTGGACATGGTCTAGGAGACACAGATAAAATACCTGTTGTTTACAAAAAGTGCTTGAAATCTTCCAACACTACATTATTTTACATCCCATAAATGTATTTTACAAATCCTTTATGGAAACATAGTGCAGTTTCTGAGTCCATCCTAAATGGGCCAGAAGTGGTGATGCATGAGCTAACAGCAGTATGTAATATATGAGCATGGATTGTCATTGAAATAATCTAAAACACAGATTCTAGTGTTGTGCTTATAAAGTGAATTTTGCATTACATCAGAAGTTTCATTATTTCATTTTTTGTTCTTCCAAAGTGAGATTAAAACAAATGTAGGAATGTCTGCCATTATCTTTGAGGCCGATGTTGTTTGGTCAGTCTTAACTGTTACTAATCTAACGCCATCTTGAGGGCAAATTAGCAGTAGCTACGTGAGGAACCAATTTAATTTTTATTTATGCCGCAACATTGTCCGGGTTTTGTGCTATAAACCCACCTTCTGACGTTGGGTGGAAAATTACTGCATGGGCGGAGCCCTAAACGTGGCATGTGCCGAAGGTGGCTAGCACAGATGAGGGGGTGAAGACCGGGGACACCTGAGTCTCTAAGTAGGCAATCCCTTTAGAAAATGGACCCTTGCCCTGACAATCAGGGCAGAGAAAACTTCCACCACTGGGCTGCAAGAGACTCCCCTTGTGGGCAGGGAAAATTCCCCTGACTAGCCAATGGTCGTCGCCAAAGGAGAGGACTATGGGAGGAGCCTGAGCGCATAAAAGCATTTTACGGTGCCACCAGCACTTTCGGTGTCTCAGTTTCTGGGGACGGGGGGCTCGCCTGGGAGTTTGGCTCATTCGGCCGCCTGCTCGCCTTCTCCCTGCGGTCCTGCTTCTTCCCCGACTATCTCCCATATCCGCACCTGTTCCGTCTACCCTGCTTGGCCGCTTCCCCGCGACAGCCTGCCTGCCACTCGGCCCGAGCGCCGGCTCCCCGGGCGCCTCGCTGCGGGGACACGCTGGCTGCGGCCATCGATGCCGTGCTCTCGCCAGAGCTGTGCAGGCCCCCGGCAGGAGGATGGAGACGGTGGGCCCCGGGACTCTGTTAAGTAACATTCTGACCCTGGCCTCCTTTCTCTCTCTCCGTCTTTCTTTTCCCTTCTCTGCTTAACTTTCCCTCTACAGAGGAACACATATCCTTCTTTATCAATAAGTGGTTCTCAGATACAACGTTTGCCTCGTTTGTGCTTGATTTTGTCCGAGAAATCCATTTAAAAGAATCCCCTGCAGTTTCCCTTAGAGTGGGATGCGAAAAGCTATAACATTGTTCGGCTTGCTTCTGACTAGCTGGGATTAAATGGAAATTCAGGCTTTATTTATTAACTCTAAATATCATTGTGTGTTGCTAAGTCTTACTGTTTTACATTTCAACCTTTTCTGCATATCAGTATTAAAGATCAAGTTACGGCAGAAAGGATACATTTATTGAAAGCAAAAAATCAGAAATACCGTACTGGCATCCACTGACCTGATTTTAAACTCTTTTTGGTTTTGTGCTTTAAAACAAGGTTTCTTGAAAGTCTTTAAAAATACGGTATTTCATGACATTCTCTTTATTTCAGCTTTTCTGCTTTTATGATGCACCCTCAGATCTTTACTTTTCCCCGTAAGCAGAAGAGAGAAAAGCTAACGTTCAAAGGTTGGGATTCTCACCTAATAATAGGAGCTAAAAACATATCTCAGTGTTTCAAGGCTTTAAACAAATTATGAGAGTTAGTAACATTGCTCTAAACTAAGCATCTAAGAATAAATGAGCTGTACACTTAGTTGGTGCAGATTGATGTAACAGTCTACAGTGAACTTGACTAAATTGAAACAGCCTTCATTCTTTTTTCTTTTTGAAAGGACTTTCTAGAAAAACAGTCAGTGAAGAAGGAGGCTTTGCATCTTTACTCCTGTTGAGAAGAATTTCATCCCAGATACCTTCATCTACCATCCTGAACAAATAATGCCTGTTATCATGTTGTGCAGCAATCACTACCCTTGGTGTAGGTGATTACTACATATGCTGAAACCCACAAAGCCTACAGCAATGCAATTCATTAAAAACACAGTAAATTCACCTTGGTGCCCCTTGAATGGTGAAGGCCTTGTCTGCATGCTGATCCCCCAGCTTTGTCATCACTTCATATAGTTTGTGACATAACTGTGAAAACAAAACAGTTGCCTGAGTTTATGTGAACAACTATAATCATGATTAAAAACACAGGTGATAAATCTGGTCTGATAAATGATAACTTGATAACTTTATGTTACAGTATAAAACCTTCCAAAACTTCTCAGTGCCATGTATACCACAAGCCTAAACAGAAACCCATCAAAATCCATAGAATCAAAGATAATAGCAGTTCTTCAAAAACATTAGCTGTTTTTAAGAGAACAAGTTCCTAAGTGTGACTGACTGCTATATGAGCTCTGATGAAGGAGGTCATCTAAGTTTAAAGCAACATGGGCAGCCAAGAAGATTCATGTTTTCCCCTGAAAAATCTAATCTAAATTTTCACAGAACTTCAGTAAAGTGAGTTTTCAAAAAAATTTTGGTTCCAATTTGAAGGTTGCTATAGAAAATACACTACTATTTAGCCAGGTACATTCAAAAGATCCTCAATGAAACTGCTTGATTTGCCTTACAATCACAGATAAAATATTGCATTGCTGACAATGCATATAGCAGATTTGAAGGGAATGTTTGACATGTTTTTCTTGTACTGATTAAAGCAAAGAGGTGCTTAGCAATTGGACACAGCAAAAATACTGAAGGCAACAGTAAATTATCAAAACAGAAAGTGAATTTAGTTTACAACTATGCACTGCAATCCAAAATTGTAGGGGCTGCTCCTTCCTTAAGGAGAGAACAAATATGGCAAGTAGAAATGAATATGATGATTATACCACAAATCTGGATCTATGGCAAATTCTCATGTGTGCCTCTGCTAGATTTTTACTATAAGACATTTGTTAGCTGTCATGCATATCATAATCCATTATACATGAGATAGTTTTACTCACTAAAGCTATTTCCTTGTGAAACTTGGCTTCAAGGCTGGATACATTTTTGAAGGTGTTCACATAGAAGCCAATTCGTCTACGAAAGATGGCACAAAGAAAGGAAAAAGAGAATAAAAGATATGTGTGGGAGGGCCACAAAGGCAGATTAACTGTCTTCTGGACTACAAGCAACATTCTTGACTATTACTGTCAGCAAAGCAAATGATGAAATGTCATAATTTCAGACTAGTTTGTTCATGATTATTTCCGTTTGTGTTGAGATACGTATTTCACACCGTCCAGTGAACCAGCTTGAGACTACTCAACATCAGGTATCTTCAGCTTGTTTTAAAGAAGAGCAGAAAAGGATGGTCACAAGTGCAGCACAAGCACAGGGAAGGCAAGATGCTTTGGGCATCCATCCCCCACCAGGCAGCAATGCAACCATTTCCTGAAAGGAGAAAGGTACCACTGGCACTGTGAGCCCCTGTGCCCAAATCTTATCACAGCACCAAGGTGATGCAGTTGCATCTGGAGTCAGCTATATTGTATACAGCTCAGTACAGCCCAGGGGTGGGTGTCACAAGCTCAGCTCTGAAACACGTGCACATGTATATAAGAGAAAATAATTTAATATAGACTAGACATTTCTGTGCATGTAGTCAAGAATCTGCTTATTTGGAGTGAATGATTACATCTCTACATTTCAAAAGCGGAAGGTGTTTTCTTAGGTTTTGTTTTATTCTTTTTCCTATTTAAAACTTTGATGTATAATCTCTCCCAACCTTCATTAACAAAAATCATCTTTGGGATAAGAATAAGCCTGCAAAATGTCAACTCAATAGATAATTTTCTTCCTGAAGAATTGTAATAACTAAAATAAACTACTCTGAAAGCAATTGCTTTCTAAATTATGAGTATTGCTCAAATTAAATTCTGTCTTTCTCTGAGACTAACTACTGCTTTTTTATACAAAATTTACTGAAGTAAAAGGCCCCGTACTCTAAATCATTCATATGCAGTTTTACTTTCAGTAGGCCCATAAAACAAATATCTTGAAGTGCTAAGAAAGTTTACACTGAAATAGGCAGAAACACAGCAGGAAGATCCTCTACTGGTCTGAAATTTAACAGGATTTAATTTAGAAGGCAGAGAAGACAAAGGATACTTCACATTTCCACTCCAGACTGTCAATTGTTAAAGAACATAAGCACACTAATGAGATGCTTATTTTTCTACTGCTTTTGTTCTCCCATTCTCTGCATTTTGTGTATAAACACAATTCATGATTAAACATCTTGACTGAATGACCCATGCCATCACATCATTTAGCATCACAACATAATCAGTGCAAAACTATAAAATGTATCTTCTGATGTAGTTATAATAAAAAATTACCTACAAGTAGAGTCAAATCACCACAGACTACTCTGTGCTCATAAAATGGAAACCTTTTTGCACCTCAGAACGAAGATATGGTAATGAATCTTAAGTGCCAACATACATTGAATACACTTAGAGTACATATATTTTGGAGCACTTGCATACATTTTTCCTTTTATTATTTCAAAAAGATAATGGATGGAATCTTCAAGAACCCAGCAATCCATTTTCTATCAGCTCATTAAAATCCTCTCATTCCCTTTCCTTACTCCCCATTTAGGCATTGCATACAGTATCTCTCTAGGCTTACCGTGACCACAGAGATGGCAACTCTTCTTGCAAGTCAGTGTTAAACTCTTCAAACACTTTCTGTGCTTTTTGAAATTCTTCTTCTGCCTAAACCAAAATGAAACAGGTGACTTCTGAAATCACTATGTATAACAAAACCAAAATTATTTTTGTGTGGTTTTCTTGGTGGGTCTTTTACAATTTTTATTAACAAAGGATGTAACTCAGTCCCACACCATGGAGGCCAACACAGGATTTGCTGTCCCCTCAGTCTCATCAAGAGAACAAGTTAGGTCTCAAACAGGACTCCTTTGTGAAAGAGGCTGAGCATGCCTACCACAGGAACCAAAGTACTCAATACACATTTATCAGATAGATTAGAGATACCGTTTTTTCTAAGAGAGCAAAAGGAAGAGAAACTTTGTGCTCTTTGTATAGAAACAAATGCCACCCACTCTCCCCAAGTCTTCTGCCAGCATGTTTCTGATTGTGCTACCTTGGTAATTCTGCCCTCATCTTTTCTTTTCGAGCTCTGCAGGGCTTCTAGATGATGCCTTGCACTGTCGTAGTCCACTAGCTTTCTGCTTCGTTTTGCAATGCGAGTCTGTACAGGGGTAGAAATGAAAGTAAATATGAAGAGCACTTTTAAAAAAGCCGTTTTACTTATGTTGTCAAATTAGTTTTTGACATATTTTTATTCTCCCTTATCTGTTTTTCATATCTGAATTATGATATCATGTAGGAGGAACATGGAAATGGTAAAAAAGACAAACTAATTACATTATTTTAAATAAGGAATCAATATACAGATAGTTTGGAAAGGGTTTTCGTGGGTGTAGGGCTTACAGGCCTTCGAGTTGAGGTATCAGTGTTATGTAAGACTTGTCATATTCTCCAGAACCAGTGAACCTGTTAAACTCAGAGTAATACAATCTCTTCCCCTAAAATATAGTGCAAAAATTCAGCAATTAATGCATTTTTTCTAGAGTTGGAAAAATGCTAAAATATACTTCTCCATGTAGTTGTTCTGACATATTCCTGAAATACTGGAGTTCAAGATACATATATATATATATAGATACATATATATATATACTTTGATATAGACTTTACAAAGCTACATATTATATGTAAAATCCACATGCTGAGAGGGCATAAGCACAGCTTGATTTAAAAGTGAGCTTAGGACTGTACATCAGTAATGTTGGTATTTTAAAATTATTTTTTCTTTAGTCCATGATGTAAATTACAAAGGGGATGACTGTGTGTTACCTACTCAGTTCTAAACCATCACAAAAAATTTCCAGCTATGCCCATACAGTCATATTCAAATATGAAAGTCACTACCTCTCACCTACAGAGCTTCTTTATCCTCACACATTTCATTTAGCAGTCATCTCCCTGGACTGTACACCAGGTGGGCATCTTGCAGAGGCTAGAATCTGTATAACATTCTCTCCTGATGCGTATTACAAAATCTTTTTATAACTAATTAAAAGACAGGAACCATGGCTTAGATAAAAGAAAGATACTCACAGGTGCATCTAGCCAATAACAAAAAGCCTGCTTTCCATGTAATTTGTCTGGCATTTTAACAGCTGAAGAGCTTAAGGTGTCCTTATTGAAGTTGGTTAAAATTATCTCATACCAAAGAAACAGGAGCAGAATAAAGCATAAAAGTTTGTGTCTACAAAGGCTAATTTACTTCCAGTACTACTGCATGAAAAATATTTTTATTCACTTGGAAAATCAGCCCTGCCTAATGTCAGTAATTTACTTACAGAACAACATCTTGTACATTACAGGAGAGCATGACTTCCACCTCCCACCCTTTTTAATTTTTTTTGCTTGTAATCTCATTTTCTATTTATTTTGCAACTCAACAGAACTTTAAAACTTGTCCTTTATAGAAAATCATTGCTGTACTTTGATATCAGGAAATTGTCCTAGATATGTATCCAGCGTTAACAATGATCCATCCACCAGTTTTTGATGGAAGTCTTCCCAAAGTTCATCACATTTCTGAAAAGGTAGAAAGGAGAAAAATGTACTTAGTAGTTTAATGCCACTCTAAATCTAGGATAAATATAAATGTAATTGGCAAAGATTAATCTTTCTGCAGTTTTAAAATGTTCTTTATGGAAATAAGTATGAGTATAAACATAAGGTGAAGGAAAAGGAATACCTTGATATTGCAAGTTCAATTCACAACAAAGATTTAACTTTACAACTAGTTTGTGTTTTCATTATTTCAAATAGTAACTGCTATGTGAAAATAAGGATATCATGGATTCAAGGTGTTCCTCAGGGTTTCAGGTCCCTGAGGGTCAGTAACACAGAATCTGAACCTGGCCTAGCTCTTGTGTCTGAGTATGTTCACTGATGATGAACCTTGCTTCAAGAGAAAGGAAATACAACAAAAAATAGAAGAGTAAATAAAAAACCAGAAAGGTCTTTCCATCTCATTCTTTTTCTGCCATTAAGGTACATTTGATGAAATGGCTGATGCAGACAAGAACTCTACCTTGCACTGCTGGAGAACTGGAATGACAGATAGGAAACATCCCAACATCAGCTGGCAAAATAAACAAAATCTGCACTCCTGCCAACCTCCTGTGCCCTGAAGGTACAGTGCTTTTTCCCAGTCCCCTTTGGAGCCCTGGGGTAGTCACCAGGAGAAACCCCCTGTAGTTTTCTGATTTTTATGAACATATTAATGCAGCTCACGTGACACGGACCCAATGGGTGAGATTCCTTATTAGAAGCAAATCCTGTTACATAGAGACATAGTGCTTAAGGTCCTGGGTTCTCCATTGCACAAATCATTAGCACATGTTAAACATCCTGATTCCCGCTTTCTTTGCACATTTCAAAAATCACTTAACATCCTCCCCTTTGATGGGAGGGAGGCTAATGAGTGTAAACACTGCTCTGCAGGACTATTATCCTCACTGACAAGTCTGGAAAGCTATTCCCAAGTGTTTGTTTTATCATAACCTACTATAGGGCATATTATAAATGCTGTGTGATGCCAGCTTTCAGTTCATTCATTTCCTATTCTAACAGAGTCTCTAATGAATTATTAGAATCTATTAAAGGTTCTTAAAAGAAATACCTCATTTATTAACACAGTATTTAATCACAGTGGTCTACGAAGCACCACAGCATTAGATCATAACAAGCAACTGCCAGTGTTGTGTTTGCTTTTGTATCTTGCTGATACATACTTTGAACAAATTAAAATAATGGAGGTTGTTTGAAAGCTAATGGACTCAAACAACATTGCTGAAGGATCCTTTAAGCCATCATCTTTCCTACCACATAGAATAAGGTCTTTTAAGTGGATCCCTTTTGGAATGATAATTTATATCCTAAACTGAACAGATACATAATTCTTTTTTACTCTAGGTTGAGGGATCACAGAATCAACTAGGTTGGAGAAGACCTTTGAGATCAAATCTAACCTATGACCTAACACCACCTTATCAACTAGACCATGGCACTAAATGCTGCATCCAGTCTTATCTTAAACACCTCCAGGGATGGTGACACCACCTCCCTGGGCAGCCCATTCCAATGCCCAATCACTCCTTCTGTGAAGAAATCCTTCCTAATGTCCAGCCTAAACTTTCTCTGCCACAGTTTAAGGCTGTGTCCTCGTGTCCTGTCGCTGGTTTCCTGGGAGAAGAAACCAACCCCCACCTGGTTACATCCTCCTTTGAGGCAGTTGTAGAGAGTGAAAAGGTCTCCCCTGAGCCTCCTTTTCTCCAGGCTAAACAACCCCAGCTCGCTCAGCCACTCCTCACAGGACTTGTGTTCCAGACCCTTCACCAGCCTCATTGCCCTTCAATGGACGTGCTGCAGCACCTCAACATCCTGCCTAAATTGAGGGGCCCAGAACTGGACACAGTACTCAAGGTGTGGCCTCACCAGTGCTGAGTACAGGGGAAGAATCACTTCCCTAGTCCTGCTGGCTACATTATTCCTGATACAGGCCAGGATGCCATTGGCCTTCTTGGCCACGGTGGGCACACTGCTGGCTTATGGTCAGTCTGCCCTGCCATCAGTCAGTGCCCCCAGGTCCCTTTCTGCCTGGCCACTGTCCAGCCACTCTGTCCCCAGCCTGTAGTGCTGCAGGGGGTTGTTGTGACCAAAGTGCAGGACCTGGCACTTGGTCTGTTAAACTTCATATTGTTGGATTCAGCCCATGGATCCAGCCTGTCCAGGTCCCTCTGCAGAGCTCTCCTACCCTCCAGCAGATTGACATTCACACCCAACTTGGTGTCATCTGCAAATTTGCTAATGGTAGACTCGGTCCCCTCATCCAGATCATTGATAAAGCTCTTAAACAGGACTGGGCCCAACACAGATCCCTGGGGGACACCACTAGTGACTGGCCACCAACTGGAGGCAGCACCATCCACCACCACTCTCTGGGCCCAGCCATCCAGCCAGTTCTTAACCCAGCAATGGGTGCACCTGTCCAAGCCATGGGATGCCAGTTTTTCCAGGATTATTCTATGGGAGATGGTGTCAAAGGCTTTGCTGAAGTCCATGTAGACAACATCCACAGCCTTCCCCTCATCCACCAGGTGGGTCACCTGGTCATAAAAGGAAATCAGGTTGGTTAGGCAGGGCCTGCCTCTCCTAAATCCATGCTGGCTGGGTCTGATCCCCAGGCTCTCCTGTAGGTGCTGTGTGATTGCACTCAAGATGAGCTGTTCCATAACCATGCCAGGCATTGAGGTCAGGCTGACAGGCCTGCAGGTTCCTGGATCCTCCTTTTGGTCCTTCTTATGAATGGGCATCTCACTGGCCAGCTTCCAGTCATCTGGAAGCCATCTTAGCCAAGACTGATGATAAATGATGGAGAGCAGCTTTGTGATCTCTTCTGCCAGCTCCCTCATCACCCTAGGATGGATCCCATCTGGTCCCACAGGCTTGTGAACATCAAAGCGGCTCAGCAGGTCACTGCTTTCTTCTGGATTACAGGGGATCTATTCTGCTCCCCGTTCCTATCTTCTAGCTTAAGAGGCCATCTGTCCTGAGGATGACCTGTCTAATTGTTGACAACTGAGGCAAAGAAGGTGTTAAGTACCTCAACCTTTTCCTAATCTTCGGTAACTATATTCCCCACTATGTCCAATAAAGGATGGAGGTTTTGCTTGGTCCTTCTTTTGATATTAATGTATTTATAAAACCACTTTTTATTATCCTTTACAGAAGTGGCCAGGTTAAGTTCTAACTGAGCTTTCACTATGCTAATTGATGCATAAATCTACATTTGTGATTATGTACAGAAAAACCCAGGAGATTTTGTAATATTGCCCATGAGTCTCTTATTAAGAAAACACAACTAGAATTTATCTTTACATCTAATAGAGCTTAAGAGCTGAATTTTGGTCCTTTCATACACAATTACAAATTTCTGAGTGTAAAATCTAATAGTCTACAGATACAAGATAAGGTGCTACAGCAAGATGCAGCATGAGATTTTCCTGCTGTTTAACCTAGAACAATATAAAAAACCTACACCAATCAAACGAAACAGCTCAGAATATCTTAAATTAGGCAGTTTGGAAGTTGGGTGCTTTTAAAATCAAAACCCTTCACAGAAGGGAAGGGTAGGAGAAGGCAGCCATAGAGAAGAAAAGCAATCTGTACATTGCTCGGTATTCAGGTTTACTGTTAATTATATTATCAAGGAGGCCTTGCAAACTGAATGCCAAGTGGTTAAAAGCTTCACTGACAACCGTTTGCACTTTCTTGTCACCACCATCACATTTGCTGACAGACTTGCCCCAGAACTGAGGCTGTTTAAGCAGGCAATTCAGAGCACCTCAAGTTAAATTCCTGCTGTGTAGTCTATTCTTCTCTAATCACTGAAGGAAGGTAAAAAGTAAAAATAAATAGTTCCGTGTCCTGAACTCTAATTTTCCCTTAAATTCCATATTCTTGTCAGAGAGGGTTGAGTGTCTCGTAAGATATCCTTTTTAGTACCACTGGCTCAACAGTCATTACACAGCACAAAAGGATAAGCAGATTTGATAATTTTTAACATTCTTTTAAACTGAGAATCCTGACTGTAAAATTGCATGTAAGATACATTTATACAAACTTGTCAGTCAGATGTTGTCAGGACCAATTCTGCTCACACTGACGTTGATCTCAGTGGGAGCTTATATCAGCTAGTTCATACAACAGACACTGCAAGTGCTGCATCTGGCCAGCAGGAGCTGCATTTCACAAGACCCATGCTTTATATGCTGAGAAAACAGGATTTAACATGATGTGAAGGATTAAGGTCAATTTTGGATGCACACTTCTCAACAGCTCAGATTAATCCATTTGCAGCCAAAATACTTTTCCCCTCTTTCCATACATCTTACCTCTCCAATCATTTTCACATCTTCGCGTCCGTACCAGTCTGGCTCATACACTTCATGGAGAGACTCTGTAAGCTTCTTTGAGGCATCTTGCATTCCTGCAGTTAGACAGAAAGAGGAACATCTAAGTGCAAACTACAAGAAATACTTGCTAAACATCTTTATTTTCAGCCACATGTACCCACTATGCTATTCCCTCTAGCAAATTTGGAAAAGAGATACCTGAACTTGGGGAGAGTGCTGTAATGGATGTGGTTTTATGAAGAATCTTGTACAGTCACCCAGTAGGTTTAGAAGTTTGTGGAGCCCAGTGCTTATTTATGCTTGCAATAGGGTGGTGCCTGCAGAGGATTGTGCTAAGCCAAACTGATCAGTCACTTCTGGAGCACTTGCTACCACAGGTGGAACAAGAACAGGGACTATTGATGGTTATCATTCTGTAATACACAGAGAAGCTGGCTTAAATGCAAAATAGCTTCAATGATATTATGAGAAAGGGCCTACATCTATCTTCAGTGAGATCAGTTTGACCCCAATGAATAAAAAACCACCCTCAGCGAAGGCACTGGGGTTTGTATTTTGATACAGCACGAATCCATTAGATGCTGAATATGGTTCTGAATGCAGTGAAACCAAACTCATCTCACCTAACTTTCTAAGAGTTCAGAATAAACAATTTTAAAATTATGACTTCTTTTTCAGCTTCTTTGCAAAATCTGAACAATACTTGGATTTTTTACTTAGAGTTAACTTTTTTTAAAAAAGCACATTTTTTTTCTCTAGTCAAAATCTGTCTGCTATCTTGAAAATATCTCTAAGCATGATCTTCAGATTTAACTGCTCAGTGAATGAATTTAGGAATAACATCAATATTTTTGTTTTCTGCATATAAACATTCACGAGTGGAAGAGGAAAATTAATTTGAAACTTGAATGTGTAGAAGTGCAGACTTGATCTAGTCAGTCGGTATTCCACCAAGCACTTCCAAAATGCATGCTCTAAATATGACAGGAAAATAAATGCAGGAATGCACACTTCCTAATAAGAAAATGGTGGTCTATGGAATGGGTAGGATAGGAAAACAGATACTGAAAAAGCTGAAAGTACATGCCTGTTCTTAGTCCTTGAGTACAAAAGAGAGAATGGCATGGGGGAGAATGAATATAAAGGAAATACTGGTCTTTAGAGGGTACAAGCTTTCACCCTTAAATCAAAAGGTACTGAGCCAAAACAGAATATTTGATCTCTTCAGGGATTGTCTTGAGCGTGGTTTTTAATGACAGAGCTCATCTTAGAATATTAGGATAGCACAAGAATAAAGATGTATTTCTTCCTTTTCTCCTTCATGGTTAATTCTTAGGATGATGTATCCCCAGCTAAGAAAGTGTTCCCCTGAATAAAAGGGATTGTTTTTTTGCCTTAGAAAATACCAAATTACAATAAAATACAGATGATCTTCATGTATATTTTCAGGCAGGAATCACTGAAAATCTTTAATGCCACTGCAAATTAATTAACTCAAGAGGTAAGGCAAAACCAACGGAGTATCTCTATGGTTAAGAAGGCTGCTTCTCTCAGAAGGGTGCTTCTCTCAGAAGGCTGAACGTACAGACCATAAGGGTTTGTTCATCCCTGCTCACACTTGATCCTTTCTGATACCTGAACTTCTGCCCTTAAGCAGTCTGCATGATCAACCTGAAGCAGAGGTTCCTGCGGCAGGCAGGCTAGCACAGCTGCCAGATAATCCCTCCCACAGCTTGCACTCGGCTCGGTCACAGACAACGGTGGCACCTTCTCCTAGACTTTCTTTCTTAAGTACTACAGGACTCCAGCACATATCTGCTTGAGAGTACGTAAAACACACCTAATATGCAATGCTTGAGTCATATCAAAACTACACCAACTTTTACACTTTTTTCAGTTCTGAGAATTGCATAACCCTCCATTCCACCACATTCCTGGAAAAAACATCAGTCAACTCCAGCTGCAGTGTCAGGCAAGTGGGCAGTAAAGTATTTGGCTTTTGCAGTCAGGGGCTTCAATTGAAATTTCCAGGCTAAGAGCATCCATCCTACTCCCCTCTGACTGCATCTATACCAGGTTTACTGCAATACCCCAAATGAGTGAAGACATAAATACCAATCCAGTGAATTCCCATTCTTTTTCATGCCTCTGGACATAAACTTAGAGTGTCCAATGATTTTTTTATTTGGCTGATTTTCACATAGAATTATTTCTTACACACTGATACCTTTTATGCATTATTCAGCACTAAATTAAAGAGGATTAGTGTCTTAGTCACAGACTGCAGGCTCGCTGTCTCTGCTGTATTTAACTGCTGTCACTGAGAAAGATAAATTGTTAAAAGCAAGTAATTAAAGTACTAAGAAATGTGAAAAGTACTAAAAAATGTGAAAAGAATATTTCCTGCTGATGAACAGTTAGAAATTTATATTTAATATCAATTGTTTCATTCAGTACTACTTGTTGGTAATAGGGTCCTTTATTTAATAACTAAAAGTGCCAAAATATTTGAATCACTTAGGAAAAATGTTGCTAAATAATCCAGTTGCTGAAGACTGAGCTTCTCAGATTAAATGATCCCTATTTCTGTGTGAAATAGTCCCTGTCCCTGGAGGCCCCCAGAATTCTAGACGCCTCCATGTGATAGGGATCCTGAGGGTGGCAGTGCAGAGACACTCCCATTAAGCACATCAGAGATGGCAGAGGGTAGGTGACTCTTTACCATCACAGTTCCAGTGTACTCAAGCTCCCATGGAGAATGAGAGACCTGGAACAGCATGCTGGCTGTAGAACTCATATACTGTGGGGTCTCCTCACTTCCCTGCAGGGTAATTTAGCCTGAATCATGAAGAAATTTCCATTTTCCTGATGGTGTGAGACATCTTGGTCTGGCTTTTAATATTACTTATGTGGTTCTTCAGGGAAATTACCTACCCTGCTATAAGGGTTGTATTTGTTATTGCTAGTAGTCCATTAGAGTTTCCCCTGGAACAATGAAATCATTTCATAATCCATGAATAAATTTTGCAGAAAGATGGTGAATAGTTTTATGGCTTTTAAGAAATTACGTGACTGATTTTAAGATTTCTGTGTCTGGACGATATGTGCAGTTCTGTCAGCCACAGACTGACAACTAGGCAGCAGAACTGCTTACAGACCTCAAAAATGTCCCCTCCCCTTCCTGTAGACCAGTTACTCTTTATCACTACATTAAGCCAACTGAAGGGTATGGTGCTTTCTTTTCCTCATGCAGGACTACTTTTTACCTCTGTCACCTTGCCACCTGCATGAAGATCCAGGTTTATTCTTCCCCATCTGCACTGGTACTTCCAAAGAGCTTGGGGGTAGAGAATGGGTGACTTATTTAGGGTTTCTATAACAATTGGCCCATAAAACCATTCAAGTCCCTTACAACTCTCAAAAGCTTAAAAATAAATCATTAAGTATAAAACCCAGATATGTATTGCCAAGAAGACTGGAAGAGACACACGCCTGAGGCATGAGATGACTAAAGCTGTGGGGGACAGCACACAGTCTCGTCAGTACAAACACCACTGATACACAGCAGACATTAAACTATCATGCAGGTGAAACAAAATGGCACGTAAAAGCCATTCACAAGTTCAACAGCTTTATGGCATGATTGCTCCGAGTCATTGAATAACCAACAAGAAAGATCAAGGTCCAGCTAAGACTAAGAAGCACCAGTGAACAAGAGAAGAAGTCTAAATACAGCAAAAATTCTTTTAAGAGTGTGTGATACTAAACCTCAATTGTCAAGTATATTAAAATGAATGGATAGAGGGTCATAATAAGGCTCAATTGACTGTTCCTTGCTTAAATCCCCACCTGGAGTATTGTGTCTACATCTGCAGTCCATGGCACAAGAAAGATGTGGACCTATTAGAGCAGGTCCAGAGAAGGCCACAAAGATGTTCAGAGAAATTAAGAACCTCACCTGCAAAGACAGACTGGGAGAACTGGGATTGTTCAGCCTGGAGATAAAAAGGCTCTGAGGAGACCCCCTTTTGGCCTGACAGTACTTAATGGGAATTTATGAAAAAGAAGGAGAGCAACTTTTTACACAGGTAGACAGTGGTAGGACAGAGGGAAATGAATGGTTTGAATCTGAAAGAGGAGAGATTTAGATTAGATCTTAGGAAGAAATTCTTTACTCAGAGGGTAGCGAGACACTGGAACAGGTAGACCAAAAAAGTGGATGCCCCATCCTTGGAAGTGTTCAGGGTCAGGTTGGATGGGGCTCTGAGGAACATGGTCTAGTGAGTGGCATCCCTGACTATGGCAGGGGGATTTGAACTAGATAAGGTCCCTTCCAACCCAAACCATTCTATGATTCTATGAAATCATGCCTGGATTTGTACTTCCTACTTCCAATATCAAGTCACTCAGAAGTCATGCAGCAAAATGAAACTTATTACTGAAGTTCAAATCCCAAAACCCTTTAAAATTAACTGCTTCTCTTGTACATCCAAGAATATAAGGATGTCAAGTGCATTATTTTCCAATAATTCCAATATATACAATTATATGATTGACATTTTTCCTGCAAAATGAGACCCTGATGACAGCATGACTCCAAGTCTCTGACATCCTTGGCGCAAAAATCCCACTCAAGTGTCTTAACATGGGGGTTCCCATGCTTTTATGCATAGATACCCCAAAATCTTTTAATGATAGCAGTCATTCAAAGAATTACAACAAAGACACTGTAGCAGGTGCTTCAATCATCCAAAATCTGATCTTTGGCACTACTGACCTAGTCATCTTTGAGGAAGCCTCAGCTAGAGCTGTGTATTGTGCTCTACTGTCTTGGGTTGTGTGCTCACTCCACAGCACCAATATGTGACAATATGCGTGCCAAGGATGCCCACTGATGCTTGTTGACTTTGACATTTTTAAGGCTCTCATGACTGCTTATGACTGGATCTTTTTAAAGACATGTAGATAATAAGGTGCTAGCAAACACTTTTCATTCTGAGTAAGAAAGTCAGTCCAAATTACTTAAAGGCTGCAACAAGAGAAAGATGCTAAACAGAAAAGCATGACTAAAAAGGCAAAACTTAATGGAAAATTTTACACCAAGATAAACACAGAACTTGGTGCAAAAAGTAGCCCATTAGAAAGTAAAAGAGCAAAAGGACCATGAGTGTGGAATGCTAGGAAAAGAAGAGAAACATGGAGAAAGAAGATGAAACAGAGAGGAGAGTTGTTGCCACCAATACTGAAATCAAAGCAGCATGTGAACAGTCAGCTTACGTGACAGGTACGACACCTAGCCAATAAACAGCATCATCCCGCTGCTTCTGAGTAACCACCCGACAACGTGTGTGGGGAAGAGTGAAAACTAAGAAAGCACAATTAGCATTTAATGGGTTCCCCTAAAAGGACCAATGCTATAATTTCCTCTAAGAACAAAAGACATTTGTGCAGATTTGTCTGGAATAGAATTTTCCTTGGGCAGCCCATCCAGAAAAGAATAGATGGACAAAGACAGTAAACTACTGCTTTGCTTCCCATTTTATAATTCCCATCAAAAAGAGCTTTCTTACCTGACTGTGAACAGCTGATGAAGTGTTACTATGACAGAGATTTCCAGGGATGTTAATACTTATTTGCAAAATTTTCCCTACTGGACTGGAGCCAGGTTAAAAATATATACACACATATATATATTTATCATCTATGTATCTCAAGAAGCTACTGTTTCTCAATCAGTCACCAACTCTTATTCCCTTCCCTTTAGCCTCCAACTCCCCCAAAAAGAGGTGGCATGAGAAAGAGAACACTTTACATACAGTGCTCTGTTGAGTGTGCTGGATTTACAAATTTCTAGTAGGATTTAAATGGCTGTTTACTTATCTCTGATATTTAAGCACTGGCTAGTGAACTTCTGCTACTTAGATTTTCACTGTAGTATCAAGAGACATCACATTTGACTTTTAAACTTAAAAAAATGGATTAAGCAGCCATAAATAGATGAGAAATCACATTATCACAGGGAGCGTGGTTTTGGAGAAAGCTCATCACCCAACTAATAATAACCTGGAAATGTTACAGTTGTGGAGGTCCCTTGCCTTGCATGAGTCATTTCATATTCTAGCATTTGCAAAGATGAATAACAAGGTGCATAGACTTTGTGGGTGCTGAAAATGCATGCAATGTGAGAATCTGGGCAGCGGAGGATGCACACAAAGGACAGTCGAGGATGCAAGACTGTACACACAAGTTGACATTGAAGGTGCAGAATCCCTAGCATCAGGTTAAAGAGAATCTTACTTGCATTTGTCTTTGTATGCTTTAAACAAGCTTACGTGTCTCAATTTTTAAAAAACGTTTGCTTTATGAAGGCAAGATACAAAACTTAAAAATTACCTTTAATGGCTGCTAAATATCCTCTCAGTTCTCTCTGGAGTCTGGAACCCTCTGCCTGAAAAAGAAGAAAAAAAAAAGCATGGAAGTGAAAACACGTGTCAGTTATGTTTAATGCCTTGAAATATGCATGCAGTACGTCAAACAACAACTAAAAGCAATTTCAGGAGCTATCTGATTAATAGTGCCACATGTTTCAAGCATGAACAGATTAATGTAAAAAGGGGGCCTGGCAAAGGAGGCTTGGCATGTTGTACTCTCTAGGCTCGAATTTCTGGGTTTATTTTATCAATCATCTGTACAGGGAAGAACTCCACCCAAAGAAAGACAGGTATATTTTACACCCAAGGTGCAGTTCAAGTCAGCTGGGCCTATGGCCTAATCTGAAACACAAAGAAGCATAATCAAAAACGGTAAACTTCCACTGGAAACCACTCAAATGAGGCCAGTCTAGACCTGAAAAGGAAGTTCTACGCTTACACAAGTTGTTTACTATATTTGCAAACAACTTCCCAAGTATTCTTTTAACATTTTGCAAGCAAATAACCATTAAAATACAGTAACTTTAGTTACTTTGTTTTGCTTGATTACTGCATCTTGCAGTCTGCTGTCAAATCTCAACTGTTTCTTTGGCAAATACATCAAAATTATCTTTCTTTCTCTTTATACCAACAACGTTTGAAAAACTCAGAACAGAGAAAACACAGTGAATTTTGTTACTTTATCTTAAGTTGGACTTCACAGTTTCTAGGATTTGCAAAGAAACATACTTTATTGCTAAAAAGATGCTGTCCAGGACAAATTTAATAGCCTGAAAATTTTTGAAACAGTCCACATTTACCAGTTTCCAATATCTTTCAAATCATTTATTTAAGCAGTTGGAAACTACAGGAATATCAGCTCGCAGTCACGTTTTCTCACATACAGCTGCACCATATAGAAAAGTCAGCAGCAAAATAGGACTGACTGCTGCTAAATATGGCTGATTGTTTTGGAGGTTCTCTCATATTTTCCATGTGAAAATCAGAATCTAAAGGGTGCATGTGAATAAAGTGAATACTTTAGAAGGCAGAAGGTATAAGCTGTTACAACTCCACTTAACTCAAAGGACTTCTGTTAGTAAAGGATTTGCCATCAGCAACTTCAATACTCAGAGCATTCAGACACAGAGAATCATAAGAAATTCAGGTTGGAGGGGGCTGATCTGATGCTTAAAATGAATCATACCCGCAGTCATGTTAAGTCCAAATTGTGGTTCTGAAAAAATACTTGTCTCACCAGTACACACAATGCAATGCAGATTACACCCACCAAACTCACTTCTCTCAACTTCCTGAAAGGAACTGTAGGCCTTTAGAATGGGATCAGCAACAGCCCCCACCCCCATCCCTCAAATTGCAGTGCACTATAAGAAGAGAGCAACTGTTTAACGTCCTGGAAATATTAAAGAAGTTGGAAGGTAAAAATTCTTGAGTGGACCTAGAAAGCAGACTGAATTCACTTTATGGATTCAACAAAAAGAAGCTTGCTTTTACACTAATTTGATCTGAAACAAGTCACCTATAGCTCTCAAATCCATTAATTGACTAAATTCTGAGCACAGGAATAGACCCACCAGGGTGGTATCTGAGAAGCTGCTGGGTAACAGCAAGTGTGAAGGAGCAGCCAGCCCACCAATCTTTCTCTGGTTTGGAACCCTATTCGATGCTCCAAGGAAAGGCAACCTCTTCCCTTGCTTTGGAATCAGAGCTGCATATCAAAACAAGAGCCAGACAGGTTGAGTATCAGTGGATTAAACCTCAGATTTAATTACTTATAGAACAACAGAAGTTTCTGGAGTAGTAGCTTGATGTTGTGTCCCTTAATAAAATATTATGCGTACATTTTAATACTGTTTAGCAAAAAGTACTACCCTAAAGCATCATTACAACATATTATTTCAGGCTACATAACACAGCAGAAGCTAACTTCATTCTGTGCTTGAATGGTAGGCAAGGGGATGACAGAAGCTGTCTGTTTTCCATGGACCAAGGCATTAAGTGATCAGGGCTTCCAAAGAGGAAAGGAGATTGTACCCAGGAGCAAATTTCTTGATCTCATGTCTGAAGAGGAGGATCAGCAAATATTTGGCAGAAACTAGAGGGAAGTTCCCCTTTCACGCATGCCAGTCTCCTCCTGGGAGGATCCCTAGTACTGTGAGAAGTCACATGAAGGCACAGAAGTTATCTTTTCATTTTATACCTTCTTTGGCCTGAGCTCTTGTGGTAAAAATGGAAGGTACAGCAACTTGGTTCTTCATCATGGTCCAGCTGAACAGGTGACCGCATAGTAACAACTTTTAGTTATTACAAAATCTCTGGTGTTCTGGCAGCAGTAAACTGCAGTTGGAAGGCTGAGAGCCTCCTTAGCTGATTTCATGTCCAGTTTTACTCATGCACATGACGTTTTGTCACTAGAACTAAGCAGCACACAACAAATGTCTCATGAACAGGGAAACATAATGCTCAAACACTGTGTTTGTAACTATACTGCTGTGCTATAGTTTCACTCCTATCCTAAACCACTATTAGATCTATTGTGCTTGGTTAGCATTATGCGTCATCAGCAACTGCTCTTCAGGGAAATGTGTAAGAAAAAGTCAAAGTAGTAAAACATGATGTAAATATTTTGCCATATGTGCTGTTATGAGTTCTGCCACTTCATTCAAAAGAATAATTTTAATATGCATCTCCCTCAGTCTAGGTTATTAACAGGCCACAAACACCTGAAATATCTAAGCATGATAGAGTCATATGAATTTTCCCTCATCATCAATTGTTGTGTGATGTGACACTGAAAAATTCATGAGCAAGGGCCAGCTCCTACCACATTTGCGAGGTAATCTCTCAGTTTCAATGACAACAAAATTACACCTTTCTAAAAATACCAGAAAGAAAAGTTAGCATCAAAATCCCTCAGTCCTGTGAATTCTGAAAAACGTGTTGCTGGTCTACACATTTTCTATAGTAAAATCATTATTAGTGAAAACAGCTATAGTTTTGTCACCTAACAGACTAATGAAAATTCATAAGATGAAAATACCACATTGCTGACTATGCACAACTTGCAAACTGTTACATACAGGTTTTAAAAAGTACTTTTTAAAAGATTGTCACGTATTTAATGTTGTCCCTTTACGGTGTTTACTGGTACACCCCTACTTTCTGGTCTATCAAATGAAAACATCCGGTGGCTCTGAAACCACTGTTCTAAGTATCTTCATTAAAGCCATGAATTTTGCTAAATGAGATGCAGCTTGCTGAGGGAGAATGAAAGGTAGGTGTCCTTTCGGCAGTGTTGTATTCCTCTATAATGAAATTTTCCAAGACAGCAGTGATGCTTCCTTTATAATTTCATAATTTCTTTAATTTGTTCTACATAAATCAGCAAAATGAGTCAGAGTTTCATAAGATGTAAGAAACTCCAGAGGAAAGTCTCAGTAGCAAACTTCTCACAATCAGTTTGTTTGATAACAGTATGAATGTTCTACCAGACTCCAGCACCAAAAATAAGTGCTCTTAGCTCACCTGATCAAATTCAATACACAAATTACCAAAAATCTATTACATAATCCTGTTTAACTTTACATAAGAGCAACGGAGGCATGCCAACAACCCAAACCAACATCCATCTTTGGGGAAGTGAACACAGCTCTTCACGGCAATGTCCCAAATAATAGTTTGTTGCTTTGAACAACATAGTCTATCACCTTTCTACTCTCTGTTCTCATTATATGGTCAGTATTATACAGCTGGTAAAGACACGCGCACTCAGTGAGATAAGAAGGTTCAGTGTTTCAGGATCTAGAAATCTACAGCCACAGGCCTTACATACCCTGACAGCAGCATTAGGCCTTTTCAGTATTACTAATTCTTGGGTATTTTAGTTTTGGTTTTCTTTTCAATTTGTAAAATTTAGGCATATCTTAGCACTGGAATTAAGAAAAAGATAGTCACAGCACTGTTGGCTGTGAGACTGACGAGACCTCAAAAAAGTTAATGATGAAAACTAAAACCCCATAGTTTCCATCTAATCAGCTTTTGCTTCTTGATGGATTAGAAAAACTGTTGCATCCACTCAGAAATTAAAGACCACCTTGCCTCCACAAAAGTTGTAATTGGATGATTTATTTTCCAGGAATCATTAATTTACAGCTTTCTAGTCAAAACAGAAGAGTTTGATTTTTTTATCATGTCACATACAGGATGTAAACACAATACATCTTTCCAGGAAAGGTCAGCACATGAATGACATACAAAACCCAAATATATCATTCCAATTTAGTGAGAGGCAAGTGCATTGAACATATTGAACCTGAAGCACAGGGTAATTAATAACAATTAATAACAAAATAATAATGATAATAACAACAACAATAACAACAACAGTAATTAAAAATGGCAATTATTAATGCAGCTCTTATTAATACTGGAATTTTGTAATTTCATTGCTAAGACATCAGAGAAATAGCTGAAAAAACCCCATTTTCTGTATCATCTGGAAGACATTCTTTATTGTAATGTGTTGTTACTTGTCACAGTGTAGAGCAGTGCTGTCTCTTTGTTCATATACACTTTAGGTAGTATTTACTGCTAGGTCTTTTACAAAACTTTGTAGTATGAATGAAAATAACTATTACATTATGAGAAGCTTAACAAAATAAGAGGCTACTTGGACAAATCTGTAATTCAATATGAAATCTATCTGCTTGCCAGAGTACTGTATTTTACCATTTATCAGGTTCCTTATAGTCCCTGGAATTGTCTCCCAAATTTTGGAATCTTTTTCTTAACGAAATGGATTTCCTTTTTTTCTTTTGAGGCTCTAAGAAATTTGGGTTTTGAAATATTTGTCTAGTGCATCATTTGAAAAAATTGGGTTTGCTATCTTCTCTGGAAACACAGAGGTTTCAGTCATAACAGTATCTTCCAGGAGAGCACCAAATTTGTGGCCAAGCCACTAAGAAGGCTCAAAAGTAAAAATTTCATTGTTCTAGTTATTAAGTAGCATGTTGAATTGAAGTAAACTGCATCAAATGAAGCAGGCTTCTCAGATTATTTAGACTAATAAAAAAAAAACCAAAAACCCAAACCAACTCTAAAGGCAAGAACCAGGGAGCTCTGCCTCGTGTTAGTAGTGACTCCCAGCAGGCAGGTGAGAAAGCTCTGCAGAGACACTAAACCAACCCTTTTACTGAACCATTGGTTTCTGTTTCAGATGAGGACTGAACAGAAAAATATGTGGCACTTACCTTAAGTGAAATTCCAACCTTGCCTCACAACTAAACCTCCCCCTCCCAAAGCATTCTACCTTCACAGTTACTACAGCATCCTTTAAGTATACTTATGTCCTCAAAATAGCGCCCAGAATAATGGTTTTAATGAAATTTGGGGTCTGCAGAGGAAGTAAGAATCTACAAGTCTATGTCTAAAAATAATCTAGACACACTTCATGTCAAGCTAGACTTTCTGAACATCTACTTGTGCCTCTCTTTTTGCCTACAGCTGCACGCCCACAACTACATTTGTAAATAATATAAGCTATGTATTAACAGATCAGGTAGAAAACTGTCCAGAACTGTTTGTTGTGAACTGCATCATGTTCAATCCATGTCTCAAATCTCTGACCTGGGCTATGTCAACTATCCCCAGTCAGTTATCCCAAAGGGCTCCTGAAGAAACATATACAGGTCTCCTTTTAAAATAGCCAGAAATAACTCTGAACATTCAACTGCACTGGGGAGAAAACAATTAGTACAGTTACTAAAGCTGCAGAGGCATAATAGGCAGAGGCATAATTATATCCAAGGGGCAGTCAAGACTTGCTCAGTGTGACAATGGTTTGGACTCTGAATTTGGAGCAATTGATGGTCAGAATCAAAAAAGAAAAGCATTGCATCAGCTGACCTCTCTTTTTTAGTGAGGAATCAGTTGAAATGCATCTGGGGTGTCCATACAGAGATAATTTTGTAGCATAAAACAGAGGGCCTCAAGATATCCTTCCTGGATATCTTGCCTGATTGGAAATTAATGACATTGAGATGAGATTTAAGGGGACACTATATTTCTTCTTGTCTTAGGAAAAATGCCCCCTAACACATAAGATAGTTACTAAACACACATTTCAGGATGGAATGGAATCCACAGAGAAATCCCTCCCATGGTCTCAAAATACATTGTACATTTGTATAGATTGTATATATACATTGTATAGAGTGTATTTGGCTTAGGGATCATCCAGTATCTGAAGTACACTTTGAGAGTGCCCCAAATGCTTGTCAGACTCAGTCCCCCAAATGTAAACACTTGTTGGCTCACAGAAAAAAAGCTCCCTTCCACTAGTCTAGATTGTGTTTTTCTGTGTCTGGTTTACTTTGGAATATCTACCAGAGACACTTGGTATCACTTTTATCTAGCAAAGGAGTCTCATATGGACAGAACTGTATTGAACACAAAATAGCTGCAGCTTAACAAGCAACACAAATCTCCTGCAGCTTAGTATGAGATTCTATAGACAACCATGAAAATCTGAATATCAGCTAAGGAGAAATAGTGTCACCCATTCAGAGTAATTTTAAAGTTTACACTTTTTGTTAACTGCCTGGATTATTTCATCCATCTCAAGAGCATGTACAAGACCTGTAAAATGAGGAGGGTCTAAAAGGGCATAAGATAGGTTTGAAGATGGTCATATAGATATATGAGATACTCCCTAATTCCTAGAGAAAATAAGATTTTTCAAAACACAGATTGAATTTCATGTTATTTGTAATACATATTGAAGCTCCCTTTCTTAATCATGTCCTTCATCCAACTCTAGATTAAGACACTTATCACTGTCTACATGAGTTGGGTGTCTCTCCTTGTCATAGAGCCAATGCAGACCTCTTAAGAGCAACCTGTGGAGTCAGGAGAGCAATTAAGAAAATCCAGTAGTCAAAACCATTCACTCAGTATAGTTATGTAGTGCTGTTTGTGATACATCCACAAATAGCAAATGCAACTGGTCCTTAGAGATCTACTAGCTTTGCTGAACAGCAACTGGAAGCCAGGGAGGACACACTAGGGCCTTGCAAATGGCAACAGATGCCAACATTTAGACAACTAACTCAGAACCCTCACAACAGTTGGTGGGGTTGTACCAGGAACCACAAGTGACCCCAGTGGAGGCTATGCTCTCACTGATGGGTGCCATCCTGCAGGGTCTGAGACAGGTGGGCAGAGACAGGGTTTCAAGAGGTTTCACTGACAACCCGCAGCCTCATGAGGGTTTGAACCAGGTCCAGGATTTGTTTGAGAGATCCAGATGGGAGCAGCAGGAGATGCAGTTGAAACACGGGTTCCCTAGGCATGGGAATGAGTCTGTGGTGTAACTTATGCCAAGGGCTGAGCTAAAATGAGACTCCTAGGTCCATGTGCAGGATTAGGGGACCCAGACAGGGCTGATCAGACACATTAAGGCCCACAGATGCCCCTGGGAAACTGATAGGTTTTTGCCTTGCTCTCCAGACCCTGCTGCCCAGTTCAGCACAAGCATCAGGGAACACCCAACTCCTGGAAACACAGACACCCATGTTCAGGTGTTGCAACCTGGAACTGGATCACTCTCTAGGCACAGGGTTCAGCTGCCAAAACACATGTGTCTGTTGCAGTTGAAGACGCCACATGGTACTCAAGACAGCAGGTATTATACAGGGCTGTGGTCAAAGCCATATGTCTTTTTCTAGAGCAATGTCTGGGGGCCAGGTGGGACACTGTGAGGCACATCTGGTGCTTATGTGTAGGTGGTGAATCTCATCTTGGGTATCTTAATTCATAAATAGGTTTTAAAAAAAATCAGTGGCACAGCTGATGCAAAAAGAGCACTTCAAAATATGCTAATTCTCTCACAAAATCAACTTTTAGACAATGTCATGACACAACTGTAAGGCAGCCAAGTATGCTTGTGTGAAAGAAGATTTGGACAGGATAAGCCGTTTCAGGAACCATAACAATTACACCCAATGAGCAGCTCTTACTACGAGGTGCATATTAAGTAAAACAGTCCACAGAAGCAGGTTCTGATCACTCAAGAACAGTAAAAAAAAATTCATTTTCACCTAATTCTATAAACTAGCAACAACAGCATTTGATGTTTTGTTTTTTTTCTGACAGCATGCTGTGGGAAGCTGCTTTTGTAGTAGCAACTGTTATATCTCCTGTGTTTACCTATACAGTACATAATGTTTACGGGTTTAAGCACAAAAATATATTTTAACTGTAGTCTGTAAAGTAAAAGAAGTCTCATAACTACATGTAGAAAAATAAAGAGAGGTAAATAGGTGTATACATGAAATAGAATATTGCTCTCAGAACAATAAAGTGTGAGTTTTAATGACTGTGAGTCATTAAAATATACATAGGGATAAAGGTAATTGCTACTGTACCTCCTGAAAAAAAAAAAAGAACATGTAAGATGGAATTGCTTGAAAAACAGAATACAGATGGAATTTCTGGTAAATCCTCAATGGCCTTTGATGGTAATTTCACAGTTGATAGAATTATGCAGAAATTCTCTTTTTCCCCTCATTCTGAACTTCAGAGTTGATTAAGAGGCTGAGCATATTCACAATTTACTGTGCAGAGACAAATGTTTAAATCTCAAGAAATTTCTTGCAATACAATGAAAATCTGTGTCATACTGTCATATATGAGTGTATACATTTTGTTTGTTCCACAAGCTTTGATTTAGAGTGGCAATTTTCAGTTTACAACTTAAGTGGAAGATGAAAAACAGCTAAATGTTTTTACTGTTGGCATCAGCTGCAGTAGCCTAATGGTTTTGATAGAGAAAGTCCTGAGGCTCTGCAAAGCAACTGTGCTCTGTTCTCTTTGGACATGGGATGACTCAGTTTCTCCATGGTGATTCATCTGGGTAATTCAGCTCCGGGTTGTCAAGTCTAGAAGAGGCTCTTGAATTCAACTGTATTCAGAAAGAGATGGGAATGGATGACTGGAAAATCTAAATGACATTTTTCTCCACATAGATCTGCTGCATGTATCCTTACACATAGCCTTCTTCTGAGTTTGGTACAGGCCCACCATCTGATCTGCTATTCAGGCAAAGATTTCAGGTCTTCAATTTTCTTTGGATAATGAGCACTATGCTCTTTCCTTTATCCTTTCAGTGGGCTGAACTGGGAGTCCTAATTTATCATCTTTGGAGAGAAGTAATAAAAAGATCATTCTATACTTAAGGTTAGTTGACCTCTCAAGTGTTGCAGGCTCAGTAATGCAGGGAACTAAGATAAATAGACCATTTTCACAGCTTTCATTTTACCAGGACCCCCAGAGAACACATAGCACGAGCTGCAACAGAGAACTTGCAAAGAGACATAGAACTGAAGTGACAGTGTTCCTCAGAATGAACTGTGGGTAGGTGAGGTGGCCAGGAAACAAAAAAATCATTGCTAAGTGAGATTGCAAGAAACAAAGTAAAGCTTGGACCTCCTCTCAGACTTCCTCTGCCATGGCCTTGTTAGGTCAGTGATCACCATGGAGACAATCCTGGAGCGAACTGAAAAAGATGGGACAGCCTCTAACAGGGGTGGTTCTTCTTGCAAGCCTCCTGAATGGCCCACATCAACAGTTTGGTGAACCTCAGCACAGGAATAAATCCAACAGACTGCCTTTTTATACTTTAATATCTAGAATTTGACTTTTCTTTATCTAAAGGCTCTAGAGTTGCAGAATGCACTTGAAAGCAGGACTGGATGTAAACCAAGAAGAGATGGCTGCTTGAGTTCACAGAAGACAGCAGTTCTGCATGGCATTAATCAGTAAGAGTGATAATTCAGATGCACATTGTAATGCTTTATACCTTTGCATTGCTAATAAATTGCAGATCAAAGCATGGACAAAACTTAGAAAATTTAAGCTACATGCTTCTTATTGGTGAACATGGCAGAAACAGTGCTTTTGCAGCATTTTTCCCCTTGTATTTGAAGAATTGAGCCCAACAGAACTCCTTGAAAGCATAGTAAGCATGTGTGACTAGTTCAGTAAATATACAGTCTCTCTCATTTGGTGTGTCAGTGGATCTAGCCTAATCTGCATGTGACTGTCATGATAGTTGTAGTAGTTCCCTTTGCAGTCACTCCTCCCTACCCAATTCCCTCTCTGGTCCCAAGTCACATTTGCATTTAGGATTTAGTGTCATGCAGTTCCTGCAAAGTCCTTTACTGTTTATTATTGTCTCTATGTATATCAAAGAATGAAGAAATAAAAAGAAAGTAATGCTAAGATCCTCCTTAGCCCTAAGCAAGATTTTCAGCTTAAACTTATCATTACAGAAAATTCTTGATAAAGGTCAGAAAAAAACCAACCCAATACTTGAGACATCATTTTGCTTAAAATAGATTTTTTTCCTCTTTCTCCTCTTTTTTTTGTCTCAGAATTTTGAACTAGAAGAAGAAAGTACCACAGATTCTGTTTCTTCATGGGGATACTCCATTTGCTCCTACATTGAAGAAACCCCTCAGAGATGTACCTTATTTCTACCAACACAGTTACTAGTTGTGCAAACAGCTGGAATACGGACAACAAGTATAAGCAACAACATCGGATAATCAAGAAGTCAGGTCAAGAAGACTTGGAAAAGTGGAAGGGGAAGAAAAGGGAAAATACCTCTGTAGAGTTTCAAAGCTTCTATTAAATCCCATCATCTTCCTGACCTCAAGAAATTTGGGGAAGGAACTACCATTCTTAGAGGAACAGATTCTTTTACTTCCCAGTATTTTTCTCCTTGGTGAAGAGGAAAGCTCAGTTGCTCTTGAAACCTCCCTCTCTTCTACACTGAGAGAGGAAAATAAAGGCTAAGTGACAATAAGATGCAAAAGAGTTAATAAGCATTCTAGCAGTCAGGATGCAGGGTTTGTGTTTACACGGAAAGGAGAAAAGTGTGTTTGGTAGAACAGAACTGATTCAGAGCAGAAACTGCAAACACTGACATGAGCCAAATTTTTCATTGTGTACAATGTGTGGGAGTAGTTCTCACTCTCCAGTGCCTTTCTGTAGGAGCTCTAACTAACAGCTCATAAAGATGACAGATACGTCAGTTCATACTTATGTAACAAGACTATTTTCTTGGTGGTATTGCCACAGTTCATGGTAGACACTAATTTGTACTAGAAAAGTACTATATAATAAATTGCAATTCATCACCTCAGAGCCAAAAAGTCTGTTCAAAAAAGCAACAAGTAATTGGAGGTAGAATTTAGGATTGCATTGGGAGTAGATTATAAACTCCTTGGAGCACTTTTCCTTTCCTGTGTTGTGTTTATAACACTAAGAGTAATCGAGCACTGCTTCCTAGTTATGCTTCATCAGCACTGCCACCACAGACCCCAGCACCCACAGGGAGCTTTATAACACATGTGCAGTCTGAAACTATTAATCTACTCACTCTTATAAAACCAGTATTATTATATAGCACTGATGAAAGTAATCTGTTGTGGTGTGTAAACCGCAGCATGTGTATGTATAACCCTTTCTATATGTATGTCCTCCTTTTATGTACACCTTCTAGAATGTTCTTTGTACTTTAAAGCCCCATTAGTCCCTGGTTCTCCTGTCCCTCCCCTCTCCTTCCCCAGTGGTTGTTGTGTTGCCACTCAGTACCCTCTCCACCCCCTGGCCTTCACCCGATTGGTTTATGTTGCGCTATCCGCCTATTGTACCACCCCCTATATAACCCTGAAATCCNAATCCACGAAATGAAACCAAGGAAATATTTGTTTTCTTTGTAAGAAGGCAACCACTAAGCTGCATTTAGTTGAGGTTGGGTTCTTTTCTCAATTACTGGTGAAAATGTACTGTCACTCTGATCTCAAACAGTTCAAGCATGATGATGTTACGTATGACTATAAATGTCCTTTTATTTTCAGCCCATATTTTAGCCCTCTGCAAGCACAAATGCAACTGTTATCTCTGTTTGAAAATTGTAGAACAACATCTTGCACTCACCAAAAAAATAAAATCTTACCTGTTCCCCTGCAACACCTTCTTCAAAATCAGCAAGTTAAATACACTGCATTCTTAACACACAATTAAAGAAACGGACAAAGTAACTGACCTCTTGCCGTTTGAAGTTTTGAACATATTCTTCAAACTGTTCATCTTTAGTTTCATCTGCTTTTCCTAGTTTTTGAAGTACCTATAGTGAAAGGAAAAAGGAATAATTTAATATTTATGACACAAACCAAAACCACTCCTATTTTCTACATGTCTGTTTTTGCAGTTAGGCATAAATAGCATTTTACTTTTGGGAGTGTTTCATGCTCTACAATTTCCAAAGTTCACACAAGAAACTATTTTGTCAAAACAAAAAAAAAGGATAAAAGCAGGAGTATGTGGGGGGGGTGTGTGTGTATGTGTGTGGAAATATACTTCCAAGTATGGAGTCCTTGGGAGAATGTTGCTTGGTTTTTTTAAGTGAAGCAACTTTTCTTTTAGCAAAGACTCCCATGGTTTCAAAGCAAGAAGGAATGAGACAATTTTGCTGGCACCACAAATTGTCCACCAGTTCAGACAAAGAAAGAAAAAAAATGTCATTAGGTTTTTCTTCTCATTACATCGAACAGTATTAACATTATTCTTATCTGCATGATTTTCAACATAAGGTCATAAAAATTAAAGAACTGTGAGGCTGATGCTTATTTAAAACTTCGTGTTCATTTTGCTCCCCTCATTAATTCTTAAGTAGATTGTCATCCACTAGATAATAAGTATGCTACAATAATTCAGCAATAAGGGCTATTCAATCAGCAATCTCAAAGGTAATTTAACACAGCTACACTTTATGCTGTATTTAACCACAATAAATGCATTCTATTATTAAATCCCATTGCTATCCATTCATTGTAATACTCGAGACTTAAACATAGCTACAAATAGGCTTCACCCTGCTTGTAAAGCAATCCTCAAATCTTTATAGAGTACTTGCTTGTGGGAATGAACCATCCCACAGACTGATGTTCAGATTGCTCTCCCGTTACAAATTGACCAAACTATCTATTTTCATGGTTAAAACAAAAACCAAACAAATTAAACCAAAACAAAACCCAGAAGCCCCACAAAACTGAAACAGTAGTAATTAGCAGATACTATGAATAAACATATAAACATTACCACCTATGTTTCTCAAAACAAAGAATGTACAGCTCCAGTACTACCATATTCTTTCTCAGACCACCTTCCTCTCCCAAGCCCAGCCAGTGTCACAGCACAAAATCAGGCTGCACAAAGCGGGGGTGAGCATTGCTGCTGTGGAAACTGGAGGTCAAGATGATCATGAAGGTGACACAATGCTACCTGTGGACATGGCATGTGAAAGGAAGTTTTGACATAATTACAGCAGAAAGACAGAAAGAATGATATCAGAGAAGAAAAAAAGACAGACAAAAAAGACAGTGCTTTTTGCTGCCAATAGCTACATTCATTTTCTGGCATATGTGGACATTTGTGGTTGCTTTTAAGACAGCTAACTAGTCCCAAAACCCTCATACATTTTCATCACCAACCTCTTCATAAAATATGAGTAAGTATCATAGAGAATTTTACAAACAAATCATTTAATTTAACACTTTGAATCATCACAGGCCTTCACATTGCTCCTTGTCACCAATGAGCCAAACAATCTGCCCCCAACTGTGGCATGGCTTTGATCCGCATCAGGGGCTTTCTGAAAATCTGACATTTCCTTTTCAAAGAGATGGCTGCCAGGTAAGCCTCCTGACCATGGCAATACATTCAAATGACATTTGAAGCAAGAAGCATGTTAACTGTAGTATGAGCAATTCATAACATAGATAACAAACTACAGCATCAAAAGTTGTCATGATAGACTCTTTTTTCCACATCAGTGGCACACATCCACGTTTTCAAATGTGCACTCAAGCTCAATAGTGCAAGGCTCAGAAGGGAACAACCTCCCATAGCACCTACCTCCTATAGTTTGGGGGTTTTTTTTATCCTAGCTCCATCTTTCTATTTCTATACGGATATTTAGCTGAACTAAGATGCAGTTGTTATAATCTAGTCTTCACAAATGCCAACGCTCATCTTAATCCAGATCATTTATGAAATAGTTTCTCAATTTTCCCAATCCAAATCAGAACTATAAATAGATCACATGGTTGGATATTAAAGTTCCAAGCCAGAGGCTTGGCATTAGCTAAAGAAACTTACCCTCATGGAAGTCACGCAGCTCATGCAGGATGTACACAGATAACTGGGGTTCACTTACTCTTTTGCTAAAAGCAATCCTAATCCCATCCCCACAATTCCATATAGAGACCATGGAGCAGACTAGGGCTAAAACAAACTATTCCTCACACGTTCTTTTAGATCCCACTCATATAACTCCATGGACTACTGAATGTGTAGCTCAGCCTTTTACAACCAACCAAACTATATTCACAAGTTTACCACTGGTAGTCTAAACAGAAAAGTGGCCAGGCTGACAGTCATAAAAACTGACCCACCTTTCAGCACTTGTTTGTGCACTTCTGTCTCAAAGTGGAAGTCTCTTGTCAAAAGAAGCCTATAGTTTATAGTTTATTTTTGCTCAGTTAGATCAGCACCTATAGGGTGTTTTTGGGGTAGGGTTAAAGCCAGATGAAGGCTTGTCTGCCCTACAAATGGGTTACTGTAACTCCCCCACCCCCACCTCATGGACAGGCTGAAATAAATTTTAAACATATTGTTCATCTTGTTCTGTGGAATACATGGGTTAAAGTCAGGGTTTGGTCTATGGCTAGGGTTAGGAAAAGGCAAGTAGCACTAGGCTTAGAATAAGAGAAAATAGACTTGAAACACACAGGTCATTGGAAAGCATCTGATGGTTCTTAAGGGTAAAATGAAGGCTGTGCTCAGGAGCAGCAAGTGCCTAACCTCCCCCCCTTAAGCCTCAGTTTGATCACCCTTCTAGATAAGGATTAACTTTAGTAACAGGAATAGCTCAGTTTATTGGTGGCCCATGAGGACAGAAGAAGGGTAGATGGATTGTGCTTCACAGAAGCCTTGGAGGGCTCTACAAAATGCTAAAGAAAGGAAATCTGGACTGATAAAGGCTAATATTTTATTTTAGGTCCATGTGGTAAGTAATCCATATTATGGATTTGAATTCAGGTTATTAGGAAAAAAAAAAAAAAAGCAGAGGAATCAAAGATCTTGAACATTTGGTGGCCTGTAGGGCTTGAATGAGTCCAGAACTTAGTGAAGGCAAGTGGCTAGCTTTCTTTTTTCTTAGCATACCCATACAGAGAAATAACATTTGACATTAAGTTTGAGACTATCTATCAATGTGTATAAACAGTCTGTATCATTTACAATAAAATAAATCTTAAAAATTAAAGAAGGGGACATGAACTGAATGTCAATAAATGCTCTATACTCAAGGTTTTTGCAATCTTCTGAAGATTGTATAAAATAGTTGATGAACATGTTCACCCTATTAAAATAAAACAGGATAAAAGCTACCTCATGTCATATAATTAAACTAAATCAGCTACCACTAAGCTTCCTCTTAAAAAAGATTTAAAAAAAGACAAAAAAGATTTAAAAAAAAAAAAAAAAATTAAAAATGAATATCAGTGTTGATCCAGCATGTTGCTAAGAATATATGAACTAAATAGTTAAGTCCAATTAGCATTGAGAATAAAGTAAAAGCTAAATTTAATACATTGGTAAACTTACATGCTGTAAAGTAAATACAAGTACAGAGGAATTGTCAGGTAATGTGGTACTGACATAACATATGGCAGATTCTACACTAACAAAATTTGAGTAAGAACATTAATCATGTCTGATATAATTTATAAATGTCATCAAGAATATTTCCATTTCCATTTGGCCTTTATTTACCATATAATACATTCAGTTTTATGAAGATCTTGAATTCAAATGAGCAGTTTTAGAATGATTGTAATGTGAATGTTGTTAAGTGCTTGCAACATACCGAAGAAACTAATATAGTAAAATAAACTACAGATTAGCTTGAAAAAGCTTGACTACACTGAAAACTCTTGTTTTGAGGCAAGAATGACAGTGTTATACCACCTACTGAGACTACCACCCTGACAGGCCTAGCCATCCTCTCCTAAAAAAGTTTTTAAGACTATGGCAATTCAAGGAAAGAAAAAAGAAAAAATTAAAAAAACCCCCAAACAACCCTGAAACTGATTCTCTGAAGCTGTGGCCTCCCACGAGCTGCCTCAAGGGCAGCTCAGCTTCCTGCAGAGCAGCAGCAGAGTGGACAGGAACCGACCTCATCAGACATCCCAACATGCATCATCCCCAGTCACACATCAGTATTATTAAGGAACAACCAACATATTCAAAACCACTCAGGGCAGGAAGATATGACTGCTCAGACAGGGCTACCCAGGAGAAGACTTCATCAGAAACTGACAGGACTGTTAAAATACTGAAAACATTAAGCTAATCTAATCTGCCAAAAATAACACAATTTAGGGTACAACAGAATAACTCCAGTGTGAAAAGCAAGACAAACGCTTATGAGAGTTCAAAACCATTGTCATGGACTCCCTGTCCAAAATTTTTTGAGAACAGTAAAGTGCTCTGGATCTCAAGAAGTGCAAACTCATGGATCTGTAACACTGTTCCACAATACTTTTGCAACACCATTACACAACTTTTTTTTTTTTTACCTAATACCATACTCTTCTACAACCTGTAAAAGAAATATTAGAGCTGCGTGACTAATATGTGCAGTTTTCCAAAGGAGTTTCAAGACGGTACTTCTGGGCAGAAATTGGTTAAAATGAAAACCGACCATGCAGGAGAAATCATTTTAGAGTTACCGTTGTGCAAAACATCCTATGGATATCAGCAAATGCTCACAAAATTTAAAGAAGTATTTGGCCAATATAAAATAGAAGCTTAGAAAGAAGCTTCTTATGATACAAAACGATGCTTATCTGAGATTAAAAAAAAAGAGAAACACAATGGGTTAAGTTTGAAGTAAGCATGACTGTATTTTAACTTAACCAACTATGTAGTAGTATATGTCAACTAATAAGGCAAACATACATGGCCCCAAGCTTACCAGAGCCTGACAGTAATTCCAGACAGACCAAAAACTCCACACCACCTATCCTCCTGCCTTGAACCAACCACCTCCCCCCAACAAAAAAAACCCACACAAGCACCACACGCACCTCCATATTTAAAAAGACAATTTTTTTCATGTAATGGGATGCTATACAAAGCGTCCAATACCACAAACCCATAAAAAAGTGTCAAAGTAGAAAAGCTATACACAGTCCATGATACCCAGCTGGTATTTGAGAAGTGTAGGAGTAAAGTTTAAGAAATCCTGTTTTGTTCCAGAAATTAAAGCTAGCTAGGAAGATAACATATTAAAGTATAAACCCTGGTATAGAATTAATTTCAAAACTTATATACTGAATCTCACTCAAGCATGACAGCAGGGTGTTAGCACAAGAAACAGAATACTCAAGAGTCCTTGAAGCCACACAAGATTCCCACCTCCTCACAGTTAGCACATGCGTTGCTGAAGTGAAAACAGAGGGAGAATCATTACAAGGATGCTGCTTAGTTGTTCTGCTGCAAAGAGGGGCAGGAATCCACAGTGCAGTGGATTACAGATATGTAAGTATAAAGCTTATGGACCTATTTGTTTAGTCCAGCTAACAGAAAGCCTCCTCTCCAAAGAGGTAACATTCATATCTGACTACTCAAGATCTAGTTGGGTGGCATTTAGTAACAAAACCAATCTTCTTCTGTCATGATGCCAAAGTCTACAGTCTTCTGCCTCCATTTCACTTCAGCACTGAAATCTCAAAATATGGTCAGAAAAAGAAGATGGGCAATGAGATGTTTTTCAGTATTTTTACACTGTAGGATTAAAAATTAGATGGATTTTCATATTTAGAAAAATAATAAATATAAGAATTTTTAAAAACCTGGTAATTTTTTCTCTAGTGCTGAACACACCCAGTAAGTATAAATTACCATTTTATGACAGAGTTAAGATTCCTGTGTCTGAAATAGCATAGTTAATTGCTCAGTTTCAGTTCTGCTATGAATATTTTAATCTCAGCATAGCTCTAATGCAACAGGCTCAATTGCTTCTCTTCTCTAAGCGGTTGACTGAATTTCATACTTTCCATGCCATACAGTCATACACTTTCCAAGAACTCGGCCTTGCCCTTGTACTCCTGCTGCTATTTCACCATTGCCTTCCTGCAAAAACACCAGCTGACAGTGACAAATGTTTGCTGAAGCCTCTGTTCTCATTAATATGTGCTGCAAGGTTGTGGAAAAAAATCTCTTTGCCAATGACACTCTCAAAAGCCTGAAAACCTGATTAATACAGAACACTGAGCATTTTCCTATGAGATTTTTACCACAGAAAACACAGAAAGACACTACAATAAAGCTCTTCACTTCTAAGCAATTGCTTTGTGAGGTGCTGGTTTCTGTTACCAATCTTATAAAATGACTGAACTTAGCTCAGGTTTCCAGATCAGCTTTAGGCCATCTGTGGTTACCAGTCCTTTATTCTGTGCACACTGGCACTACTAATGACACATAGAACAACTGAACATTCATCAAATTACAGAAAATCTTCACTGTCCTATAATGTATTTTATATCTTTATTATTGCACTGGTAATGGTTCCCCAGACTCCTCCTAGGTCGTCTCTTACACTGGGAACAATAATGCTAATTTGTCCACCATTTACAGTTGAGTTTTATTGCTCAAGTTTGACACAGTGGATCATATCCTAAAAGAAAGGCCATCACAGTAACTGCATTTGGGAATGCATCATTTAATGGCATTGTGCAGCTCCACAATTGCTATCCTAATGTGTAAAACAGGCAATTTCTGCTGTACAAAGCCAAAGAGAAGTCATATCCTGAACTGCGTGAATACATGAAATATGGCCCAAGTAATGGAAGAGGGCAGCTGCTAGGTACCAGGCACTCTCCAGTATGGAAGAGCATAAAGACAACTCCACAGGTCAGACTAACTGTCCATATAATATGGACCTAAGTTCTAATGAACCTCTCTCCAAACCCCCTCAAACAAGATGATGAGGGAAGATACACGACAACTGTGTACTACTAGTAGTACTACTAGAACCCTTTCCCAATCACTAAAACTGAATTTCAATGAATTCTTGATGTTGTCTCTTTACATTTTATAGACCCAGTGGATTTTTCTTATTGATGGACTGTCCTACTGCTTGTGAAGCTCTGATAAGGTATTCACTGCTTAAAGAAGCAAAAAGGTGCACTTCTCTTAAAAATGCTTTTATTTTGTTAATTTTTTGTAAGCTTTTTCTTGCTGGTGCTTTGAGTATTGTAAAATACCATGATGCATCGTAACAGTTTGCTTAACAAATGAGAAGAGTACTGAATAATATCCAGACAAGCATAAACCACTATGATAGGCTACATGCTCATAATCAAAATTGTAAGAGGGAAATGCAGCCTAAATGACAAATGTAAGCATTATTCAATGAGAGATGATCATAGTAACCTTTCTGCAAATCACAGAATCTAATTGTTTATCATTGCCCAGATAATGTAAAAATGCTCTAAAGAGATCCACAAAATAAACAATATTATGATTGCTTTTGGAATGAAACCAAAGACTTCCACCTTAGTCCTTGGCCATTTGGTTAAAACCAGAAAGTACTTTACAGAGCAGACTCACCTGCATAATGCAGTGTACCACAATATGTAGGCAGACCTTTGCTCACCCTTTTCTTTGCAACATCCAGCAAATTTCATCTACTGGAAGTATGCACCCTTGCAAAATTTAACACAGTAGCAGGTGGTTACTGTTCTGCATAAAGTGTGACCCTAAGAGGTCCAGCAGTAAAACTTAGCTGGGCAGTAGAAATATAAGGAGACTGAAGGATGAGCTTTTAGGTTTACAAAGGTCTCATTTTGCTTATGAGAAGGGAAGGAATACTAACAGCTATGTCAGTGTACTTCTACGGACTTCTGCTTTTCTCTTAAGAACTTCACAAAACTTAATGCTGCGGGGTCCCACATGATAAGGGGGCTCATCAAATACTCTCTGCATGTATTCTGAAAGGTGCTTATCCCCGGTGGATGTGAAAACCTGGTACAGCTTCAAACAATAAAGAAGCTGTTCCCTAGACTGTGTGAGAGGCTGGCCTATGTAACAGAGGACAGCATCAAGGTAGAGATGCTGGAATGGTGCATGGCAGGTGATTTTCACAGAATGTTGTTTAAACAGGAAAACAAAATGGAAAGAAACAATAAACAACACAGACCAAGATATATAGAGAAAAAAAGACTGAAAAATCAAAGAAGGAATTAAGTGGGAGTCAAATGATTATGAGAGAATAGGGACTAAGCTAAAAACAAAGAATCATCTTTGAGAAATCACAGGTTTGATTCATCTGCTTTTCCATAGTCATCTTAGATCACACAGGATGTCTCAAACACCTCTGTGCAGGTGGCAAACATGACATAGGATGGCAGCTTGAGGCAAGGCAGGATACAACTCAAGCAGCCTATGTGTGGGCTGCTGAACTGAACTATTAATAGCATAGCAACACCTACGATCCTCAAACTTTTGAATTTTCTGTTTTCTCACAGAATTGCTTAATACAATAATAGTGCATTTTTTGGTCACTTTACCATTGGGCAAAAAAGGTACAGAAAAGGCAAGTAACTTCTACACCAGGTTCAGAGACTGTAAATCATAAGACAAAATCTGATTATTCTAGACTACCATCTTAACCTCTGGGCTATCCCCTCCTGTGAATAGCAGTACAGAAACCTGCTGTGTTCAGAATATCTGCACTAGAGTTATACAGAAGAGAAAGAATGAGACAAAAAGGCATCTCAAAGAACTACAATCTCTTTGCCCTTCTCTGGCTATTGTTGCTCTCATACTTCTTGAAAAGATTGATTACTTCTTTTGATTGAACAACATCTAAATTTAACTGCCTGAATACTTAGCAATTACATCCTCAGCTGAATTTCTGTGTCCTTTACTGCATCCCAAATAAAACAAAACATTACTCGGCTGAATTAAAAAAAAAAAAAAAAAAATTAAAAATCCTGTCATCTGTTGTTTCTGCCTGTACTTACTCATGTAGCTGAAAAGTACCTGGATAGCTTTCTAATAGTGATCAGTGTGTCTTAGCCTTCTGGAAACTAGCTGTGCACTCAGGTTCACACTCTCCTCATTACTTCTTATTTCCCTCCCTCTTACCAGTTCCTCCACTTTCTTACTAACCTTTGGTTTGTCCTCTACCCTTACTTTTGAGCAGACACTTTGCTTAAAACTGCTCCCTCCAAAGAATACCAACAATAGAAGAAAGATTTTATTTACTGCCTTTGATAGCATTTCAGTTTGTTCATGTGACAACTTCATTTACATGATCTTCTACTAACTTTTGGGCTGCAAGCTTTTCAAAGCAAGAGACTATCTGAACTTCTGCCCTTTATAGCACTGAAGACAAGGTGACCATCCTCTCGAGTTGTTTCAAGATCCTACCAAAAGACATGATTAATAATTTAACTTCTGATGGTTATATTTACCTGGTGACTAGCTAGTTCTTTTGCTATTTACTTGACACTTCTAGTCCTTGAGAATGAAGAAAAAAAGGCTTAAGCGGCCACTTGTTAAACTTTCTTCCACCATACTTCCAAGGGAAAAAAAGCACAGAATCAAATACAAAACAATTGCCATTGACGAAACTTCAATTTGAAACTTTTCAAATTAGATTTAGATTGTTATTGAAAAACCTTGTAATTGCCTATATAGTACTTCTTAAAAATATGCTCTGAGATCTTATCAGAGGAACATTAAAATCAACTATGAAAACAGCATGAAAATCTTTTTAAGCTGGAAGCAGCCACAATACAATAAACAATTCAGTCTCCTGTACAAAAGGGCCAATAAGGCTCATCCTTGCACAAGTAAACTAAGATAATTTATTGTACCAAAGTCCTCAGCAGTGATACCTAACACACAATGTGTTAACTCTAGATTAAACATTTTTTTGCTGAGTAAAGAAGAGAGATATCAAATATAAGTTTCTAATTTATCTGTAGTTACCACAGTTTCATTTCTTAATCAAACATTTAAATTCTACCTGGAAAAAGACAACTTTGTCCTTTACAGACTGTCTCTCTGGATTTATCACAGCAAATATGTGGTGTTCTTGGCTGCTGGCAGTTAAAAAAAAAAAAAAGTCAAACAAAAAGCTTTTCAGTCACATGGCCAAATAAAAAGATCTCATTCAATAATTCAATATAACAGACCTTGAAGTGCACATGCATCCTCCCACTGTTTAGTTCCACAAGATATATATGGCAGAGTCTTGTTTATTCAGCTCTGATGACATGATTTCAGTGGATGACAGAATTTAAAGAAACTAGGCTTTCGCTTTCAATAGTGATGCTTTTCAGGCTATTTCCCATTATATTCCCAGTGCTGTATCTGATTTTCTCAGTTCCAAGATCAGTGACAATATTTCCTATTGATCTTGATTAAAATAAAACAGAATCAATTTTTAATAAAGTAGATGGATTTTGGCATTATGTAGGTAGAGAGCATTAGTGGCAAAATATGTCCTTTCAGTAGAATGATATAAAGTTGGTAAGTCTCATTTGATAGCATTATAGGTATCTCTAGGCTACTTCTCATCACAGAAGGCAAACAGAGGTAATTTGTGAATGACAGCAACTTCTTCAATGTGGAGTAAGAACCAGATAAAAGTTTTTAAAGAAATTGTCAGAGTTGCTGGGAAGAAAAAAAATTAAAAAGGAGATATTTTAATTTGATATAATACATTTTTCTAAACCACAAAGTTACATTTACATCAGTAACTATGCAGAGATGATGCCAAATAGAGACAAGATTGCAGCCATTCATGACATGGGTAAATTAACAGAGCTCACTTATTTCTCGTCTCACAGCGTCAAAGAGCTAACAGGTTAATTTATTTTCCTTCCACTTACATCACTATCTCTACAAGACAGGCTACTAGTGTTTTTGTGTCTTATCAGTTTGGCTTCTAAATTAGTCCATATGCTCAAAGTAGCAATACAGATGCTTAATCTTGACGGCCTCCTCCAGTCTGATCTGTCACATTTCCACAGATACTTCTTGGAAAGGAATTGGCTGAGGCTAGAAAGAGTCACCCACATTTGATCCAACAAGCACTGAGGTGAAGATGCTGCCCACTCAAGGGCTCCTTTATGTCCAGCAAGGATGGGATTTCTCTCTGCAGACTCCGGTCAACCTTCATTACAGAACTGATATAATGGAGCCCTGGGGAAACAAAACCAAAGGTTTCCAGCATGGTTTGGTAGCTTGCCAAAAAAATATTTCACCACCTGTTAAGACAGTCTCATGTCATGCCACACATAGCAATGCGGTACATGAAGATAACTTATTCTAGTGCTTTGCAAAACATTTTCCAGATTGATGCTCATCTGTGGAGGAATTTACTGTTTCTTCAGAGATCATGAAAATATTGCACACTAAGTATCAGTGATGTGCCTGACATGGCAACAGTTGCTGGACCAAAAGTACCCAGAGGTACTTTTCACCACTGGGATGCTTGAAACCTCCCTCCTCTCTCCTCATCTGGAGAAAGACAGTGACACTGATGGAACACTTCCAGATAAATTCATTCTTCTCTAGATGGAAGGATAAATAAGTTTTTTTCAAAAAACTGAGCTCCCAAAAGTATGAAAACTTAGATAGATCATATATACTTGCTTCAGCAAATCTAACAACCTGGGAAATCTTTGAAGACAGCCAGGTCTGTCTTTCTTTTTTAAAAATAGCTTTGTCAGAAATTTATTGATCCAAAAGAGATTTATTTCAGACTTATTGGAAGAATTTGTGAAGGCATAGTCTCCTAACAATCACAAATGTCCCAAGATGATCTCCATAAGGAAATAATTAAACTGGTATAATATGGCTGGCATTATGTGCTAGTCAGATATTTCTGAAGACAGTTACCATATTTCCTTCTCATTGCTTTTCAGAATTACTAACCTTTTTTTCATTACTAAAGGTCAAACCTTGTAACGTTAAAGTATTCTAAGGCTGCTCAGCTTAAAATAACACAGTATATTTCTACGGTACTTGTTAAGTGCTATTAAGGATAAGCTTGCCTGTTCTCAGGAGTTATGTGTATCATTTCTTCATGCTCACCCCAGGTCATGGCCTTTTAGTTACCAAAAAGGCAAAAAGCACTGAACTGATGCTGAGATCATCAAGGACTACCAGCAGTGGTGGTGCCAGTGCTCCAGTTTGACATTTGAGACATTGTAGACAAGTAGGACTTCAACCTCTCCCATGCAGCTTGGGGAACGAAACTCCAGAATTAGCCTTCAGAGCTGCTGAATGTGGAAGTAGATGTGTTGCTCAGATCAGAGCATGCAGAGTACATATAGGGTCCCCTTTTCAGAAAAGTCTTTTCTTTGCTGAGGCAAGATTAGTCCCCTTCTACTCAATGTGTTGCTGTGAAAACAACCTATTTAAGAGCTCTCTAACAGTCACACTTTTCAGGCAAAAAGATGTCCAGAAAAGGAGCCTATCTTCCAATGATGGAAAATAAGTGGTAGGACGAACATTGTTTTACTGCAAGAGAAGCAACTTTCTTCTGAGGATACTGTTCATCTGGAGCAACATTCTGATGCCTTTTAATAGTCGTTATTAAGACAAACAGCAAGTCAGAGGAATATACCACAGTGAGAGCAAGATTAACAAGGAGAAAAATTCAGGTTCTGTACAAAAACCATTTTCAATACAGAAAGAGGATTAGGACAGGTAAGAAAAAAATATCACAAACTTGATTAGGTGTAAGGAGATTTAACAAAAAATCCCTCAGCACTTTGATATTTGAGAGAAAATAAAGTAACAGTGGGATGCTGTGGCCTTATAACCTGTTAGTGTAGTCACCAAGGTATGCTGGAGAGACAGCAGCAGCAAAGACGAGCCGTAGTGACCCTCATCAGCAAGTCTGGTGCTGCAAGGCCTGTTACACTCTTCAGAAGCAAACTCTTTCCACTGAGGCCAAAGCCATGTGTCAATGAACAGCTCAATAGAAATCTCTCATCACACGTAAGATGGAAGGAAATTGGCATATGCTAGAGACTATGAAAGCCACTGGGAATATGGTACATAACGAATTCAGCTGCAGGGAAGAGAACACTAATCTGATAGTCATTTACACATTAAGTGTCATGGAACAGAATGGGGAGAGTGGCAAACAATTCTAATCTTTCTCTTTTTCTGTTGTCCTGCATCTAGTGGCAAAAATTGAAAAATAAAATTATCACCATTCTCTTTTAAAGAGTGTTGTCATTCCTGTCTTCAGTCTATGTTTTTCTACACTAGCCAAATGCTCTGACTTCAACCTTCCATTGTGGTCAAGTTTATTAATGTTCAACTCTTTTCTTGGCTTTTGTCCAGACTTTGTTTCCTGCTTCTCTTATAATAATATGCCTAAAACCGCTTGATACATTTTAAAATCAGTGGTAGAAAGAAATGTGTTAAGCACTGAAAATCAGCTTACATGTGAAAATGGATCAGAAAATGCTTCCTGACCTGAAAAAGAGATTAAACTGCAGCAGTTTGATATTCAGGACTAAATCCAATGAAATAAACCACTGCGCATGTCTAATGAAAAAGTTACACATTCCTCAGTCTCTCATTTCATTTGGAACTCAAATATACAGTCAGTCTAAATACTCCCATCCACCATGATCACCATAGTAAATAACTATCTTCCAAGCACCTTTAAAAATCACTTCAGGACTGGATTATAACACCTTAATTTCTAGGAGGTGAAAACTGAGGCACAGGAATTGATGAAGCAGCTGTGCCAGCCTTTAATTCATCGTGCAATACACCAAAGGGACAGCTTTAATCTGAACATGTAGATGTTGTGCATCAACACTGTGCCTAAACAACTACTGAGCACCAAAAAGAACTAAAAAAGCAAGTATAACACAGTACAAATAGGTCCACATCTCATTTATTTCACTCAAGTAAGTAATTAGATTTGTGGATCTGAATGTGTGAGAAAGATAAGCAGGATTAGTTTCTCTATCACTCCCCAAAATAAACTGATACATATGGCAACTATTACTTAATACTGTCTATCATACCTACTCAAACTGTCATATTTCATGTAGCAAAAAGTTAAAATTTAAAGATACTGGTGCAAAAATAACTTAATCAAAGCTTACTGGATATTGTTCTCTAAGTGTAAAGACTGATTTTTTTTTTTTCATTTGTCCCTGAAACTTTCAGCTGTGTAAAATAGCTTCTGCAGCAAGTAATTTCTGAACAAAGATGTGTTTTAAGTGATTTTTATTAAATGCTTTCATAAAAATGCTTTTCACATAATGAACTATAATGACTTTAAAAGGCAGGTAGAACTATAGTCACTTATAAATTTAACTTCTGGTAGCTACTAAAAGATTAGAAAGGCACCACAGTCATAATATTTTGTTCATTTATATGAATATAAATGAGTTTTTCTAGGAATACAAAAGTACCCCATAGGTACTGAAGAGTGTTAGGAGCACTAGGAAACTCATGATGTTCTTAGACTTTAAAAACATACTGTTTTTGTTATTTAAATGTATAGAGACATTGTTTCTGACTAACAAAGGTGACTTCATGCATTGTAAGAGCACAGAAGCTTGTTTAATAAAATAACTGAAGTTGCAGGGATAAATTGTCTGTCTGGAGATATTTATGTGGGGTAGCTTCAGGATTCTCTTGACCAACGAGATTAATCATGTAGGGGGAAGTATATTATGGTGTTTAGGCCTCAGCCCATGTACAGCAGAATCAATGTCTGCCAGTCTTGTAGGAGGGCTTCTGGAAAATCCAGTCTTACACCAAAGAATTCGTTGCCTTCACACTCAGGGTGAATATTCTGATTATCAGATGCCTTATGCTGTTGCAAGTTAAGAGGAAAATGAACAACTTTATACCAAATGAAGGAAACTTCCTTCTAAAACCTGCAAAACACAAACTGAAACAAGATCAGAGATGTGTAAGTCTACGGTAACACTGCAGAGTGATCCACACTATGACTGTCCCACTTTTGCCTGCCTGTATGGTGCAGAAAGCTTTCCAGTTTGCACCCCAAAATGTCTATGGACTCCCTCTCTAGAGGTTCCCTTCAGCTTTGATGGAAGCATCACCCTTTATAACCAAAGAGAATTGCTGTCTTTATCTGGTATTTTACTCTGTTAACCAGGTGCTATGAAGCATAGTCTCAAGAGGACTTGTGAGAAGTTTGAAGAACTGTTTTTAAATGCCAAGGTGACGACAACTATCAAGTCAGTCTCAATTTATCTAAAATATCTGGATGGCATCAAACTTCAGGCAGCATGGTATATACTACAGTCAAACATTAGATCTGTCTTTTGAAAGCCAGCTTTTCACAGCAGAAAGTATTGATGGCTGGCTGCTGAGGAATGCAGAAGGGAAAGCTACACAAAGGCTGAAAAGGAAGGAGAGGTACCCTGCTCCATGGTGTGCAAACCCATGTGCATCTGCCCATGATGCCAAATTTTTATAATATAGGGGAAAAGCCCTATATACATATATATACACATTATATTATATGTAATTATAGCCCTCTTCTTGAGCCAGTTACGAAGAAGTACTTCAGTCTGAGTCTCAGTATGTTCCTGTTGCTGAATTCTGTATGTACAAGACTGTTAGGAGGGTACTTGAAGGCAGCAGCTCTAAGGAACACTATGGTTACCAGGAAAATAGATGATTGTTTTCAGGATCCTCTTATCTACTATAACATTAATGAAATAATCCAACAGAAAGATTGAATGCATTCCACAGCAAAAGGTGCCATAATAGCTGACATCTAGAAGTTGTCGAAGCTGGTCAATAGTTTACATCTCTTATCTCTGAGTATGACATTACACACTATAAGATGCAGTCTATTAAATTTTCCCAATGCTGATAAACCTAAAAGAACTGCAGTAGTCTGTGGGGACGATGGGAAGAAAAAAAAGAATTGCACCTACATCTATGAATTTTAGAAACAAAAGTCTTTAAAGGTCTCCCTAATCCATTGATCAATGGGACCATGGCATATTGTTTGCCAAATCCTGTTTATGGGAGGAGAAAAAGCCCTGCAGGTATTTGCAGTGATATAATTGCTTGCTCTGGAGGCAGTTTACACCCTTAAGTTCATGGATTAGAGATCTCAAAAAGCTCAGGCCAGCTCTTTCCCCATGAGGTGAAGGTGCAAAATTGTTAGTGTTGGATTGGATTTTCTCAAATTAACAAATCCCTGTCTTGCTCGTGAAATGAAACTATTGCAGCAGTACTGTGACATCCAGTTTTCTTCAAAACGAGCAGCATTTGCTGCCTTTTTGCAAAGACTGTGTCTTTTCTTCTCAGCAAAACAACAGGTACTTTAAATAGCTAAAAGTTTGCAAAGTTTAGAACGGGGCCATTACACAGATTTCTTGACACAGGAGCAGTTTAATATTAAACAGTGAATTTTTATACTTTACTGCAAGTCCCTGCTCTAGATCAAGCTGCTAGGAGCACCCCTGCTCTGATCTCGCATGTGGGATCCCCTCGGTAGTCACAAGGCTATAAACCTACAAGGACTAGACTGCTGCAACAGATGGTTACCTGCTCTTCAGAAGGGGCAGGTGAGGAAGGAGAGGTGGGTGGCTCTGTACACTAGGGAGAGTTTTGACTGGACAGAGCTCAAGGGTAGTGAGAGTATTAATTGTCCATGGGTAAGAATCAGGGAGAAGTCCAGCAAGGCAGACATCCTGATGGGAGTCTGTTATAGACCACCCAACCAGGATGAAGAGGAAGATGAAGCATTTTATAAACAGATGGTTGAGGTTTCACTATCACTAGCCCTAGTTCTTTTGGGAAGTTGCAGAAGGTTCCTGGAAGGTGTGGAAGATAACTTCCTGGCACAGCCTGGTAAGTGAGCCTAACAAGGGGTGGTGCTCTGCTAAAACAGAGAAGATGGCTGGTGACAGATGTGGTGGTTGGGGGTGTCTTGGGTACAGCGACCACAAAATGATAGTTTTTAATTCTCAGTGAAGTAAGGCAGGGGGTCAACAAAGCCTCTACCTTGGTCTTTCAAAGGGTAGACTTCAGCCTGTTCAGGGAACTGGTTCAGAGATTTCCTAGTGAAACAGCCATTAAAAACAAAGGGATACAGGAAGGTTGGACAGACTTTAAGAAGGAAATTGTAGAGGTGAAGTAGTGAGCCATCCCTATGTGCCAAAAGGCAAGCTCTCAGGGAAGACTGACCTGCCTGAACAGGGAGCTTTTGCTGGAACTCAGGAAAAAAAAAAGAGAATTTATCACAAGAAAGGGCAGGCAAGTCAGGAAGAGTACAAGAATGTCATTAGGTCACGCAGAGAGGAAACTAAAAAGGTGAAAGCTCAGATAGAACTCAATATGGCCACTGCTGTGAAAGATAATAAAAAGTGGTTTTTTAAAAACAACGAAGTGATGGCCAAGGAAAATTTCTATCCTTTATTGTATGCAAAGGGGAACATTGTAACCAAGGATAAGGCTGAGGCACTTAATGCCTCCTTTGCCTCAGTCTTCAACAGAAGGATGGGCTATCAACCAGCTCCCTGAGCTGGTAGACAGGGACAGGAGCAGAATAGAACCCCTGTAATCCAGGAGGAATTAATTTGTGACCTGCTATGCCAGTTAGACACATACAAGTCTACAGGGGTGGATGAAATCCACCTGAAGATCCTGAAGGAGCTGACAGAAGAGCTTGCCAAGACACTTTCTATCATTTGTCATCAGTCCTGGTTAACCAGGGAGGTTCCAGGTGTTTGGAGGTAAACCAGTATGATGCCCACCTACAAGAAGTGTCGGAAGGAGGATTCTACAGGGAATCAGGGAACTACAGGCCTGTCAGCCTGACCTTGGTGTCTGGGAAGGTTATGAAACAGATCTTGAATGCAATCACACTGCACATGCAGGACAACCAGGGGAGCAGGCCCAGTTAGCACAGGTGGAGGAAAGGCAGGTCCTGCCTGACCAACCTGATCTCCATTTATGATCAGGTGACCTGCCTGGTGGATGAAGGAAAGGCTGTGGATGGACCTGGACTTCAGTAAAGCCTTTGATACTGTCTTCCACAGCATTCTCCCGAAGAAGCTGGCAGCCTGGGGCTTAGACAGGTGCACTTTTTGCTGGTTTGAGAACTGGCTGGATGGCTGGGTCAAGAGAGATGTGGTGAGTGGTGCTAAATCCAGTTGGTGGCTGGTCACTAGTGGTGTTCCCAAAGACTCAGTATTTAGGCCAATTCTGTTTAATATCTTTATTGATGATTTGGATGAGGGGTTTGAGTGCACCACTAGTAAGTTTGCAGATGACACTAAACTGGGCAGGAGTGTTGATCTGCTGATCTACAGAGGGACCTGGACAGGCTGGATACGTGAGGCGAATCCAGCAATATGAGTTTCAGCAAGGCCAAGTACCAGGTCCTGCACTTGGGTCACAACAACCCCCTGCAGCACTGCAGGCTGGGGACAGTGTGGCTGGAAAGCTGCTTGATGGGAAAGGACTTGGGAGGTGCTGGTTGAAAGCAGCTCAACATGAGCCAGCAGAATGCCCAGATGGCCAAGAAGGCCAATGGCATCCTGGCGTGTATCAGAAATAGTGTGGCCAGCAGGACCAGGGCAGTGATCACCCTCCTGTACTCAACACTGGTTAGGCTGCACCTCAAGTGCTATGTCCAGTTCTGGGCCTCTCACTTCAAGAAAGACCTTGAGGTGTTGGAGAGAGTCCAGAGAAAGGCAATGGAGCTGATGAAGGATCTAGAGAGTAAGCCATATGAGGAGCAGCTGAGGGAGCTGGGGTTGTTTAGCCCAGAGAAAAGGAGACTGACACTTCCTTTTACAATGCTAACAACTCCATTTGTACTGAAATCTGAACTTCTGACACTAAGGAAATGTAACTTCATGAAGTACCACACAAAAGCCTCTTCTGACTCCATCAATAAATTAGAATGTGGTAAAAGCTTTATTTAATACACATTATAAACTGAAGGAATCAGCTGTTAGTAAGTGTAATTTTAGAGATGTAATTTCCAAATTCTTAATAATAACCCCAGAGGTAGGAGACAGAAACCTTACATTGACTTATGATCAAATTTGTTGTGACATGAAATAGAAACACACATTAAAATCTGATGCTTCTTTTAGACTTCATGATGTTGAGTGATAAAGCTTTAGGACAATACTTTTATATCAGTACTCCCATATAACTTGAGTTATAACTCATAAATATATCTATTTATGCCCCCTCCACTGTAATTTCAATGTAACTCACACTAATGTAATCCATGCAATGCTCTTGACTGCTATGATTCCTATAGCCTGCAGGCAAATCAATGAAAAGAAGGGCAGGTGATTATGTGAGATATTCCTAAACTGTGACAGTATTAAGGCAACTAAAGCTGAAAACATGCATCCTAAATGAAAGGTTGCCTGAATAATGACACTATTCCTCCGAGCATAGTCCTTGCCAAGTTACTCCCATGTTCCTCTTTATAAAAGCCCAGGGCTCTACATCAAAAGCTCATAGAATGCAAAGTAATAACAGAACAGAGCTATTACTTGTAGCTTTGTGTCTTTTTATAACTTTTATCCTTTTATTTTCCTTGGGAGAGGAATTTTATGAACAAGATACCTACTAAGATTGGTAACTACAATGGAAATTCTGGATGCTGCAAGAAATCATGTTAGCTTTTCAGTAGATGCCATTGCTTCCTCAGATTTAAATTAATCTCAGCACCTCAGCAGGTTGTTAGGAGGCCATCAGAGATGTCTTTCTATAAAAGTAGCAAAACTAAATCTTGATAATTCTAGGTGTTGTTCACTACATATTTTTCACAGCCGTAAGAATAAAATGGTTCAAGCAGTTCTGTTCTACCTTTCTCAAGTTTATTCTTCTCTTCCTGCCTGCAGCCACTGTCAGCACTACTGTGGACTGTGATACATTTGTCACATCCTTCAATAGCGAGTTGCACTTCAGTAGTGCCTGAAACACTGTCTGCATAAAGCACTGCAGTCCTCATAGACAGTAAAACAATATAAATGCAATGCTGGTGATTAATGTAGAACTGTGTAATTAACTGCAAGTCACTGTGATTAACAGGACTACAAATACAAGTCCTAATGCTTTCTCTTCACATAACTAACTAAACTGTTTCTAAATCTGCTCTGAATTTAGGATGAGATGACATTATTTAAAGCAAGTTTTTCAAATTCAAAGTACCATGTTGATATAGAATGTTTCATTTTTACCTTCAGCTACTTATACTTTTGTTTCAGAATAAATATGCATCTGTGAATGCCTGAAGATCTCTCTCTGTGTCACAGTGGCAGATTTCTTGGGAAATCACTGTACATGGATTACAACACTGGTCTAAATAGAAACATTTCAGGGTCATGTTTGGAAAGAAAAAAATAGACAGTTTTACCACAGTGATACTGTGGTAATACTCCTTATGAATATGGACAAGGAATATTTTGCCTTGCCAGCTATGAAAGCAGCATTTGAAAGTACATGAAATCTATTAAAAATCGCAGACCAGAGCAAGAATTTCTCAACCCCTGGACAAAAAAAGGGGAAGAATCCAGCTTGAGTGTTCAGAAATCATATAAATAGACAGACGTGTACCGCTCGAAGCAGTATCCTTCTAACCAATTATCCTTAACAGGAGTCAAGCTTAGTCAAACAAAAAGCTTTTTTTTTCCCTCACAACCACCTTCCTACATCCACCAGGCTCTCCACAGAGAGAGAAAACACTGACTGTTTCACTAAAAGGTTACGTTGCTGCTGCAGGCAACACTGGGCACCACTCTGGGCTCCTCATTCACATGGTGTAAGTCAGAGGCAGCTTTGCTGAGCACAAATCGCTGTACTCAGCACCTTACATAACGGCATCAAGTGACTTTGCCATCACTACCTGCTCCCCCTCACCCTGCTGAGCAGGACCCCTCATCACAGCACCCACAGTTAAATATTAATAACCCAAATCCATAGAAAGAATCAGTGGAATGCAGAGCAGAAACATCGGAGAGATCCCAAGAATTGCTGCCTTCTCCCCATGCCTGCCCCCCCCCACCCCGTTTTCCCCTTCTTTTGTGTCTTTTTCCTTCTTTTTTTTTTTTTAAAGGGAAAAGAAGAGTGGAGATAAGAACCATTTACTGCAGAATTTGGGTTCCAAAATCAAGCACTCTACATCCAGAGCACCTAAATTACTTGTCTCAGATTCAGCCTAAGCCCGGTCCTCAGATGGACACTTTCTTGAGAGAAATGGCTCTTGTGTTGTTCAGGCACAGTTGGGAAGTGCTAGGCATATTCTAGGATACGATAACCCCTGGGAAATCTGCTAGTCTCTGGTCAGAGCCGATTTTTCCAACAATCCCACACCTCCCCTTCCTAGTATGCAGTGCATGCTCAACACCATTATGCTTTGGAGCTCTTGTCAATATATACCCTTTCAGAAGGAAAAAAGTAGTTTTTTGTTTTTTTTCATAGTAGTGAGTCTGTCCATTCTAACAAAGAACAAAAACAAACAAAAACAAAACCCCCAAACCAACCAACTAACAACCCACCCCCCCCCAAAAAAAAAAAAGGAAAAAAAACCTCTGAAGAATACTGTTTAAACTTAGAAGAAAACACAAAAACCCAGCAAATGCATTTTTAGCATAGAGGGCACCCTGCAAAACTTCACCTCCACATCAGGACAACTTGGAAAGCCATCACTATTACATTAATGGATATCATAAGGAATCAATTGAGTAATCAAAGAGATTAGGAATATGAATGCAACTCTGCTGACATGGTAATTTGAAGAAGGATTTAAAGCAGTGGCAGGGGAGTTTACCCTGTTATCTTGTACAGGATAGAAAGTCCAGGAAGGAGTTGGAGAGATTACTGCACAAGTTAAAGAATGAAATATGTTTTCCACAACATGCCATAAAATGTTGAGCTTTAACTTTCCATCACTTTACCCTATCTAACTTCTACTCAAACAACTATGCAATCACTGCCAGATAATTTCAATGCAATTGTTTCTCCTGTGAACAGATTTTACATTATAAAAGGATGCCAATAGAGTAAAGACATCAACAGAAAGAGACGAGGACTGAAACATAATGACACATTTACATGGCCACAGTTCAGTGACCTAAAGTTGAGTTGTAAATAAATACTTAGATATTAAACAGCAAGGTATGTTAATCTTTAGTTATCAACAGAAAAACCTCACCTTCAGATAAACTGGAACCCTTTACTCTGTCCAAAAGGTATAACGTTTTCCCAGTTTTCCATGTCACGAGGTAAATTAATACTCAAAAGGATTTTTCTATCAGTTTCAATCCAGAAGATACTTCAGTAAGACTTACTATAGATAAACAGCCATGAAGAAAGTGAATAGTCTGTGAACAGAGATTTTTAACGAGGTTTAATCTGAAATAACAGAGCCATTCTAAACACTCCCTTCAAGAGATTTATTATTTGAAGAATTTTCTTCCGTCTTCACTGTATCATTCCAAATCACAAATTGGAAACTCATACACAGCTTTCAAACAGTTGAAGAACCTTAGCAATAGCTGTGATATGAAAGGTAATGGACATTCAACTCTTCAAAGTTCACTTTTTAACTTGCCTAACTTAAAGGAAATAGATATTCCTCAAGATAGGCAGGAGATGTCCACGTCAGAAGAATACATTGTATCCTAACCACAGCAAGGGACAAGGCAGGAAAAAACTCTAGCTTTCCCCTTGCTCACCAACAGCACTGTCATTTCTTCCAAGCTTGCAGGACCTAGATCTCCTTTTGTAGCCAGAGTTCCTCCTTTTTCTTTTTGCAAAGTACTATAGTGTACCACAGATCAGATATAAATATGCTGTTACATATCAAGCAAATTATAGTCCATTAAAACCCCCTCAAGCTCAAGGATAGAACAACTTTAAGTGAGAGAGACATGATGGATATGGTACTGTCCTGAAGTAACAACTCACACTGCTTTATCACTGTGTGTTTTAATCTTTTTCTGTGGGATCCAGAGAGCTTGATCTTTTTATGGGGCACAGAGAGGTCTACAAATTTTTTTACAGTGACATCTACAAATTTTAACTGTAATTTGAGGTGAGAGCTGAGTAATTCAAGGATGACATTCTTTTGAGAACAACAAATCTGTTCAGTCAACTGATATCGTATAGTTCAGTAATCTACACAAGAAACTGAGCAAGAGTCCATAATTAAGGATAATCAGATTTCCCCTATGCAATGCTGGATATTATTATTTTCTTTCCTGTCCACAAGGTTTGCACTTTTGAAGTCCACTTTTGTTTAAATTGACCTTTTAGTCAGTAAGTGCAGCTTCCATATGATTAAAACCCATTATAATAAAAGACTTTCTTACTTAGGAGAACAATTTCCAGTGCCTTTCAACAAACATGCCTAATGTTGGCCTTTAAATGCAATTATTATACCTCATTTTGTTAGAATTGCTGTGCCAATAGGGAACTGGATTTTATTTGACATTAAAATTCCCCATAGACTTCTAAAGATAAATTCTCATTGAAAAGTCTATTTTTCCATCAATGAGTATGACAGCAAGAACTTAATTCCTATAGTTTGGGTTGTGTATATCAAGATATTACACCAGTAAAGTTTTTGTGCTTCTGTTTTGTTGTTTGGTTTTGCCTTTTTAAAATTGTAAATTGAGACAGTTTACCCTTGAGAAGCATAATGAAAGACTTTGCCATTTCTAGAATTTATTTCTTGTCAAGATTAGTTCAAATTTATGAGCTTTTCACATGTAGAGGGGGAAAAAAGACACAGAAGAATATTACTGGAAAACTGAAAACACATCTGAGCATACCGTGAAACCTCTATTATGTATTCTCAACATTTACTGGGTAATTTACAGGTCTGTTCTTGTAGCCCCCAGGTTAGAAGGGTCTTCTGATACATCTGTAGTGGTTGAGCTGGTATCAGAACAGTGTATCTTAATTGTCTTTACCTTTTCCTTAGAGATCAGATAATCACTTCCCAGATGATAATATAGTCTCTGATAGGAAGATGTTGTCACTTTTGTGAATCAAATGTACTCTTGAAAAAGAAGTTTTGTTGGACTGCAGCATCTGCTCAGTTGTTTTTCCTTCTTGAGAAAGAAGAGGGCTTTTTGTAAATAAACATTTTCCACAACCCTGCTCACCCAGGGTTTGCTGCTGTAGTTCATCTCCTCTGCACTGCTGTTCTGCTGATTCACCGTGTCCCTGGGCAAGGTGAGTCGCCTCACTGCCAGCTCAGGAAAAGGCTGAGTATGGAAATGGAAATACACTCACTGTCACTGCTTAAGGAATTTGTGGGAAGGAGGATGCTGCCAGGGAGGAAACTTACGAGCAGCTGAGCTTAGCTGGAAGCCCTCGCTGAAGGTTACCTGCATCTTAGTTGTATTTAATAAAGCACAGGGGAACACAAATATAGACATATATTGACAGCCTCCATGCACGCAGGCGTACCAGCGACTCACAGGGCAAAATATTTACACTGATTTTTGCCAAGAACATAAGAACATTTTCTTCCTGAAAAAAAGGTACTGGCTGTACTGCTAGCAATATGTAGCATTCAATTTATACTCATCCTTAAACTGAGCCCTTGTTTTTTCTTATAAAATAAATCACCAAAACCTGACTTCTGCCAGTGGAAAGACCAGATTGCTGCAGAAAATTACAATTAAAAAAAAAAATTATTGCTTATAATTTGATATTTCAATTATCCTGCTGTCAAATGTCTGAAGTTGTTGTTTGAGGATTGGAAGCTGTTGCAGCAAAGGAAGGATGCAGATATAACAACTAAATTAATACCAGATGGCTGATCAAAAAGCATAAGTGTAAGGGTGCACAGAGACACCAGACTTGGGTAGGTTTGTGTAACTTTGCTAGAGCAGAAGCTTCATCCTGACTAATGAAATCCCTCTCTGGCTCTGGTGGGCATGCTGCATGGCAATACAGCTCTCAGAAACATAGTTTTGGTATCACTGAGTTGATTTTACTACACAGGCACACTTGGTTACAGATTTAGTTAAATGCTAGCAATACAAGTACTTATAGAAAGGACTGGCAACTATAAAAATAAAGGCAACTATAACCAGATACAAAAAATCATAGGGAAATGAATATTTTCTGCTATAACAGGCTTTAAGGAAATTATGATGACTGGCATTTTAGCAAAGTAACCTTTGCTAACTCAGAAAATTATATTTCAAGGAGCCCTTAACAGTACAGCACACTAATTGTTCCTGTGAATCATGGCTTTATTTGTTAGAAGTCTTATCGACAACAAATAGGTCGTACTCAAAGTTACATCAGGATTTTCTGTCGTCTTATAAATACTCCTATGCAAGAGTGAAGTACTGCATCAAGCTCCTAAAGTATATAATATGACAAAAAACTGAAACTAGTCAGCATTTCTCAGAGAAAGCAGCTGTCACTCTCCCAAATTAAACATGCATACAGACATTAATCAGTGATGGGCAAGGGATGTATAGTTCTGCTCTCTGCCCCTTTCTCTCCATCTACAGCTCCACTAACAGTTTCCCTTGAAACATTCCCTTTAGGTTTTCACTTTTATTCTTTGTTTTACCCTTTTATTCTGTACCAGCATTTCCAAGATTTCTGTTTTCATGCTCCGTCCTTAGTCCAACTCTTCTTCCTTTCTCTCCAAAGAAGTTTCCTCAACTTGTTTTCCCTTTACCAGCTTAGGATCACCTCTTCTTTTAAGATAAGTGCTCTTGACCTCCAACTAAAAATCTCTACCTTGGTACTACCTCTTAGATCCATTGCTTCAATTAAACAAAAGCTCCTCTCATGACCAGAGATATTACTTTTTAGCTCTCAATTATCCAGCTCAATAAACTTCTCTTTCCAGTTTAAATACAGTATATTTTTTCCCACTGATAATTTATTCAAACTACTTTATAAATAATTTTTTTAAAAGCTGCATGACCAGTTAAACCAATTATTATTTTTAAAATTGATTTTTAAAAAAATATAGTCTGTTTATAGGCAAGTGAGGGACCATGGAATACAACAGAGAGATATTCAATTTGGAGGTTAGCAAACCTGAAAGAAAAATAACTGAAGATCTTTTTAAAAAGTGCACTAGAGCAATAACTAACTTTGAAAAAATTACAATCTCTTCTAAACCACAAAAGATTAAGAAAATCAGATTAAATTCAGAAATACACATTATTTCCACATGAATAATTCCTTCAGCTGTAATTAGACATGCTCACACTTTGGTATCATCTCCTGCTACATGGAGACCTCCCTGTGCAATCACAGCAGCCCTAGCCAGCCTTTCATGACTGGGAATCCCTCCTACATTGATGCAAGAGTTAAACAGTTTCATACTAGTAAGGCCTCTCTTGGGAATAATTCATAGGAGGCTGGTCTCTTTTCAGGAATAGCCTGCTACTGTTTGATCTGGTTAACTTTAAGGAGCAAATCTTGCTTTAGTGCTTTTCTTGCTGTGCATCTCTCACCACATGGTTGAACAACAAAGAGGTTTTTGGGAAGGACAATGAAGACAACTCTAAAAGAAAAAGCTTCAGCATCACTCCACCCCCAGACACAATCAATACATGACATTCTTAATAGACTCAAATAATAACTGCCTGATCTGGGAATTGCACTACAAACTGTGGTGAAAACTTTGATCAATTGCTTTGCATTATTTTTTATTTCCTGCACCATTCCTTTTTTCTTTCCTGCTCTGAAGCAGAGGCTATGAATACACAAATCAGGGCTTCAGGCTCTTTATCTGAACTTAGAAGACCTCAGAATGATCAAGGCTGGCTTTTCATAATGCTTTGAAATCCTTGGTAGCAATATACAGCTTCTATTTTTCATTAACAAGTTACAAAGCACTAATTGCTAGTTAATCACATGAAATGTTTATTAGCAGTGTATAAATCAGTCAGGAGGAGTTTGGAAAAAGTAACTCATAATAAATTTTTAAAAAATGTTCCATTTAACTTATCTCAGTTTTCCTGGCTTAACATTTTACTATCTCACTGCTAAATAGCCTAAGTTGCTTCTCAAAAGGCATGTATTCCTTTAAATATAACCTCAGACTCAAGTAAACACAGAGGAATATCTAAACCTATTTAAAACAAAATTAAAAAACACCGCTGTTTGTTGGTAATGTGAATAATTTGTCTATACATTAGCCTCTCACATACTATATTTTTATAAATATTTTTCATGTAATTACATCGAGGGTGCAAGTGATCAATCTTTTCTGAGAGATGCAGGTATGCTTTCTTGGCAAGTTTTCTTCCTTCATGTAAGCTAAAATTTAACAAAAAACCAACAGGAACACAGCATGGTGAGAGGAGTGTCTCAGAGGGCAATGCACATCTGTTGTAGGTAACCCAAAATGTTGCTGTGTTCCATATCTATCTGTGCCCAAAAATTGTTACTGTCTGTTTAATATCCTGTTGCTGGAAAACGGAAAGGCAGCAGGGGGAGGGGGGGGTGTCTCAGCTCTCTAAAAGTGGAGGCACCCCGGCAGAATCTCTTGGGTTGCTTCTGGTTTCTTCTTGCCTGTGCTTGCAACAGTAGCACCGCGAGCAGAAGCCGCGTGGCAATCAAACCCACCCGTTTCACAGCGCATTTTCCAACACCTGTCTGCAGCCACCCAGAGGAGCGCAGCAGCCCCAACCCACGCGGTCACCGCGGCCGCCAGCAGCGCCTGGCTGAGGCGAAGGGGCGCGGAGTGTGCGGCACCGCGGCCGGCTGCTAATCCCTGCTGCCGACAGGAAGGACAAGTTCTTCCATGAGTTCTAGCCCCCGACTGAGCATCACCCACTGGAGAGTGCCAGTCGCATCTGCTGATGGAATTGCCACTGCTGGTGGTCACCTGCAAAGGTCGCAATCTTGGAAGGGAGGGATATTCCACCATTTTAAGTTTCTCTTCATTCCCGCGGTGTAAAGGAGATTTAAATTTAGCAATTTTGTATCTAGCAATTATTTACTGTTATTTTTTTCCCTGCTGCTGTTTCTGCTACTTAAACTGTTATTTTTTCACTTATATCTACTGGTATTTTGTTTCCCCTTACTGGTGGAAAGGAATTGGTTTGAAATAAAGGGGGAGAACTTACTGTAAAGTGTTCCCCTTGGATTGTCTTAAACCAAGACAACATCAGAATCCAAAGTTTTGAGGCAGCATGGAAGAGAGGGTAGGGAAGACAGACAGACTTGTGATTCAAATTTATATACTTTCAGATAATAGTTTTACTGTCTAGGAATTTATGGAGGATGTGAGCCAATACTATAAGAATGTAAGCCTTTTCTCATCAGTGATGGATTATACTAAGCAGAATATATGGGCAGCTGTGTAACTCCACTCTGATATTTCAGTCATGAATTTTAAGACTTGCTCAAAAATATGAATTTCAGTTTGAATTTTCTTCTGTGTCTAACACTGTGTTTCCCCTGTTTACAGAAAGGGTGCATTTACCCTTGGTGATGAGAAGCGGTACGGAAGTACTTTAGCAAACCTAGAGAACCAGAAGCATGGGATCTCATCACCATAGCACAGCGGGTTCCCATACACTCGCAAAGAGAGCTGGATACTGATGTCTGTGTAACTCAAGTCACACCAACAAAGTGCTTATATAGCTTGGGTTATAAGATATCTATGTAACCTTAATATCAATATAACCCAAATCATGACCTTTTATCAATGCGACTTAAAGAATATCAATATAACCTTAAATATAGCCTTCTATACTTATGTAGTCTGAATCATAGCTTTTACTTATATGGCCTGAATCATAGCTTCTACNCAATAAACAAATACCTGCACTATAGACATCGGTCTATGGGGATTTATTTCCAGCCTATCTCTCAGGCATCCGTTTCACCATGCAATGCTGCAGAGCACAAAGCAGATATCCCCAAATGGCCTAGTTCACATGCTCTTCCAGTGCAGATGCTTCCTCCAAAGAAACCTGGAGATAAAATCACTGCTCTATCTCAAAACTCACTGAACAATGTTTTATAGGCCTTAGGAAAAACAAACAAACTGAAATGCAATCCCAAGCAGGTATTACAAACACATTCCTGAAATAGGAGGCCTGGACTCCAGTGTTTGGTAGACACAAACCAGCAAGGACTACTTTGGACCACCAGTTCTGGAAGCCAGTACGTGTGAGGATATTGAAGAAAGACTGCCATGAAATCATCTGAATACAATTAAAAAAATTGTATTTCCAGCCATAAGCCTACTAGAAATGCTTTGACACATACAGAACCCTGCATGTTCTTAAGCTTTTGGAAAAAAACCTGATGACAAGGTGCCAGATAATTTAACTCTGATGCCAGGTGGAAAGAACACACAAAAGGAGGAGATAGATTGTAGAAGGTGATACTTTCCTCTTCTGTTTATCTCCACCAGCTTTAGTCTTTGTGTTTTACACCTCTGATTTCAGGCGCAGGAGGAGTACGGTGCTCCAGACAGAGCCACACAGCTCAGTCAGCATTCACTAGAGGCTCCGTGCCGATTCAAGAGTGTGTATCTTTACATTAAATGCATCCCACCAATTCCTCCTTATTTTCTACTGGAGTCTGAATATTTGTGGTTAAAAATAGAAAGAAAACTCACACAAACCAAATCAATAAAGACCTGGGCATTTGAAGAGAGGCATAGGAAATTCTTCAAACTAGTGGAAAATGAAATAACAAACATCCTTAGAGATAGTTGTTTCAAGATTACAAGATACATTTTATTCACATGAACTCTTTCAATGTGACTCACTTCCCTTTGATGTTTACAAGAAGGGGGAGAAAGTGGTAAGTACCATAAACTACAGTGAAAATTAACACTTTCAATTATATTTCACCTCAGAAAAAATACATACAGTAACGTAAGACTCACTGTTTTTATACAAACCACTGCTCAAGGCATAATTGCACCAATTATGTTTACTATTTCCACCTGACTTCTATCATGGCACTTTTATTCAACTTCTTTTCCCATTCAGGATGAGGTCAACAGGGTTACAGGAATGCTGGAAAAATATCTTATGAGTAACAGGGAGCTGTGAAATAAACGTCATTTGTAAGGGGCCTGAGTTAGCAAGACATTAGTGGGGTCAGCAAGCAAGCACACCTAGTCCTTAAGTAAGCTGGTACTGGGAAAACGTGTTAGTTTAATGTCTGGAGCATGTTTTCTATTTAAGATCACAGCCATTTAGCAGCTTTCAGCATGGGATTATCAGCTGGATAGGCTGGTACCCCATAACTACATCACACCGCTGTGCTTTAGTGAAGCAGCACAGATATGTCAGAGCAATGTGACACTCATTATGGGCATGTATTTAATAATCCATCACACACTTTCACTCAGCTTATTCCATGGTCTTTATTCCACGGTCTTTACAACAAAGGGAATATTTATTCAATAAATATCTCACACCTCTGGCTGTCTCTATAGCTTATGCATTTAGGTTCATCCTGTTCCTGATGCCCACACACTTCTCTCTGGGAATTACACATTCACTGAAATTAAAATATGTTCCCTGGATTCAGACATCACAATCAAAGCTTGAGAGCAAAGCTGTGAGCAATCAACATAAAATCATTCCAGCCTTGGCAGAAGACAATAGTGTTCAATTCAGTAAATAATTCATGCTCAAAATAAATAGAGTCCTATCCTAGGAGTAGCTCACAGATACACCGCCAAGCCTGGCACTTTCTTCAGCCTCCAAGGACTGTCAGAGCAGGGCGAGCTGATACCAGGCTTGAAGAAGTCCTTTTCTCCCCATAATTGATCTGAAAGCCAGAATCTCACCCACAGTCCAGACATTGCAAACAAACAGCCATTAGAAGTGCCACACTCTGTTCTGTGAAAAGGAAACCAAGTGTATGCCACCTGCAAACTCACGCTGTTTGTAACTGAACTTAGTAGCTTCTAACAAATGACATCTTAAAGTCTGAAATTTCCATCTGGATCCCCCCAGTTCCCCCCCAAAGAGGTCCCAAAAGTTAAATCTTGACATCATTATTATGCCATGTCACAACAGATCAAATGGTGTTACATGTTCTCTAGCTCTGTATGTGACAAGTAGTGAGATATTAATATTGCCCAACTGAGCAAAATTTAGGGAGAAATAAGTGGTATTACATTCTGTCTCTAAATGACAATATCATAAATGACTGGGTATTTTATACTGTTTTTTTATCCCTCTCCCCTCTACAGGAGCAAGGGAAGATACAGCCTCCCTGTGGATGCTCAAAAATCCAGTCTAGCAGGAAAGAGCATTGTGTCCAAGGAAGAAAAGAATTCAGCAAAAGTCAAAGAACTTGAAAAATATCAAAAAATGCTTCCCTTCAGCCATTCACAATTCAAATTGCTCATATTTTGCCTAAAACTAACAAAAATTTAATTTTGTTCATAAACAAATTCATGTCAGCATTCAGATTCAAGATTATACAAGATAAATATTTATAAACTGGCTTTTGCAACTTGTCATATTCTAAAACACACCTTCATTAGCAAACCATGACAGTGGTTTAGAGAATGAAAAATCTGAAGTTTAGGAAGATACAGAAATTCCCCTTTCATTATTATGGAATTTTTTTATTATTTTCTATATTAAATCCATCAAAGTCAAGCCACAACTTATGGACCCAAATTTTAACTCTGTGTGATGATTAAATTTTACATATGAGTTTCCATGGGTTGAATGGCCACTGAGGTCTCTTCTGACATATGAATTAGCTTGCAGAAAGCGTACAATCAAGGTGCCAAGCTTTGGGGAGGATAGGTCTGTCATTTCTATTCTGGTTTAAAAATTGCTTCTACAAGAAAACCAGAAAACTTCTGACAAAGCACCATAACCAGAAATACTACTTATTAAATGAAAATAGTCTGAAACTCAAACAGGAGACACAAACTTTACAGTACTCCTAAGGGAGTAAAGAGCATGTGCAACCATGCCTCTTAGACAGCAAAGAATCAACATAGAAAAACTCCCTTACCAATATACCTATTGAGAATTTTACTTCAATTAATAGAGTAATTCCATTTCCAGCCAAGGTCTTTGCTACAAGTGGACTCACTGGAGTCCTGGGGGGTGCAAATGAAGGTTTTCTTGAAGGCTGAACTTTGGCATAATCCATCACAACACAGACCAATCAATTGGAACAAGAGACACAAGCCCATTGGAAATGAAGCTTCAGTATTTCTGGTGATCATGAGACTCCAGAAGTCCAATAACTTCACCAAGAAAATATTAAGTTTTCACATGCATTAAAAGCTACGATGTAGCTTTGATCCTATCTTCATGAGGATGCATTTCTTCAGGCTTTGCTATCACCACATCACACACTATTAAGCAATAATTAATACATAATTTGAGTTTTCTCCCCTGGCTATATTTAAGTATAAATATACATATGTATATATATATATGTGTGTGTGTACGTTTATGTATATATGTGTATATAAACATCTGAGGTATGTGCAGAACTGGGGAGCCACTGGTGCAAGGTTATCATCTGTGGAATTATGATAGAACGCACTTCAGTGCCTGAACTAAATGGTTTGTTTTGTCCTACTGATATAATTTTGCTTTTTTCCCTGCTTTGTCAATAGCTGTATTTTCAGGCAATTGTCCCTTCCCAGGGAAAATTATCTATGTTTTAATGAAATTTCACATATTGTATCTGGTAATGGATAGCTCACTTTTGTTTCATGTCATCTAGGTGGCTCAGAATTTGCAGGTATGCTGCGTTGAAGAAAATAAAATAGCAGGCTGCCAGAGCACATTTATCCTACCTATGACTTGGCCTCACAATACCTTTTCCAACAGAGAACAATACTGATAGTTCAAGAAAAATACCTAAATAAGTAAAAATTATTCTCATAAATAAAACATACAATCACAGAGAATTCAAAGATTTTGACCCCCTTCCCAAATCTTGTCCCGAACTGAGTCCAGTGATATCCACCATCCCTCATGTATGTCCAGTAGCCTGATTTTCTTGCCATTGGCAAATATGAAGTATCAGATTTTTGCTGCTAATACACATTTTATACTTTATATTATGTAGTGGATTACAGCATTTAGAGAGACTCACTTTGGAAGAAGTTCTGATCTACCTTCCTATACAGGAGCTTGATCCATCTTGACAGACTGTAAGAAAGGTTTGATCCTCTAAATTAAACAGTATAAAGCTGTGAAAAGACTTATGTTTAAATTACCCTTATTGCCTGTTGTGTGCTGTGCCAGGGTTTGGCACCGGCAGGCTTTTCTGACACACCGGCGGTAAAAAACGGGAAGGGCTCCTGGGTAGAATTCCAGCAGCAAAGTTTATTACATGCTGAAAACCAGTGACAAAAGCCTCGAACAGTGCAAAACCTGTGATTTTATGCAGGAGCGGGGCAGAACATTCTGGGCAGGGGGGCGGGACATAGGTGGGGCCCCGGCACACAGGGGGAAAAGGGGCACGGAACCAACAGGCCAGCCAGGGAAACAGAACCGGGACACACCCGCACAGCAGAACAAAGCATCCCGGGAGGCCCCACCCTAACCTGGGGATATCTCTCAGGGTCTGTCCCTTTAGGAGACTCTCTCATGCTCTGATTGGGATATTCAATGGCTCCCACAATTGCCCTCTGAGTTTTCCCTTCAGTTAAAGATTAATTTTTACCTCAAAATCATATGGAGTAATAGACCTCAAGACATCTTTTTTTTCCATATTTCTGCACTGAAACAGGATATACATATCCATACCAACTCTGACACGTTGGCCAGGCCTGTTCTATAAAACACAAGTAAATAAAACACAATCTAAATATTTCATGACTCAGTAGCCCATTTCAGTGCTTTGTTATCACTGAAGGCAACATTTTTTCTAATAAGCAGCCCAAATCTTTCTTTACATTAAGCTGTTTACACCTTGTGCTACAGCCAGATGAACAGTTGATCACCACCATCTTTAAAAGCAAGCAAAAGCAAGTAGTTTCACACTTGACACTTACCATATCTGCACTTTGTATTTTCTGTTCTAAGAAAACTGAATATCCTCAACCTTTTGCTATGTATAATTTTTCTCCCTGAACTTCTGTGTACGTCTTCTGTGTATTTTCAAAGAATTGTTGCCAAAAGCTACACAAAGGACAACAGCTGAGTTGTCAGTATTGCAGGTCTGAGTAATTTATCTCCTATATTTCCACAAACATTTCTCCACTAGCTCTTGGACATGACATGATATTCTTCCTTGGCCTCACCTTGTACCGTTGGCTTTGGTTCATTTTTACTGAATTTGACCTAGTTGGTTCTGTTTGTAAGATTACTTTGGATTCATCCCATCCTCCATTCTGCCTTGGGAAACCTGCACCTGTCTGAAGACAGTCAAGCAGATTGCCTATTCCATCAAGGACTGATAGCTGCAGGGCCAAGCTAGCATGATGTTGGAGATACTAGGCAGATGTTAGCCAGAGACAGATGTATCTGCATCTTATCAGAAGTGATAATGTTTGCACCAAACTTAACTTTACACAGATGTCCTCTTTGATTCTGCTCACACTCCCCTCCTTAAAACGATCATTTTCTGATATCCTTGAATTTACCCTTCTCCCTGTAATGCAGCTGATGTATTCTTTACAGTTCAGTAACTAACACTTTCTATCCTTTTAGGCCTGCATTTCACAGGTACAGGATGTAAACATTGTTTCTCTTGTTTCTCTCACTGAGCTTTTGTTCACAAGAAACCCAAATTCTTGGTCAGCTGTTTTGAGATATTTTCAATACTTCTATTCATAGGTGGTTTTCAAAGATACTGAAATGATATTCAGACTCTGTTCTCCTATACTACCCCACCTGTCCCTTGTAACTCATAACTTGAGGCAATTTAAAATCATCTTCTGAGTATTCATGGCAAAAGTGCTCTAGAAGAAACGTGTATTTGCCCTAGATACCATATCTAAGCTATATGCCATCCAGCCCAGCATATATTAAGACCTTTGTGTGATTCATAATGTTGCAACTCAGCATTTGGTTAATCTTTTTTTTCCCCGCTTGAAACCCCCTCAGCATATCTACACTTTTTTATTAACTTCCCTCGAGGTTGTACGTGGATTCCTCTATAGGGCAGCTATGATGGGCAAGTTCTGAACACTACTCAAACCATTTCCTTAGCCAAGCACTCTGAAGTTTCATTGGAAGTGTCAGACAACAGTAAAGACCGAGGAGCTGACCAAATTGCAAAGGAAACATACAAATTTTATTTTTAAAAATGTAAGACAAATAATCAATAGGGGCAGAATGGCAGACCTTGTTTCACAAAAGTACATAAGACTGCAAAGAAAGGAGAGCTACCTATACTTTGAAGTAGGCCTTTGTTGAGTTTCTACTGCTTACCTAACAATATATCTTATTTGAAAACGTCAGCAGCTTTTCTCCAAAATTTTCTGACTTATAAGGGGAAAATAATACTTTTGTTAGTTTTGAAAATAGATGTTATTCTGGACTTATGTCAATTAGGCTGCTGAACTTTTTGTTTAATGCATAGAAGTTAAATGGAAAATTAACTTCAAGTAGAAATGTTTAATTAAAGTTATAAAAATTAAATACCTGACTATGCTGGAGACTCAGACTTTTAAATAAAGGGCTCACAGAACAGTGAGAAGTAAAATTAGTTTGTTGATTTTGCTGTGAATTAATAGTATAATGAAAATAATTTCAGGACAGGATGAAATTAATGGAAAAAATATTCTCAATGCTTTATGCATTAAGGGGAACTTTTCAGTTGATAAAGCAATTTGTTCTAAATGTAGAAAAGAGTTTCAATGGGAAAATTTCTACCACTCATAACAATTTTGTGTTCCTCACAATTTATACCATAGGAACTACTTGTAGAATATTCAAATTATTTTGTCACTTTGCTGTGATTTGAAAATGCAATTAAAAATAAAAAATTTTTGCACATCTCAAAAGATGACCTACAGAACACTACAAAAACAGGGCTTGGAGCTGGGGAAAAAAAAAAGAAGTAACAAAGATGAAAGTCTTTTTAAAGTTGGTGAGATCTAAAGATCCTGACATCTCTGCACTGCAAGGGCAAAATTGCTGACACTAGCTTTTTATCATGTGAGCTGTGTAAGGTTAACAATTTTCTGTTGCCTCTTTTGTTCCGTCCACCAAGAAAAACATTGACCCGTAATGAAAAAATGCATGCAAGCACAAAATATCAAAGGTATTTTTTGATTGTCACTGGAATCAACCTGACCTTTTCATATGAAACTTCAGAGAAGGATTGATGGCATTACTCAGGAGACGACATAAAGTTTCAAACATTGCTTTTTGAGCTTCCCTAGCCTTAAGGGTCTCGTGCCCACTCTTTCCCATCCCCATATACTTTGAGGGTGGAGAAAAAATAGAAGATAAATATGACATGCCCAAGAAAAAACAGTTAAATGCAATGACTCTTTTAGGCTTTGATCAAAGAGAAAAACATATATTGCATGCTCTTAATATTTCAAAATACTCCAGTAGTTTTAACAAATCTTTGGAACAGTTTCAGAGATAATGTATAGACATCACATTTGCTACCATCCTAAAGGTGAAAGGATGCCACAGACTACTTAAATGCAGATCTCCAGATGTCTATGCTGCAGCAGAAGAAAGCTTTACCAGTGGATTTACAGTTGGTCTCCATTTTGGCATTCAATATGTTAACTGCATATTAAACACCAAAAAGAACAGAAATTCCAAAGTACCTGCTGCTTGCAAAGTCAGTTAGTAAAAAATTATTAGGTAAAGAACATATGGGGGTCTATCATGTGCTTCAGAGTATCTGGTCAGAAAAATAAAGCAAGCCAAAACAAAATAAAAAGTAAAATAGAATTGAGAGCAAAATACCCTGCAAAAGCATGGATATCTTAAAAAACAAAGTTAAAAATCTATCAAGTTTTATTAAACATGAAGTCATACTATCTGTCAAAAGCAAATGGTGGAAAGAGAAGTACAAGCCTTCTAATGCCCTCCAGCATCGAGATCCTCAAAGACATGTATTGTCAGCCATGAAGTCTTGGTTCAGCCAAACTCTTCGGTTTGCACTTAGATTTAAATTTACCTGATGTGAGCATAGATTGCTTTGGGTTTTTTCATATTTTGATTTATTATTTCTAAGTTGAAGCAAAGCACATCTTACTAAGGCTACGCTTGGGACCCATATAAGAAACCAGAGCAATATGAATTTTTGCTGCCTCAGATTCATCCTTGTTCATGGACTGGAGCCCTTCCTGACGTTGGCCCTTTCCAGAGAAGACTTCTTTCTAAGGGACTACAGGTATGTCAATAGCAGCTAGAGTCCTCTGTATGACAATTTCAGGTAACACTCCCTCCATAGATGGCTGAAGTAACATGCAATCCACTGCTATATTGTGAAATATAATCAGTCACATATCAAGGACCACAGCAACTGCATTGAATATTGTAAATGCCTTGTCAACAAAGAAGCCAACGAAGAGATGCCCAGAGCTCACATGGGTAAGATGAAAATAATGCAAGCCACATATGAAAGATCGATAAAAATATTTCCAAAGTCTTTACTCAGATCTGACTTTATGAATTACCCTGGAACAATTAAAATTTGTTTGGATGCCTACTTTTTGCATTTCTCTTTTTTTTTCACCTGATGTTTTTGGAATCAGGAACAGTGCTTTCCCCAAATAACTGAACATCTTAGTCTATCTCTCAAGGCAGCATAATTCCTAGAAAGCAGGTAAGAAGGTCATATGTATAATGATACACACTGTATTTACCCGTGTGATGCTTAAATAAATTTTCAACAAGGCTTCACATGTCTGCGGGACTGTTGGGGTTTTAAGAGTT
>VZTH01001641.1:0-131851 GCA_013397815.1 Aleadryas rufinucha
CTCCGCGGGCAAGGGGCGGGAAAGGGGCGAGCGGCCGCCGTCCGCAGCGCCCCCTCCCGGCCACGGGCGCCTCCGCACCCCGCCCGTCGCCGTAGCAACGGCGAGGGGGCCTAAATAAACCTTTAATCTGTATTTCATCTGTGCCCGATACCGTCAGCACAGCGCACGGTTTCATCTACAGGCCTCGGCCAGGGGCTGTAAGGCAGCTGGCAGCATGTACGCCTGCTTCCGAGCGGTGTCAGCACACAGATGTTCAGATTTTACACAAGTGAGAGGGTGATGTCAAAGCCGGAACCTCATAAAGCTCAACTTTAGTTTTTGTGTCAATGTAGAAGCTGTCCCTTAGAGCTACTGTATAGGAGAATCAATGTAAAGTGTATTATCAATATATACAGTAGAATAAAGAAATATATACATACAAGAAAGACAAGGAGCTATTGGAGAGGGTCCAGCGCAGGCACAAAGTGAGGAGGGGTCTGAAGCATCTCTTGTGAGGAGAGACTGTGGGACTGGTCCTGGTTAGTCTGGAAAAGAGAAGACTGACAGGGGATCTCATCAATGCACACAAATATTTCAAAGGCAGGGGCCAGAAGATGGTGCCAGACTCTTTTCAGTGGTTCCCAGCAACTGCATAAGAAGCAATGGCCATAAACTAAAACACAAGAAGTTACACCTCAACGTGAGGAAAAACTTCTTCACACTGAGGGTGGCAGAGCACTGGAACAGCTGCCCAGGGAGGTCATGGATTCTCCCTCTCTGGAGACATTCCAAACCCACCTGGACGTGTTCCTGTGTTACCTGCTCCAGGTGACTGTGCCTTGGACTGGATGATCTCCAGAGGTCCCTTCAAAAACTAACAATTCCATGATTCTGTGAAATATTTATAAGTAAGGGTTTGAAAATTTAAATAAGGAACTCTGCCTTTTCCAAATTTATAATCACATCCCTTTTTGCTGATTTCATCTTCACTTTTTATCATGCCACAGGAAAAAGCACCAAGTTGTATTGGTTCACAAAGCAGAGCATTTCAAACAGGATCTTACTATTTTGAAAAAATTCCTTAATAATTTTGAAGACATAAGGGAGGTCACTACAGTCCCTTACTTCCATGACTTACAACAACTTATGGAATTTTGCTAAGCATTTCATTCATTGAATTGTTCTGCTCTGGCTTAGCCTGAATTTACCTAGTTCTAAGAAAAAGTTTTGAATTAGGAGAGAATCCACAATATCCCTAACGGTGTTGCTCCACTGATTAGTAAAAGAAGAATTTGTACCCTGCTTCCGGCCTTAGTTTTATTCATCAGCTGGCACATGAAATTGGACTTACTCTGTCTATAAAATCCTACCTTTAGCCTTTGTCCTGAGGCTGGAAACATGCCTTTAGGGTAATGTGATTTGCTTAGAGCCAGATGGAAAGAGCTTCATCCTGTGATCACACAGGAGTTTTGGTGGTAAGCAGCAAAACAGAACTAAAGGTGTCCTTTTGCTGGCACACTGTTGAGCCCTCAGAAATTAAGTGTTGTAGGTCTATGATCTCCTGCGCTGAGTTACCCAACAAGATCCTGGTATCCCAGTTCAGTTTGTTCTCTGCTTTTTATTCCAGCTATGGTTGCTGAGGTGTCCCCAGGACAGCTTGTGTTAAAGCTCCCATAGATTTGCTATAGCTACCCGAATGGGTGGATGCCCACATACTTTTCCCTCTATTCACCAAAATGTTTTCCCATACAAGTGTTCCAGAAAAGCACTTTCCCCAGTTCCCAGCGGAGGGCAGTGATGAGAACCTAAAATCCATACTTTGCCAAGGGAAAGGAAAAAACCAAACCCAAGCCCAAGCCTTTGCTTTGAATTCAGTCCTGCTTGTGAGGCAAACTCCGACGGACCAAAGCATCTTCTGTACCTTTTGACTGATTTATTCTCCACCCAAAGCAGCACAGCCCAACACCACTTATGTCAGATGAAAAGACAAAGCTTTAAGTGAAAGAAAAACATCTGAGGAGGATCCCCTTTGAAGCTGCAGATCCAGTTCAAAGTCACACGCATCAAACAGAGCTATCAATGCTTTAGACAGAAAAGCCTAAATGAGTCCTGTTTTCTAAACCACCATGTGCTTGGGATATTGAGAGAGCTCTGGGTGAGGTTTTAATCACTCAGAACAGATTCCAGCTGGAAATACAGAAAAGCCCATGTGATATCCACATTCTTGTTTAAATGGGCAACATAGATGCTGCTCATTTCAATTAGTGGGGATGTATCCTGACCAAAGTAAGAATGGACTAAACCCTTTCTTCAATGAAAGCAGTTAGCATAGCTCATAAGGAGAACCTTCACTGCAGGTAGATTCCTTAGTGTTTAGAAGGACATGTAAGAGGTTACCTGAGATATCTTGTCTAGCATCAGGTTCTTTGCTCTTTTGTTACATGGGTTCAGACTAGATCGAGTCTTTCCAAGGCAGGTTGGAAAACAGACTGATTTCTGAGCATTAAATCAGGAAGGCTCACTGAGATTCCCATGCTAAAGCAAACTGCCCACATTGCAAATCTTTCTTCTGTTTCACCAGCATTATTTTGCAAATTTTCTCGGATTTTTTCATGTTTAGACTTAGAACTACTACAAAAATCACACCCTGGCACTAAATGGCAGTAAAGTCTAAAACCTGTATTTGAACAAGAGCTGATGATCTCCTTTTCCTGAACCGTCCTGTGCAATTAACACACAATTGTAGCCACTCACAACCATTTCATAGTTATTAGGAAAGGTAAAACTCACCTTATGTATAATAAACACAAGTTTAACCTGTTAGTTCAGGTTACTGAAGTAGCTGCTTCCAAACCCCCAGCCATACTTTTCAGACCAGAGCTCTGCTGTAGCTTCAAAATAAATGTAAGGATGATGATGTCCATCTTTTACTACCGAGTTGATCCAGCACAGACTGAGCACCTGCTGGAACAGCCCTTCTCAAAGCTGGGCAGTGGGACCTGAAACAGAACTGACCAGTGTACAAAGTTTAGAGCTGACTGGGGATGAAAGTGTTTTGGAGGGGCCTGATTAAAAACCCTGACACTTGCTTCATCCCTCCAAAAAAAAGTGAAATCCTCAGCAAGAGAACTCAAATCCCTCCCAGTTTGTTAGCAACCGGAGTCCAAAGTAGGCCAACATGTCCACAGAAGGAATTCCTTTGCAGCCTCATGCTCTTACACTGCCAGTGAGTAATTTCCCCAAATATGTTTGTCACACTTTCAAAATTATTATTGGATACAAAATATAACCTTGTTTGTTTGTTTGTTTTAAATATAATTTTGGTAATGAAAGGATGAAGCATATTTTTCAAAACCAGACTGCTTTAGCAGGGACTGTAAACCATCCAGCTGAAACATTTCAGTAACATCATCTCTCTTGTCACAGCTTTTTACAGCCCACGTCTAAAACTAAAATAAAATTACTTATTTTGAGCATCAGCATTTACAAGAACAAATGCCACATGCATCTTGGACTTTTTACCCATAAATAATGCAAATTCTATTTCTGTTCCCCCCGAATTAACTGAGGTATGCAATTTCCATCTCCTTTCTTCTAGCTTTTTACAAAGGCAGAGCTGCAACACCAAATCACACACCAAGACTGAATATTCCTTAAATTCTCACTTCAGAATTCACAAGTGTACCAACCATATCATTTTAATTTAGTTGTTAGTATATACATTAACACTCAAAAGTGTGATAAAAACCAAACAAAAGTAGTTTTTCTTAATAAACAGCATGATACAGACTGCGAAGATAAATAAAAAGCAGACTTTTTACAGTTTCCCATGAACATGAACTACAATAAGTATCATAGGCCAAACTTTTGTTACTTGAGTAGCACAGCAGAAGGGTTAAAAAAGGGGTTGTGGTTTTTTTTATTTAAAGTACTGCAAGGCTATTTTCAGTATGACAACACATGCATCTTGCTGCATCTTAAATACTTTTTGGCCCATTATTACTAAAAACGTCTTGCTTTCTACCTACTTTACCACAGACCTTTATCACAGAATGATACACATGGCAACATCCCCCCCTGCCCCAGTAGTGGTTATTTAAAAGGTAATTGTCTCATTTTTAAGAGATATTTGAAGCACTGGTGGGTGTTTTTACTCTCCCTTTGATGCAGACGTAGCTGCTCCCAGCTTCAATGAAGTTGCACAGAAGCAAGGAAGAGCAGGTCATGGGAGGCAAGCCTCCACCCTATCCCTCTGCTCAGCACTGGTGAGGCCACACCTGGAGCACTGGGGTTCCCAGTACAAACCTGACGTGGAGGTACTGGAATGGGTCCATGAAGGGCTATAGAGGTGATGGATAGGAGAGGAGGCTGAGAGAGCTGGGATTGTCATCCTGGTCACAGAGAAAGCCCAGGGGGCACCTGGTCACTGTGCATAAATACTTGATAGGGAGGAATAAAGACAGGCAAGGCTTTTCTCAGTGCTGCCCACTGAAAGGACATCAAGCAATGAAATAGAAGGTATTTCGTATAAACATTATGAAAAAAAATTGACTGTGGATTCCTCTTTTTCAGACTCACTCTAAACCCAGCTGAACGATGTCCTGGGCATCCTGTTCTGTTGCTGACCCTGCTTTGAACAGGGTGTCTGGGCTAAATGATCTCCAAAGGTCTTTGCCAACCCCAATGCTTCTGTGAAAATTCTGGAGTTGTGTTGCCATTTACAATGACAACAATACTTACAAAATTTCAAACCCAGGAATCCAGGACATCAAACTGCAGCCATTTATATCTAAAGCCCTTTTCTCCACCAGGGAAGTAGATTTCGATAGTGTAGTGGATATTCATAGTTAAAACTTCAAGAGGTGAAAGGGGGCAAAGAGAAAGGATGATACTCCCAGATAATGAATTACACATTTATCTTCACAAGAGGAAAGAATTTGGAACACAGCTGCTATAAGACAAGAAGATTAATCTATTCCTTTTCTTTTCCTAGCCCCCAATGAAACAGTAAGACAACTTTGGGCAGCCTGGGGCAGTATAGAACACTATTAATAAAGCCTAAAAATAGATTAAAATAGTTAAAGAAACAAGGCAGAATGAGATTCAAACTATGAATATCCGTATTTTGGCTCACAAGAATTAAGTAAACTACAACAGACATAAAGATTCTTGAAAGAAACAGCTTCTGCCTGAATTAGGCTTTCAGTAACTTCAGCAATACAATTAAGTCAGGTTTAGCTGTGATTAATTTTATTACTGGAACAGGAGCCTAACAAAATGGATGCAGTTACACTGAACTGAATGGCTCCTGAAGCCATTTAATAACTACTGGGAATCAGGCACCAGAATTTCAAGAAGAATCAAGACAGAATAGTGTATTTTTTGCTTTCCTTCTGCTGCAGGAATATTGCATCACATACAGAAGTGACAGTAAGGACACTTAAAACACACTTACACAAACCAGTGGGGACACTAACTTCAAAGTACAGGCAGAACATTGCTTCAACTGATCTTCTCTTACAAATATTTTGTGATGTTCTTATGCTCTGGGCATGTCCCAGAGGGGTGTTGGAGAGAGAAGAGAAGACAGAGAGGATTTACCTCTGGCCTAGAGTCAGGAGCACTAACACAGCAAGACCTCAGACTTTTCAGAGTCTATCCCATAAAGCACAGAAGTCCAGAACACTGTATGGCAAATGAAGAACAATGATTTTTCCTGAGTGTGGGTTCAACAAGTCTGTATGCTACAAAAGAGTAGGAAGAGGAAACATTTAAGCTAGCAAGCAACAAAAGTATTGGAAGTCTCAAGAATGAAACAAACTGTAGACAAGATTACTTTACTTTTGGAGAGCTGAAAAGGCTACTTTGTTAATAAAGACTATTTCAAAGTAAAATTATTAAGTGTTTAACTGGGCTGCTAGTAAACATTCCTCTCCTTATGAGAACCTTTCATACTGAATCATAGGAATAAATAATCTGGAACTTTGATATACATATAGCCTAATTCTGATTTCATACACTCTCGTGAATCCAGAGCAATTTTGATGAAGTTACTGTTGTATCAGGATAAAGTGAAATCAGAATTTCTCAAAGAGCAGAGCACCTATAGGTTTGGTTAGTGTATGCAAATAGAGAACTTCTATAGCCAGTTTCCAGTTGGCTTCCCTTCATTAACACAGATGTAAAAAAAAGTAAAACTAACGAAAGAAAAACCCCAACACCAACTGCAGGGGTGGTGAGCTACACATCATTTTGGACAGATAGAGCCTTACCTAAACTGAGACAACTTCCAGCACAAAATAAAAAGATGCAAATTCATTATTTGTATGAAACATGTATTGCAAAATTAAATTGGGATTCAACAATCTGCAACAACATCCACAGCTGTATAGTGTTTTTAAAAAACAAGTGTGGTTCGTCCATTCAAGTAAAACTAAAACAAGAGAAAGAAGTTAAAAAAAAATCCTAGAAGCAGCAAGTTACAATTCTTTCTGTAATACCACACCATTTTCATTAACTTGAAGTATTTTCAAGATGTCAAAGACATCAACAAAAATAGTAATTTCAAGTGGCTTTTCTGATACTTGTTTTTTGAATGGGTCCAGCCCAGGTCTGCAACCTGTACAGACATGCAAAACAGGAGGAATTCATAATTACTATTAAGAACAGACCTTTGAACATGCCAGTTATATATTGACAAAGCAAAGACAATACCTTCAAATTGTCAACAAACATGGGCTACTGACCACTGAAGGGTATTTAATACTTTACAGAAAAAGGAAAGTTGGCATAAAAACCCACAAACAACTCACCAAACCACCAACAGCAGGGTCATCACATACAAAGCTCTTACAAACCTGGTAATTTCTATATTGTCCTTAATATGCAGGCTCGTATCTTTTCCACAAGATGCCAAACCACTTACAATTTCGGTTTTAAAAGCCTTTTTTTTAAATTTTAAAACTTACACTGAAAGTCTGTTTCACCTATGAAGAAACTACTAATGCACCCTTTCAGACAGAGAAGTATGCATATATAAAGCAAGTACAGATACTTTTTCTGTTACCCTTAGGAAAGCAATGAATGTAATTCTAAGTAAAACTAAGCAGCAGCAGCAGCCTGTTCTGCCATTAAATCCAACAGCTTCACAGTTGAAAAAGTTACTGGTTTTAAATTTTATTTCACTAAAACACTGCTTCTTAATGCTTTGTGATAAAACACATGGCCGAGTCCTGGGCTCCTTGCTCTGGTAGTCTTACAAGAAGTTCTGCAGGAGCAAGGTGTCCAGATTCAATTCAAGCCCAAAATAAACTACTTTAGTGTTTTGTGCAGCTGATTCCCAGAACAAAGGGAGCATTTTCAAACCTCAGTGAAGCGGGAATAGTTAAAAATAAGCCAAATTCCAAGCTATTTCTGCAAAAATCTAGGACTCAGTTACAAGTGCTTTCATGGTCTGTAAGCAGATCTTCTTTCTGATACTGAGAGCAGATGACATCCTCTCATTTCCACCAGGGTAAGCAAACAGTGCCTCCACTATCCTCAGCAAAGTTACATCAGCACAGAACTGCCGTGACAGGATACAGTAATTAGGGTTCCACACTTTGAAGCTGAGAAAAGGATTTTTGTTTTTTGTGAAACACTGGCAGAATGTTTTTCAAATGCCCATCCTGGTTATGCAAAGAACTGCTTAAAGCCCAGGAGCTTCTCCTACTTTTTAAAAATTTTTGTTTAAAGGCTACAATTACCCCAAACTGTATTATGCCTGTACCACTCTGAAGTTTCCTTTCTTTTACTATTTGATTCTCATAATAGCTTCTACAGCTTATGCACAACATTTAATTGCAGTAACTTCTGGAAACAGAGCCTGATTCCTCATACCTCTGGGCAAAAAGGGTGCAGAACACTGTGCTTGAACTGAAAGACATTTATACTCATATTTACAGAAAGGCTAGGAAGGGGCAAAGTACAAACAAATTTGGGCTCATAACATCCAATAAATTTGAGTCGATCTTTTCACCCAGGCTGGAAAAGGCTGGCCATTTCTTGGATAAAAGAGGTAAAGCATTGTTTCAACACCAGATAAATATGGATAATATAGCACCTAATGTGATGTTTGTGCAACAGTTTTACTCAGTTAAATTAAGAATTATAGCCAACAGGGTTTCAGATTTTGTGATCTAAACTTAAACTGAAACTAACCCATTTTAAGAGCTAAACCATCAGTGTGTGTTGACTGCAAAGTAATAGATACAAGGGTAACTTTGCTCTAGAAAGTACAACCAAGCTTAGCAGGAGTTAAAATATTCATATGAACAAAAAGGAATATGTAACAGTCAATAAAAAGAGCAATGGGAATTCTGTTGGACTACTCCAAAATATTTTGTAGAACCAAGGAAATAAAACTTCACATTTCCCATACTATTGTTGGAGCTTCTGCAGTGTTCACAAAACCAGGTCTCCCCCCACAACATCACGTATCCATGCATGCAGTAATCAGCTGCAGGATCCTGACTTTGAAAGTGTCTTGGAACACCAAAGCCTTGGCTTTACAATCCCCAAAGTCTTTCATAAGGTAATTGATTGCACATTTTTAATATAATACAATTTGCTAAATGAAGCCAACCACTCATTACCTCATCAGTACAACCTGCACGAAGTACAGTTTATTTATATGCTTATATTCTAATCTAACACCAACTGTCAGCCTATTTTATATTACACGTGGTATTGCACTTTCTGAGTGGCACCTCGGTGCGTGTTTGCAAGTGAACAAGCTGAACCCCCAAAAGCCCCAAACCTTTGGAATTCAAGTGCTGCCAATCTAGCAAGTTTAAAATGTTAGGGTGAACATCACCCGCAGAACTATTATGGGCTTCACTAACTTAAAAAAACCTGTTTAGGAATTAGAAAAACAGTCCTACCTGAAGTTGTGCATAAGGGCAATCTGAAATCCTCGGTACTCTGAACAGTCTCAAAACATGGTGCCAATTTCATTGATTGCACACATTGTAATTGTGTTAAAGGACAACAACTAGATTTACAAATATATATTACACACACGCACAAAACAGACAAAGCTATAAAATGTTTGGTAACTCCACATGCTTTGAGCTAGCCAACATATCTGTCTGTTGAACTGCTAATTATTGATCATATTGAAAATCTAAATTGCTATTTCTGATTTATCTTACTGGATTCAACAACCACTTCCAAAGGAGGAAGAAAGAGGAGAAATGGTAGACCCAAATTTTGAGGGTTTAAATGAGCGTTCTCGGAATAGCCAGCATATCACTTCAGTAATGTGAAAGGTGATTCCCAAAATTTTTTTAGAGACTCAGGCCAAGTTCACCTCTGGCTTTAGTGGGTATATCCCCACTACTTCACTGGTACTTGTGTCCTCTTTCACTAGGGCTGAATTTGGTCCTAGGAGTATGTCTGGTCACCTTCAGTGACGTTAATGAAAACGGGAGTCTTGGACAGATAGAACTGGGTTGCAAAATTAAGAGAGTTAATATTGGACAAATCATGTAAATAAAGAATATATATTAATAATAGTTCCTATTATATAAATAGCCTTTATAAAAAAATAATCTTTCAATAATTTTAATAACTCACCTTTCTTTAGGTTCTGGAAAACATGTATGAAAAAAATCTATTCAGTTCAAGTTAGATTAAAGCAAACCTAAGATGAACACTACAGCTCTCTGTTGCACTAAACCCAATTCTGACCATTCAATTTCCAGGTTAGTCAGTTTTTGGGGATGATAGGGAGTTTCTTTGTGAAAGTATGAATTGCACCCCTAGAAATACTGAGCAGAAGAAACACCATACTGAGTGGGCCTATTTCCTACTGCTTTCAGAAACTGTGCAGATGACGGACCCAGAAACCGAAGGGTCACCCAAACCCCGCAAATGTTAATGCCTCCGAGCACATTTAAAAGGCACTGTCCTTTCACTATTGTTTTTAGATCTTTGAGCTTCAAACTCCTTCCCTTTAAACTATGCTGCTATTAAGTATTTGCTATCACTTGAATTCTCTTTCCACTCTTCACAATCCAGCATAGTGTCTACCTGCTGTACCAGATCTAAGGTAATACGTGATGGACGCTAGCACTATTTTCTTTTTCCTTCTAATTTATCCTATCAAATGAGAAAAGGAAACATTCTTCCAAGTTTACCTTTTTGAGCTTAAGGCATAACATGAATCATCAAATCATAGAATATGCTGAGTTGGAAGGGACCCACAAGGATCAGAGTCCAACTCCTGGCCCTGCACAGGACACTCCAAGAATCACACCATGTGCCTGAGAGCCTTGTCCAAACACTCCTTGAACTCTATCAGGCTTGGTGCTGTGACCACTTCCCTGGNAGCACATTTAAAAGGCACTGTCCTTTCACTATTGTTTTTAGATCTTTGAGCTTCAAACTCCTTCCCTTTAAACTATGCTGCTATTAAGTATTTGCTATCACTTGAATTCTCTTTCCACTCTTCACAATCCAGCATAGTGTCTACCTGCTGTACCAGATCTAAGGTAATACGTGATGGACTCTTACGTTCACGCTAGCACTATTTTCTTTTTCCTTCTAATTTATCCTATCAAATGAGAAAAGGAAACATTCTTCCAAGTTTACCTTTTTGAGCTTAAGGCATAACATGAATCATCAAATCATAGAATATGCTGAGTTGGAAGGGACCCACAAGGATCAGAGTCCAACTCCTGGCCCTGCACAGGACACTCCAAGAATCACACCATGTGCCTGAGAGCCTTGTCCAAACACTCCTTGAACTCTATCAGGCTTGGTGCTGTGACCACTTCCCTGGGAGCCTGTTCAGTGCCCAACCACCCTCTGGATGAAAACCTTTTCCTGATATCCAACCTAAACCTCCCCTGACTCAGCTCCATGCCATTTCCTTAAATCCTGTCACTGGTCACCAGAGAGATCGGTACCTGCCCCTCCACTTCCCCTCATGAAGAAGCTGCAGACCCTGATGAGGTCTGACCTCAGTCTCCTCTTCTCCAGGCTGAACAGACCAAGTGACCTCAGCTGCTCCTCATACGGCTTCCCCTCCAGACCCTTCACCATCCTCATGGCCCTCCTTTGGACACTCTAATAGCTTTATGTTTTGTTAATATTGTGGCACACAAAACTGCCCACAATATTCAAGGTGAGGCTGCCCCAGTGCAGAGCAGGACAATGCCCTCCCTTGCCCAGCTGGCGATGCTGTGCCTGATGCCCCCAGGACAGGGTTGGCTCTCCTGGCTGCAGGGCACTGCTGGCTCATGTTCAACTTGCCATCGACCAGGACCCCCAGGTCCCTTTCAGCAGCTGCTGTCCAGCCTCTCATTCCCCAGTCCATACACACAACCAGGATTGCCCTGTTCCAGGTGCAGAATCCGGCACTTGCCCTTGATAAACTTCATACACTTGGTGATTGCCCATCTCTCTAATTTGTCGAGGTCTCTCTGCACACATCGTACTAAAGCTTAATTTTTGAAGTGTATAATTTTAGTGCTATCTGAAACCCTGTTTTACATTATTTTCCAACAGTTGTCTGAACAATTCATCTCTTTTCTTGCCATAAATTCTAGTGTTGTTCATGGTTTGTGCAATTCCTATGCAACCAGTCTTTGCTGCTAATGGGTATTAACAGTGCAGTACCCACAAAGCGGGGTATCAGTTCTTGTTTTCTTTGCTGTCAGTTCAGTTCAAAGCATGTTGCTTTATTGTGTGGAAGATCCAGTCCATTTTTGTTGTCCAGCCACCATGGTGAGCATCATTCATTTGCTTCATGAAGTACTCAAGAGCCTCCTGCTCAGTTTTGTCCAATGCAAGGGTCTTTCGAATGTACGCAATATCATCAAAGGACTGCAGTTCTGGCATTCCTGAGCCAAGCATCATGGAGAAAAGATTGATGAAGAGATTGGCATGCTGCCGAATTGCTAGGTAAGCCTTATAACACATCTCCTGAAACCTGCAAGAGACCAGGGGAAAAAGCTCAGTGCATTTCTCTACTGGATGCATATTACTGCTTCACCTCCAAAACAGTTTCACAGGTAACCAGACACTAAAAAAGTGGACAGTCTTAGCCTAGCAAGAACACCATAATGTTGCTGAGAAGATGCACTCATTTTCCTACTTATTTTATCTTCATTTGTGTAAGAATTAGTAGTCCTCAGACTAACACAACATCCAAAGACAGGCTTTCTAGTCTTAAACCCCATCTGCAATTCATGCAACTGTTCAACACAAATTTATGTCAGTTCACAGAGCCATTTTAGTCACTGCTACTGACATTTCAGATTTCAAAAGATATTTCCTGATACACTGCTAAAATCAATGCTTTCCTGGTAATCATCAGAGTTGCATTTCTCCTGTAGTTTTATGAGGGCAGCAACTGTGGCTCCTTAGATACTCTGAAGAAAACACGGGCATTTGCTATATCACAGTGGATAAGAAATACCCAGGTTAAGGGAAAAAAATGCAAAAAAGCTTCACTGCAGCATTCAGACAGGCACTATAATTCAAAATCTGTCTTCCCTTGCTGTCAACATAATGAAATTAAGATTAAAATTGAAACCTCTCAAAGACTGGATCACTGGAAAGAGATATTAAGAATGACTACAATAAGAGATTTATTTCTTTACTGTTATTATTTTAAAGTTCTTTCTCAGCAGGTTCTGGCCATTGTCACAAACTACACAGGCCAGCTGAAGAGCTGATATCAGAGCAGCTATAGGAGAGAGAAGTTTGGCTGAATGACCAGCATGCTCTGATGCACACAACACCCAACATTTAAGAATTCTCAGTAGCTGCAGTTTTGCTGTCTCAAGAAGATTTCAAGTGTTAAGTCAAACAAATTTTGGATGTTTGAAAAATTACCATCTTTATTCACATGTATGCTGACCCTGCAAATCTCAAGTGAGATTTCATGGACCAAAGGTCATGTAAGTGCTAAGATTCCCCACTGATTTACAAGTGCGTGGCTGATCTTTGACTGAAGAACAAGAACATACCCTCTGCAAGCCAATTAAAATACTACTTCTCAGTTAAAAGGTCTAATTATTAAAGGTCACCAGTAGTAAAGTTCATTTTAGGTACAAAACACTCTGGAGCTTAAATGCTTAAAAGAAAGCTCACCTTTCAAATTCCCTCGTTTTGGTACATTCTTGGGCTCCTTTACTAATCACTATTAAGAAGTCTTGTGTTAAGACAAATGGCACGCGCTCTCTTTTGTAACCAAATTTTTTCTTCTTGTGATCGAGGAAGTGCCCAAAGTCAATGTGAAACAGCTTGGAAAGACAGAAAGGTATTTTAAGATTAATAACTCCTTGTTTAAATGAAGTCACAGTAAAATTGATCATTTACTTATAGTTCCGTTAGACATTTTTTTTCCAAAACAAACTTATACCAAAGTGAGGATGACCTCAGGGTATGGTTTTAGAAAAACATCTCTTACTTGTCCATCATCTTTGACCATGATGTTACTGTTGTGGCGATCACCAATTCCCAGGATAAAGGTGGCAACACAGTAGCCAGCACAAGAACGTGTGAACAGGTCAATAGCTGCATCATACCTATCCAAACAAAAAAGGAGACTTTCCTCAGATATTCTAACACAGAAGTGCAAATTTTTCTTTTGCAAAAGAGCTACCAGGCAAACAAGGACAGGTAAAAAAAAAACAAAACCCAAACCAGATGTACATAATTATGGACATAATCTCCCACTTGATGAACTTAAGTTCTCTTGAAGTTTCCATCAAAAAGAAACACATGGACAAGAAAAACAGGCAACAGGAAATCTCACATGTCTCCTTTGTTCTTGTCCTTGAGCCACTGATGCAATGTATGGCTGTTGAACTGCAGTGCTCCTTTTAAGCCTCCTTTGCACTGAATCTGCATGATGGTGTGAGAGCTCCTCACCACCTCGATGAGCCCCACACAGTCACCGATCGACAAACAACCATAAGGCAACATCCTGAAAGACAAAGGTTCATTGCTTTTTTTTTCTTCCTTTATAGAGACTGGTGGCAAGAGGTGGGACAGGATGTATTTTTGCATATTCCTGTATCTGGCTACTCTTTAAGACATGGGCAACTGTAACTCTGCAAACCATTCTTGGATAAAGGCATATTTCTGCCACTCATTACAGTACTGGAGACAAAACTGTGACCCATGAGAGATAGCACAGACCAATAGGTCCTTTTGTCTAGATTAGAAAATGAAAACTGGGGGTTTCTTGTCAGTGCAGAGGCAGCTCCTTTGTCCCCACCTAAAAATGTACCACAGAGCAAACACAAATTTGAAGGTGTAACCTGTCTAGGATCAGCTTTCCAGAAGCAGACCAGTTTATCCTGAATGCCCTGCAGAAGCTGCTGCACCCACAGACTGTCTGAAGGTGGAGAAGCTCATGCAGAACGGGCAATACCTACTCTGTGGACTGAAGTGAAGATACCAACTACAAAGGGTCACTGCTCAGCAGGGCTGAGGGTTTGGCACCTTGTTCAAAGCCAAACCTACAGACACAATCACTTGGCCACAGTGTGGCTACTGCACCTTAGCTCTTGTATCCATTCCTGGTACGTAGCTCACTCAGACCCACTTGAATGAGACTTAAGTATTTTTCAAATACAATTCATGTTTATAAAATCCAGTAGAATTTATTTAACTGAAAAAATTTAATATTGCTCTAACATGAACAAAAATGTCTATTTATAGCATTTCATTCATTACCCTTGGGAAAGCAGAAGCAATCTCTGGGAACAAACCAATGCCAAAACCATTAAGATCAGCATTGCTTGGGAATGACCTCTAATGCTTACCGAAGATCAAGACCCTGATTCTGCCAGATGTTTTCCATAATTCGAATTATCTGAAGTGTCAGCATGTCCTGACGTAAGTCTGAAACAGTCACATACATAAAGATTGCAAATTTTGTAACACCAGAACACTTGGTTAGACCTTACTTTACTTTTTCCTCCAAAACTATGTCTAAATACATTTAAAGGTGATGAGGTTTGCATAGTTTAGTGCAGGTTTTGTTCCCTCAGTAGAGAAAAACAGGTTTTAAATAGCAAAAAATGAATATAAACTTGTGGTGGTGATTTTAAAAACAAACACTAAAACAGGACAATAGAATCACAGTTTACACATCTGTAATATCTTGAAGACATTTTCAAGTAAAAAGAACAAATATTAAACAGTATCATGTTCCACCTTGGCAGACTGATCATCTTAAAACATATAAGATTTGTACTTGACTGAGATAAATACTTATTTGTCTATACTTAATTTTTCTGGAAAATAAAATGGCTTCACTCAGCAGAATTTTTTTTAATATATGTATTTTACATGCTTATAAAAAACACTAAGTAAAAGGTCAGGAAAATAAACAGGTATGTAGCTTTTGAATTACACTTATCTTTCCTTACCATCTCCATTTTTAAATATTATCTCATTGTTCTGAAATAACAATTCAGACATAATATCTGGGTTTTCCCAGTTCAACCACAGCGGCCTTTTTGCAGATGACATTATCCTGCACTCCTCAAGCCTAAAAGAGATAAGAGTTCTATGAAATAGGCATAACTTGATTCTTATACCATGTTTCTCTAATACTGCTAAGTTCTCCCTGTGTTGATCAAACTCTGAATTAGCACCAAATTAAAGCTGCAAAGTTAACAACAATCCACCATTTTTACTTTCAGACTCAAACTTAAATTAGCAAGTGCTATGCTAACCATTTGCTAAGACCAACAGAAGAGCTGTGTTTAAGGGAATATTGTAAATATTCCTTTGGCAGTATGAGCTCCTGACAACTGGAAAAAGGACTGCAGTTCCTGGCACCTTAAAGGAACAGCTAAAGGTCATGTTGTTCCCTGATTTGTTAAACCATTAGATTGAAATGACTGTACTCTTTATGGATTACTCTGCTACAAATTCTGTTCGGTGAACTTTGAAGATATTAACATTTAAAAAGTTAACACTCAACCTCAACACTGTTATTGTTACCATTACTAAACATTTACTTAAGTATCTAGACAAACTTCAAAACTGGATACAATACCGAAGGTTTCCCAGTTGATGTGCAGGATTAAGAGGAGAGATAAAACCTTGCAAGGCATCCATAAAATCTGGCCGTCTCATTTGTTCAACAAGAAACTTCATCTGTACCTGATAAATAACCACATTCAGCTCTTGAGAACACTATTTGCATGTAAATGAAGGTATCAGATTTCAGCTTTGGTTTTCAAGCATGGTTTTGCACAGTTCTAAGGTAAGTAACTTTGCTCAGCTACATATTACACAAATTGAAACCTTTAACTTTAGTCCTACTGCCTCGAGAGTTAGACAATGGCATTGCAAAGAAAACACTGCAGCTCCTAGGATAACACACCACCCACTGAAATCAGCATTAACACTTTCCTAGTTAATCAAATAGAACAGTTCTAAGTAATTCCTGTGACTCAACAGCAACAGTTCTGATTGAAGGACAGCTTTTGATACCTTTTGGGTCTCATCCTTTTTTTCCTGCTTGAGAATATCTGTGAGGTTAATCAACTTCTCCATAGCCTCCACCTGCCTGCTCAGATGCTTCAGGTACATTCCACACGCTCGACAGTAGGACTCCAGAAGTAAACCAAACCTCTGACTGACAGTTTTGTTGTGCATTTCAGACCTACACAGGGAGGAAGAACAGCCACAGCTTAGAGACAAGACCACTTAGAGGTGCCAAAAATGAAGCTATACTGGTGACATCTTCATACAGTCCTAAAATACATCCCCTCAATCTCCTCCCTTATCCTTGATGACACCAAGGCAAGCAGAAAACTGAGAGCACAACAAAGATGCTTTGCTTCTATTTCTGTGTCTGATTACACCAGCTTAGAACAGAATTTTTAGGTGACCTCTAGGTACAGCCCAGTATGTTGTAGACTGAGCTATGAAGCTCTGTAACAAGCCTTTAATAAGGAACTAAAAATAAAATTTTTACTAGACTTTTTCAAAGCTTTACCTTGTTGAATTGGGTGGCTTCCTTTAGGCCTCATATATTTGTAAAGTTTTATGGAAAACGTGATGGGGAACTGGGCAGCTAACAATATAGAGAGGCTTTCATCAATCTCAGACAATCTTGTTTTTAGAATAATCATCATTAGATAAAAAGAAGTCTTAGTACTATTAAGTAGCTTTTGAAACTGCAAGGCATGATTTCTATCACCAAACTATGTATTCAAACTCTTAACCAATATAACCCAATCTTTATTTTAAGTGGTAATATTTTTCTAGAAAAGGGCATTTAGTATGTCAAACCTGTAGAACAACTAATTGTTCACAGCTAATACGAAGCCCACCACCCCTTAACATGACATTAAGCTTACTTTAAATGCCAAAAGAAGAAGTGTCCTATCCTTTGATTGGTCAGTGCCTTCTTGAGTAAAAATCTCACAAGCTGATTATCTAAATACTGCTCATATTTCAGAACCTAGTTAAAGATAAAGAGAAAATTTAAAAAAATCAGATGCAGATATTCATTCTATGAACAATATGCAGATTAAAGGCAGTTAGATAAAAAGCCATCTATGTTTTACATTATTTTTTTCCAGAATGACTGATCTTGGTATTAATACTTGCATATGTTAGCCTTTAAAAAATATATGCCAACTGTGCACTGGCTGCCTCTATTTCAGGAGCTTACCATCTGATGCTTGCTTTACTGTTACCAAATATTTTAGCCTCAACTTGCTCAAAATTTTGAGAAGATGCTTCTGCTCATCCTTTCCCATATGTTAGGACAGCTGAAATAGCTGCCTGTTCCAGTTGGTAGAACAGTTTTGCATCTCTGCAGAATTCTGGCATTTAGTACCAACAAGCAAAACCACAGCACTACAGAAAATTAACATTTCATCTCCTCCTAGATAATCCGCAAAGCAAACGTTCTTTTGATGACCTCTTTCACAACTTAACTTTTGCTGTGTTTTTAAGCCCCTGTGATCATTGAATATACACAAGACAACAAACATGCCAAAATATGTTCTGTACCTGTACTAGCTGGATTAGATACTGAGACAGTTTGTCATCTGTCAAGGACTTCTCCAGACACCGAACTGCAAAAGCTCGCACCATTGGGTCTGGGTAATTGCAGTCCAGGAGCTCCATGGCTTGCTCTGGCTTGATTGAGGGCCAGTCCTTTACCAAACAGTACATCTGTGGGCAAGAAGTCCAAGCAGGTTACACCTTTGCACTGGTTAGGAAGCAGCTGTAACACATGGCCATTAGAAGGTATTGTCAGACACAAACTACATCTGAGCAGAAGCTCTTTACTTGCTGGTCCTCCCAATCCACAATTTGATATTAGTTGCCAGTTGACTTTGTTGTTTTATCCACTCTAAAAAGAATGAAAACAAAACCTCACATTTAACTGTAATTGACAAGTTGGCAACATAAGAGGGATTCAAGTAACGCCAGCAAGAGGAAATCTTAAGACCCAGACTGAGCTAAAGAACAAGAACTATGGACCAGAGACACCTGCCAATCCTAGCAGCAACTCCAAGTACTCAATCAATGTATCATGCACACATAACATGTTTTTAACTTCCACAAGTTTACTTTGAAATAGCATATTTTAAAGCTTCTTCAAAACTTAAAACTTCTTCAGTGCTTTATGTTACCTGGGCCACTTCATCTCTAGAGTTCCACTTGACAGACAAAAGTAATTTGGGTAGAATTTCTGGAGTATTCACGCAATAGTGTCTGCAAAAGAGGAAAAAGTCACATGTCCAAAACATCACTTTTGCTTTGATAACCATCAAGTATGTCCCCACAGCCTTGCACCTTTTTCTTCCTTTGTCAGGAAGGTACTGTCAGGATCCATCCATGCAGGTAAAACTGCAGTAATAAGGAAAATAGGAACTCATTCAACACCTTACTTTTCTGCAGGATTATAACCAAACCACACAATGCAAAATGCTTTACAAGCCTTGTCCAAAACACCAACTTCACAACACGGAAGAAGAGGGAGCGAAACCCATGACAAATTTGGAGTGAATGGGGTGAAGTTTGATTATGCCAAGAAGGGTTTCTCTTTGATTTGGTTTTCAATTTGCAGTACCTGTGTCTCCAGAGGAAGTCCTTCTCTTGCTCAGTGATTTCAGACAAAGGGTCTCGGGTGCATATGGCTCGCAGTTGCTCCTTGTCACTCTCTGTTAATTCACTATCCCGAGCTATTCTGTTACTCTGCAGAGACAGTGCCACATTAGCCCTCCACACAACTCCTCCTACTGCCAAAGCACACACATGAAATACGGTATTTTAACAGCACAGCAACCACTACAGCCTATGTCACGCAATACTACCTTCTTGTATCCACTTGTTATAACTGAGAGCTTAAAATTTAGAAAGAGAGATGAAAGACTAGGCCTTTGATCTCTACAACTGCTTTTAGTCACTGCTGGGACAAGAAGTAGTACATTTCAAATAAATCAGCTGTGTGGAGAAATAGCAGCAGTTGAGATCTGATGAACGACACAATGCAGCACAAAGTGAGATTGGTCATTTCTGACCCCAGCTTGAGATTGCTGAGGGCTGCTGAAAAGAGCGAGAAAGATTCAGAACTGAAAAAGCAGAACATGGGGGATGAAAATAGGTAAATAAGGGGTAGAATGCTGTAGGAAAGCCTGAGTAACAGGAAGAGTGGAAGATATTAAATCACAATTAGTGTAAGACATTCCCCAAACACCACAGAAAACAGAACTGCTACAAGCAGAAATTAATTTTGTTTAAGACTTCATTTACTAAAGACAATTTAGAACAATGGCAGAGGTATTGAAACAACTTCTACTTGATTTTTCACAGCTCATGTGCCAAGGTAATTTTTGTTCCTACACTTTCCATTTCTTAGTTTGCTTAATGTGTTTTTCACAAAGCAACATATGAAATGAGGCAGTTTCTGAGGCTTTGCCTACAGAATCAATCACACTGCAAAGAAAGAGAAATCTTAACAGCTTGTATCAGTATAGTCTAAAATACAACTGCAATAAGCATTTATGATGAAGCTATCCCAAATATTCTACAGGAGTTTGTATCACAACAAAAACATTATATCAAAACTGTATCTCTGTGACTGCTTTGCTGATTTTGACCATTTCAAACAAGGAATTTTTAACTCTTTCAGACATGAGAAATGATACACAGCAAACTGGTATCCAATTTTTGAATTAATAAAAACACATTGCCTTTTAACTCCCTAGATACAGCTAATATTACAAACTGTTATAAATAGGTGTGGTACCTGAATATAGAAAATTTGGCTTCAGACCTGAACATATCCCACAATGACAGACAAGGGGGACAAATACAATACTAAGAGATAACTAGTGATGTTCAAACTGACCACACATTTAATGAACTATGATTTACAAAAGGGTAAGTACCAAGAGGATTTTGGCAGACAACAAGGTGGGGCTGAAAGAAAAGCACCATGAACAATGAGAGTGTGAGACCAAAGCAGTGATATATAGTTTGTTTCCCTCACATCATCACTGATGTAAATAGGCTTTTCCATATTTAACTACTTTGACCTTATTATAAAAAAAAAAAGACAAGATAAATAATTTGAGACCTTATTCTACCTCCGCTTTTTTTTTTAAATTAAATTGTAAAGATCACTGCGTTGTCAGTGAAGTGAGTTTATCCTCCTCACCGTTTTTTATTTTTGCCAGGTGGAACAAAGCAATGAGCTGAGCACACAGAAGCCCAGGTGAGAGGCTGGGGAATGTTATTTACTAAGAAGACAGCTGTTCTTAAGCATTTATTAAGGGCCCTGCTCAGTCACAGCGTAAACAGCAGAAATGCTACTCTGTGATGGACTTCCTGCTGAGTGTCAAATCGAATGCCCACAAGCCTTTGTTCAGGGTACTCTGGGACAGGGCTGCTATAAATAACCCCAGAATTCCCAAACGGGAAGCTCACTGCCACCTACGCGCTCTCCGGCACAGCGAAACTCCCACCACAAGGCTCTTCTTCACACAGACCACGGAGCTCTCTTGGGCAAACCCAAGGCTTTGAACCAGCCTCCACAACAAAATGTAAAACACACCAACCAATTTCACAGCCTTGGCTTTAAATAGAGAGCATTTTTAGCTTTACTGCTTCTCTGTTTTCACTTCTTTTGATCATCCAAACAAGTGCTTTGAAGAAAGCTCCAAGCCTCACCAAAAAGCCAATTGTAATGCGCAAGTTCTGTTTGTGGAAAAAGAGAGATAAAGGACTACACCCATGTGTATGTCCATCAATTCCCTTAAAATTCCCTGTACTTGTCGTCAGAACTAGCCCATAAAACACAGGAAAGGGTTCTAAGAACCTTTGGGTTACATAAGAAAGCCTTCCTATAAACATGAAACTGCAACAAAGAAAAACAGTATCATTGGAGGAGAATTACAGGTTGTGAAAAGTTAAACTAAGTAGCTTAACACCGGAATTACTGATACAAAATGTCAAAACCACAGTAAATCAGTTTCTCTTTGGAGTGTTTTGGTCGGTCACTGAAGTATTAGGTCACTTCACTGGTAATACAGAGAAAGCAGAATGAATACATTGCCCATTTTACTAAACACACAACAAAACACTGATTTCTTGATTCTACAATAAATGCGCATGGAAAAAAGTTTTGTCACCGACACACTGAGTAAAATAAAGTAGTAAATAATACTTTCATATTTGAACAGCTAAGCCTGGAGGGGGAGTTTGCCTTACCTGCCCTGCATAGCTGTAGTTGAATCCCAGTTCCCGTGAAATTGTCCAATTTGCGTGTTCTTCAATCACCGTCATATCTGGGAACTTTACAGGGTTGCTAAACCAATCAAATTCCAGCTCTAAGCATGGAGTTTCCTAGGTAAAGGCAATTCAAATTACTTTTTCTGCTGAGTGATAGCAACCAGAAGACAGCATATTTTGGAAATGTACTCTTAAGGGGGAAGCTGGCATGCAAATACCTTATTTGGATTTGATCCAGTAACACCAATAGGATTCAACAAATCCTCCAGCCCATGAGGTACTGCCCAAAGATTCAAAGCCATTTTCCCAGATACAAGAGTGTCTGTGTAATCGAACATGTTTATATTTCCCCAAGCCAATGGACAGTGCTCCTTAAAGAGATTAAAATATGATTTTTTCAGTGTCATCTATGGATTATTGAAGAGCAAGTCAGGAGAAATAACACTTTCACCCCAGATCAAGTTACATTCCCAGATCAGCAGAAAGCAGTATGTGGAAGCTGTACCATACTTCCCTATGAATGGCTGTCATGGCAGTCCTTTTACAAAGTAATACCAAAAGAATTGTAAACACATGCACACATCTTCCTCACACCAGGGTAAGTCAAGATGATGGAAAAAGTTTTTTTGACAAAGAGACTTTTTACCAAGTCCTGTAGTGACAGAACAAGGGGCAACAGTTTTAAACTTGAGGCCAATATTTTTAGATTGGACAAAAGAAATAGGGTTTTTTATGATAAGGGTAGTCAGACACTGGCACAGGTTGCCCAGAGAAGCTGTGGCTGTCCCATCCCTGGAAATGTTCAAGGCCAAGTTGGATGGGGCTTGGAGCAACCTGGGCTAGCAGAAGGGAGGTGGAACTGGATGATCTTTAAGGATCTCTTCTAACCCAAATAATTCTGTAAGGTTCATAAACCTGCTCGTAGACAAACCCCCTATGTATTACCTGTGACACACACTCAAACCCAGAATGTAATGATGCTCCTGGCTAAAATTAAATGTTGCATGCAGATTCTTAAAAATTACTGCTTGAAATCTTGCATCAAATGCTAAAGGAATACAGATTTTCTTTACTTGAAAATTCAACTCTAAAGGTAAAAATATTGCCCTTAAAAAAAAAGAGGTTAGTAATACGGGTTTAGTAAATTAATTTTAAAAGCACTTCCACCTCAAAACACTAACACTGGTCTTCGTGTCTGGCAATGCAGCACAGACATGATTTACAGTGCTGAACTGATAAGCTTTTTTCTGTGTTGTTTAATTTCCAAACACAAAAACAAACCCATAAGAAAAGAAAGGCTCCTATTTTAATCAGATTCAAATCAAACATTGCACTAAGAGTAATTTCCAGGACAGCATTTACCAAATATCTTCCCAAATTTGATTTAAGTAGCTTTGGCTCATTAGTGCAATAAATCCATGAGGTGTTTTACCTCCTTAGCACCCTTGCGGCCTTTGACAGAGCAGATGGAAAGGCAGAGCCGAGCGGCACGGGGGAGATCAGGAATGTACATGTCATACAACAGCCACTCATTCCACCTGAAAGATTCAAAAGGCAGAATTAAACCAGGTTAAAGGATAGCGTGGAGCCAACATCATTCACTCAACCAAAAGGCATTTGTTATATTCCTAAATTTAGTATGTGCATACAGAGCACACTTTCTTACTGAAAAAGGGTTTCCATACACACATTTGGCCACGTTCAGTGCTTTTGGGAATGGAAACTTCCCCAACAGTCTTCTAGCTCCAACACTGTTTAAAAAGTCATGTTAGGTTCAATTCCTGCAACCTGAAGATAATGGATTTGCATACATGCTACACTGATGTAAGGTTTAGCTTGTGAAACAATTTTCCCTTCAGGGGAAAAAAGCAACTGGGAAAAAGCTTTCAAAACCAAACTAAACTTGAACTGCCAGAACATAAAAAGATAACTGCAAGATGGGGATAGAACGTGGAAATCCAAAGCAATATTCCTAACTCAAATATTTTTCTATTTACTGTAGTAATAATAGCACAAATTGGTTCTATAGGAATACTTTGATTTTGTTTTCATGAACTTCCCTAAGCAGAATTTAGCTCTCAGTTGGTAGAACTGTGCTTTTGAAGAGAAACTTCTGAATCCAGTTTCTTCCCCTAAGCGGATTGTCATACAGAATTTTCTCAGTTGAAAGAGGCAGCAGCTTCCAAGGACAGCATTAATTTTTCAGTATATCTGTAGCTACTGAAAGCAATTTTACGAAGAAATAACAGTGAAAGCCCTTCTCTAAGAAGAAAAAAATTGGCAGATAAACTTTAATTCACTTTTCTTATGTGTTCATTTCATATAATACAGATCTGTGTGACCATATCCATGATTTCAAGGCATAACCTTCACCACCTTTCCAAGATTTTCTCTCTAAAATAGTTTAAACTATCAGTTCAAGAACAGCTGTATTCAGGGCAACTCAGAAGGAGAGCCTATTTTTCACCAACTATATATATTATTGGTCCTTTAATTATAAAACCTAATCATATTCATAGAAAATGTACAGATAAAAATAAGAGTTTCAAAAATTATTATTAAAGACATGAAGTCAGAAATGCAAGCAAAGAATTACTTCTGCACACATTACTTCTGCATCGAATCTTAGCAGGTGCTGAAATTTCACACCTCTTCATTAGTTAAAGTCATGAGAACAGGTGGCTAAAAGATGTCCCCAATGTTTAAATATGCTCATATAAAACTTCTTTTTCCACTTGTAAGTTCAGGTGATTTCTTTTTCCAGGTAATATTGATGATTTGTCAAACATCCTGAAAATAATCAGCCCAGATCTGGCAGTCATTTCCATGTTAGCAGGTGAGACCCTCTGTCCACATTCAGGGGTTCTCCTTTAGAAGGAACCCCACCAAAACCAACCTGCAGGTTCCAGGACATCACACTGCCTCAGGCTGAAACTGAAATCTGGACCTGCAACTGCAACACCTGCTGCTGGTCCACAGTCAAAACCAGAGCTCAGCTGCCCAGAGCTCTGCTGATTTCCCAGTATTAATGTGTGAATGATGAATCATATTTTATATATATGAATTACATTGGTGTTTCAGCAATGGAAATGCACATGTAGAACTGATCTGTTCAGTAAAGAAACAATACTGTTACGTGCAAGACAAAATGCTTGTGTTTGAATTAAATTAATGCTATGTATATATATAGGGTTATGTACTATATTTTTACAGAACTTAAGGTAAAGGATTCCCAGCAAGGAGCTCTACCTGAGTAATGGCTAATTTGAGCTTTTACTTCTTCAGTGCTATCACTTATGATGCCCTGAAAGTCAGGTTCTCTACAGTCACTCAGGTATTCATCTTACCTGGGATTAGAACAAGGTACCCTCTGAGTATTCACATTGTCACACAAAGGTTCCCCTCCATGGTAGATACCTGTTCTAACATAGATCTGAAAACAACATCCATATTAGTCTTTGAAACGTTACTATAAACAAATTTTTTCATTGCAATCAACGCATACCATGATTACAACATATTATCCTTTCACTTTCAGCAAGTGAAAAACAAAAACAAAACTGAAAACCAAACAGCCCCACCACTCCCCAGCCCAAATTAATTCATGCTCTGTCAGGTGTGAAGCACAGTTTATAAGCATATCATCCTAGAAAAAGTTTTTTGGTCTTTCTCCTCATTAATTGCAAAACTAGTTCTTAAAAAATATAGTAACAAACTTGAAATGAACACTATAAAAGCCCCCTGGAATTTAGTCTCAATTCTTCCTGTGCCAAGGCATTGTGAAAGAATTTCCAAGGAAAGAGAGACAGGGTTGTAGATGTCTTCAATGGGATTGAATCCTACACCTGCCTTTTGCCCCTATCACCCCACACGTTTATTTTCATAACCAAAGACAACATCTCCTCATCAAAAGCACTCTCAATTACAGTAACACATTCTTAAACATAATCACTTAGAAGACAGATAACAACACGGGTTTTCTTTTTCTATCCATTACACACTCTGCTGAAGTGCTATGCAAACAGAGTCCTGCTCCTACCAGGCAGCATATTTAGCTAATTACCACAACTCACACTTTTAATGCAGTACACAAAAGTTTCCAGCTGCTAAAACGTGGGTGTGTTCTTCAGAATTAAACACTCCAGTTTAAGTAAAAGAGTGGTATCATTTCCTAACATGTTAAATAACAACTCTTTTCCAATGTCAACACAGAACAGAACACTCGGGAGGGAAACCATGAGCTGCTGAAAAGCCAGGTGTGAAGCCATACCTTGTCTATGTCTCTAATGTTCACATTTACATAGGTGGCACAGAGGATCCTTATTCTGAGAGCACTGTTTATAGTCCAGAGGGATTTGGTTGTAGCTTCTCCATTCATGTAGGGCGTGGCTGTGGAGATGCGCCTGGAGTAGGATGGCATGGTGAAGGTGTCCAGGGGCAGCTGGGTGTACAGGCTCTCCTTCGCCATCAGCATCAGGTTGGGCATGCGGCCAAGCATGATACAGCTCCTTATGTACTGCAAGGAAACACAACCAACACGCTGTGTCTCTTCAAAGCTTACCCTCTCGGGAATGTAAACCTAGAGACACTCAGGAAGATAGAAAAGTGAAAGGAGCTTATCATGTCCTGCATGCACACCCTGTATGGTGGTAACAGGTACAGCATCCAACAGTTGGAACACGCTGTTGGGTAGGGTCACACAGCCACGCTCCATGATTTTGAGATGTGAACATGTACAACACTGGAAGGCTGAACTGGAGAGAGAGAGAAGGAAGCTGGCAAAAACACCAGCCAGGTTTCTTGTAGAGCTCCTTAGCCCCGGCACAGTGCAGCACAGAGCAGATGGATTTGAGCTGCTCCTGGAAGCAACTGAGCTGGTTTGGAACAGCAAGGGCTGTACCAGGCTGCAGTGCAGCACAGGTGACTGCCAGTCCCAGGCAGGGAGCACAAGGTAAGCAGCACTCACGCTCATTTTTGGTTCAGTTGTGCTCATTACCTTACGCTCAGCACTGATCCTGACACACCTCACCTGTCCATTCAGGTCTGAGTGCTGAGAGCATTTAGTCTGGCAACATTACCACAAAATACAGTGTGTTAGGACAGGTCCAGCCCTGGAGTTAATGAGCAATGCTGCTGGGGCACAGCAAAGGCAGACCAGATGCTTCTGAAGAAACCACGCTAGATCAAATAGGGCTGGTGTTTGATCTTTGGATGACTCCACAAAATTATTCATGTATGCCTGCACTTGTTCCCCAGCTCCCAGAGTACAGAGATACTTTTCCCATTATTCAGGATCCCCCACCCCTCCTTTCCTCCACTGCTGAAGATCAGACTGTCAACCATTTCAGCCGAAGGAATAGGAGCAGTTTATTACAACAATACATTCCTCCAAGGGGAAGCAGCAGCAGCCTGTCAGGAAATACACATGGTAACGCTGTTGTCTGCTCCAGAGAGGGCTGCTCAGATGCTCTTCTGTCCCATCATGTTCTGTCTCACACTCCCAGAACTAACAAACCCAGGCAGTGAAGGACAGACAGACACAAGGAAGGCTCAGCAGAGTTCTGTAGTGCTGGAAGTCTACATTTTCCATCTTATTAAAGTAACGATAAAGATGTAATGGGAAAACAGTTTTCTCTTTTACCACCCCTTTAGGACAGGATTTACAGGAGCAATGGTTGTTTCATAATTTACAATCTGATAAAATTTCCTGTTTTATTACATCAGCACCATTCAAACATAGCTCATCTCTTGCCATCAAAAATCTAGGATATTTCTGAAAGTATTTTTACCTCTGATCTTAGAAAGAAACATTCAAAGAAGAAAAATTACACTAGTGATACAAATTGTAGTTTAAACTACCTTTTCTCCCACCTCTCTCTTTTGAAGCACATGGATTAGCCAATTTGTTTAAAGGTGCACACACTGTCACTTCCTATGTTTTGGATCAATTTAATGAAAAAGCCAGACCTAATACCGAGCATTTTTCTCCCCCACAAATTTGGACTTTTAGTGTAGCTCAAAAGAAATCCTTTATGTTACTCACCTTATACTGGCTCAGTGGACATTTTTCTAGCAAGTATTCATCACAGCCACAGACTTTCAAAATGTATTTGCCCTGGTACTCCAAGACACAAAGTTTCAGTTGTTCAGATGACAGCAACATACTTCGAGTTTTCTTCCTAATTGCTTCAGCAATAACTTGCTCAGGCACACAGTCATGATTGATCTTTAAGGTGTATTTCTGCTTATCATTGTTTGGTGAGACTATTACCCAGATCACCACTATAATTTGCCCTGGAATAAATGTAAAATAATGTTAGGCCTATCATTTTCAATGCAGTTTCCAAACAAAAAGCATAAACCCAAAATAACCCCCAAACCAAATAACTCCCACACCTCCCCAACACAGAGATTTGCTTTTGGTATTAAAAGAAGATGTAAACAAGATTCATAGACCAAACTGAGAGAGGGTTTATAACTTCTGCAAGGAACTAGATGCATTAAGTTTATTTTTGACTCCAGTGTAAACTCAAACTTTTAGCCCTGAGGTTAAGAATATTTTTACTAACTGAATACTACTGACTATTTGGCCTTCAAGAAAACAGCAGTAACTTTCATATTTGAGGACTGCAAGGTAACTCAGTGATTCAGCATCATTTAGTTCCAGATATCTGAATGCCACAGAAAACTGCAAAGCCAACAAGCTGTTCCCACCCACTAAGAAAGTCACCTCTATTCACTGTGTTATATTTTAAGATTCAGCTAGAATAGTGCAATTTTAAATATCCTTTTGAATGTAGAGTCCATCAAGAAAATGATTCTGAATAATTTAAAGTGTAAGATATTGCTGGAGTATACTAAATACAGCACATAAAACAGCGATCTGCCTAAGTCAAGAGCTGTACTCTTTGATTTCAAACACTGAAAATACATTATGTTTCTGCTGTAAATACTGCCCTTACCTTTGTCTAGTTTGTTGTATATGTGTTTGGGGAGCTCAGCTGAGGACTCTACGTTTGGAGGATAGACGTACAGAGCTCTGCTGTGTGGGGCATTGGCATCTCGCAGATCCACGGCTTCTTTACAGACATTAAGGATGTTTCTTCTGAAGTCCTGTACTTCTGGATCCTTGACCATGTCAAACTCACAGACAGGCATGCCAATAGCAAAACCTACAGCATTGGAGCAGCATGAGGAAATAATTGTAACTGACAGGTAGAGCTAAAGATTTTTTCAATCAGTCACAAAAAAAGCCGACTTTAAGCAAAACACAGCCTAAAATACTTGCTGGCTTCTACCTGTATACGTAATTGTTTTATACCATTCAAGAACTACACAGTTCTAAAGTTAAGTGCAGACACAGGAAAGGTCAGAAAACAGGTGTACATTCTCTGAAGATCCTGGAAGCCTTAAATCACTGCTCTCACAGCCAACATTCCTCCTGGAGGAAAAGGACCAGGACTAAACTTCCTTTGAAGTCAGCACAGAGTTTCCTAAGAGGACCAGAGGAGCTGTGAAATCTGATTTTTCTCAAACCCTGGCAGGATTATTGGTAGCTATTAGGACCATAATCAACTTTGCTTACAACCAAATGACAGCTATTAATTTTTTTTTAATGACCTACATTATTTAAGAACTGCAAGAAGCACTCCAAGAGACACTGAACTTAAGCTCTTTGACACAGATTCATGTAATAACAGTGCATTTCTTTCAGGTCCTCAGTCTCAGATGTAATTCCATTTACTTTAATGAGATTACTCGGATAAATCATCATTTATACATGAGTGTTCAAATGGAAACTTTCAATTGTTGTGTTGCATGGTTACCTAACCACTGTTCTCCCCATGTCCTGAACACGTTGGGCTTTACAAAACAGAAGTAATTTACTTATGATGCATTCGTCACAATTAAGTCATTTAACAATTAGTAGTACCTCAGAACAAGTATTTCCAGTTGACAAGTCTCTGCCACTGCAGTACACATTTATTAGCAATGAAACAAGAGTGGGTATATTTGTACTGCCTCAATTTAATACTTAACCAAGATGTTGGAAAAAATGACAGATTCCCTGTGCTTCCTCAGTGGATCATGGAAAATGAGAAGCTACTCCAGAGACAATTCAAAACATCATAATTTGTCTCCCCTCCGCATCTCCAGCCTCAGGTGTTTTTCCCTCCTCTCCCTATGCTCCTTTGTTAAAAGTGGGAAGGAGACAGGTGAAAAAACCTCATTTCTGAAATTTGACTTTCTCAGCAAGTTAGAGCACTATTAAAACGTGTGCCCACAAATATGGTTTAAAATTTGTAGTTAAATCTAGAATTTACAATTCTAGAAACTTCAAAATAAATTATAACTGATTTCCCAAACAATAGGACAGGTGTTGCTTTGTAATAATACAAAATCTGCTAATAAGAGATGAGTGAAAAGATACCCTCTAACCCAAAGGCAACTACAAATACATTTCACAAAGCCAAGGTGAACGAAACAGACCAGGAAAAAGAAGTTTAACTCACTGTTTATAAATATTTGCTTTACCATGAGCAGCATCTTTGGACATTGCATGCAACAACTGGCAGTTATGAAACATGACGGATACAGGTGACAAACATGACTCATTCAAATTCTTTATATTTGAAGAGGATAATCAGTTACACAGATTATGTTTTAAAAAAAAAAAAAAGATAATCTCATCTATTTCTCTATTAAGAATCTTTTCTTCTCTGTTACCTACTGGTTCAATAACTTTTAGGAACGGCTGAAACAGTCGCAGGTCACAAAGCCTCCGCGTTTCATCAAAAAACTCTTCTCTTTCTGCTTCTTGTGTGACACTTACAAAAATGTAAGAAGATTCATCTTGAAGGAGCTGATAGAGAGGGTACTTCCTTGCTTCTTTAAAGAGTTCATGTTTAATAGTCAGTAAGGTGGCCTCACGGAGGCATTCTAAAGTCACTATCATTCCATTTGGGAGGAGACACTCCACCAGGATCCTGGGGGGCATCAAGTGGATGCCCCATAGTTCGCCAGATGACGGCCGCGGAGGCATTTTTAAATCTTGGGATAATTTTGTACTTCAAGCTTTTCAAGCAGTGATCCGTACGTGTAAACCTGAGTAAAAATCGGAAATTTAAACGTCAAAATTTGAAATAAAAACATCACCAGGAATTTCAGATAAAATGGTTCAAATGCTGCTTATAACTGTAGATGAATATTCATGGCTATATTTTACATTCATAAAAATGACTGGATAAAACTAAGCCTGAGAACTTGTATTTGAATCTCAATTTCAAACAAAACTGGAAATCTCAAACTCATCTGAACTTTATAAAAAGACCAATATACTATAGTCTTAAAAGTAGAGGATTTTTTTTATCTGAACTTTATAACCCATGAGTAGAACACTTCAATAGCAAAGGGGATGAAAAGATCTAATATTCAAATTATTATAGAAATTTTTAACCAAATCTCAAGCCAAGTTCTCCACAGTTTTAATTTGGAAAGTGAAGCATTTATTATCATTTGGATGATACAAACCATCACCTCTTTTAAGTTTAGTTAAACCAATGCTTCCAAAATTTAATTTTTTTTCTCATCTCAAACCTCTAAAACATTCAAACAACACTTACATAATAGTTACAAATGTTTACTAAAACCTCTAAACTTGATTTTAAGAATCCATGTACACGCAGGGCTTGGCTGTAGCTGTTTCAGATCAGTATAAACTACTTACATCAACAACAAACCCTTTTTTCCATGAATGGGACAGAAGAATTGAGCCCCACTAACACTTTGCAGTTGGGCTTGTTTCATTTAGTGCCAATGCCCTGTTCCAGTTCCCTTTGGCAGCTGCATGAATGTCTCTGCCAAGCCAAAGGAAAGGAGGGGAACACGTGTGACCTTCTATCTGTGCTGCTCGTGCCATCTCAGAGCAGAGGAAATGAGTATGAGAAAGAGAGAAAAAGAGAATGGGACAGAGTATGAGAAAACCAGAATCTGGACAGAGCAGAGATGTTTTATAGCCCAGTGGGAGAGGGGAGACGCCAAAAAGAGAGCAGAACCACGTGGCAGGCACATAGTGATACTTCACCAATAAACACTCCTAATCCCTACCTATTTTTAATTTCCTTAACCAGAGGCAATATTTGTGTATTTGCAAAAGAAATCCAGTTTGTTCAGAACGTTTTCACACACAAACTGCTGGCATCCTGTGACAAGACTGAAAAACACTTCAAGTTACAAAATATTTGGTCTTCTTTTACTGGAAGCCTGATACTTTCACCCAGTATCCCGGATTTTTTTGTAATGAAGTTGCTTATCTGTGCATTCATTGCTCCTTATTTTGGAGAGATCCATCACAGAATCATAGAATGTTAGGGGTTGGAAGGGACCTTAAAGCCCACCTCATTCCAACCCCCTGCCATGGGCAGGGACACCTTCCACCATCCCAGGCTGCTCCAAGCCCTGTCCAACCTGGCCTTGGACACTTCAGGGATGGGGCAGCCACAGCGTCTCTGTGCAGTCTGTGCCAGGGCCTCACCTTCCTCACAGTCAAGAATTTCTTCCTCATATCTGCCTAGCCTAAAATTACCCTCACTCAGTTTGTACCCATTATTCCTTGTCCTATCACTACAGTCACAAACCCTCTTAGGACTGTCCCTATATCTCAGTTTTCTTAGCAACTGAAAGGAAGGGAAACCCACAAACCAACAGCTTCACATCTCTTCTGTTGGATCAACTTTCTGAAAGCTCTCACTGTGGAAAAGCAACGGATGCTATGCTTGCCCTTTGCTCAGCAAATTTTAAAAACATGTATTTATATAAAAATATATTCCTGTATATATTAATTAAATTATGTATATATAAAATTCATATATATTTTATATATAAGTAGAAAAGTAAAGTGATCCTCCCTTATGCATTAGCATTTATTTTCTAAAAGGTTTTCTTCCAAGTACATCCAGTACCTGCTTTTGCCATACTTCAGTTCTTACAAAGAAACATCAGAATGAAAATGAAGTTTTCCCAAATCCACTGCTTCCTAAGCAACTCTGAGTAGCAATAGGGTTGTCTTTTTTAATCCCTCCTTTGTAGTTGTAGTTCGGGCTTTTAAAAATATCCACAAAAGTACTGAAGTGCCACTGCAGATTTAGAAAAATGCTTTTTCACTAACACCTCATGCATATTTAGAAATGCTTTGCAACTGACTTCTTTTTAAGAAAGAGTTTAAAGAAGCTGTTTTATTTCCCTCATCATTGTAACAGCCTCAGCGAGCGGATGCTGAAATGGAAAGTTCTCAGCACACACAGTGTATTTACAGAGACAAACTTGGGAAGCTTACCAATTACAAAACATTACCAGTGAACCCAAATAACACCATTTAGAGTAACTTGGAGGGTTCCAAACCACGGATAACTGTCCTCAGCTCACAGATAAAAAGAAATACACAAGTCAAATGGCATCTTTTTGATCAGGCAAAGCATGAACGAGACCCCCTCTCCGTATCACTGAATCACATGCCTATTTACATTTCTTAACTGCAAACACAGGCAGAAGCACATCACTGTTATGGCACAAACCAGCACAAAGCCCCCAAACAAACAAGAATATGCAGTCATATGAGCTTCCTGTCCACACACACACAATGATAGCATAGATGGACCACAACCAAACTAAATATTCACAACACAGACTGAGTTTATACCAGCAGCCTTTTAATTTCAGTTCCACCACCCTGCTGAGGCTCCTCTGAACTGTGAGAGTCCATTTTTGCCCTGCCCAAGGCGTGTGTTCTCACTCCTCGCCCTGCTGGCACTGGGGCTTTCTGAGCCAGCTGGTTACAGGTCAGATGGATAAAAGAGGCAGTGAACAACTCACTTTCCCTTCCTTGTGCTGCCTTCTGTTGCTTTAGCTCCTTCCTGAGATGCCCATGGAGTCAGCCTAATGCAGGTCTGCACCGGCGGCTGCCTGACCGCAGCAGTGCTGGGCAAGAGCAGCTGCAAGGATGATGCCTGGTTCCACTGCAAGCTTCCCTCCCTCCCCACCAGCCACTGCCAACAAAGAAGCAGAGGCAGGAGTGGAGGACACACATACATCAAAAATGGAAATCCTTTTAGCCAAGCATCTCTTCAAAATAAACATCAGCCTTGGCTTCCTTAAGCAATTCAAACGTTTAAATGACAACTCAATACCTTTTCTTTAAAAACTTGCAAACAGTCCAATGTGACATCCCAAAACCTACAATTTTTAGAGCAACTGCACCAAGACAGCAGCTTTTGTTTTAAGCTGGGATACAGGCATGTGCTGGAGCGGTGCATGCAGTCACTCTGTGTGCACATTCATTTCACTTGCACATGTAAGCACGCCTCCAGGGTTTGGATTTGGAAAGCAAGAATGTAAACAGAAACAGTTCTGAAGTATAGCTGGCAGCTTGTGTTTCTGTGTACACTTTCAAATCTGGAAGGCTGCCTGGAATAAATAGAATCAATTATGTTCTTCGACAGTAAAAGGACTGTAATTTTAACGGAATTCTAGAGAGATGTTATTTAAATCAAACTGAGGGGACATGCAAACACTTCAAATGGACTCTTCATCACACCTGCAATCCCTGACCTTCTTAAAGCACCTTAAACATTTTTCCCCTGCCAAAAGCTTTGGGACACCTGGACTTGTGCAAAACAATCTCTAGTTTTGAGATTCCATTCAAAAAGAATAAACATACATGAGGGAAGACAGCAGGAAGATAAACAACATACCTTCCATAATACAGATTCCTATTTGCTTCCAGATACAATTACCATATGAATTGGTAATTTATATAACCTATTTTCTCATAGGATAGAAATTAGCTATCATCTGATATAGCCGATATAGGCCTTTATTAAGAATATGAAATTCCAAGTTTAGAAAATTTGGTTTCGGTAAACTATGACAGTTTTATTGCCTCACAGATGAAGACACACTCTGCATGTCAGGGGGGCAATCTAGGGGAAAAAAATATTATTGTTCACTTTAGCAGACTTACAGTTAAGCCTGTCTGTCATCAGCACAAACACCTACAGCTACTCTTCAGGCTCTGCAAGGAAGTTCTTCCATCTCTAAAGTACCAACTAGCAAGAAACGTAGCAAGCACACAAGGAAGCAAGAAGTGCACTGTGCTGGAACACTGTATTGAAGTACAAAGTATGGGATGCTTATGCAAAGAGGTACACACATCCCAGTGACTGAGAACTGAATAATCTGCACTGCTATACACTGCCAGAGTTTCAAAACCCATTCAAAAGGACAGACTAAACACTCGATACAATTTTATCAGCCCACATTTGAAATTGAATGAGTCATTCAGTAAACTGCTACACTTTAATTGAAGTCCATTAGTTTTTCCAGTCACAAGACAAATCCCATTACAGTGTTTTTATAGACAGGATGTAGCAATGTTTTATAATAATTTGTGGTATCTTTGGTATCAGAGAGCTGCTCATTAGGATTTGAGTCTGGATTTGATTTCTTTTCCAGGTAGAAGTTTCCTCTAGATTCCTAGCACTGCCTGCTATTCATTAAACAATCCAACTGCTTATGATTCTGATTTACTGTGCACTCACGTGTAGGTTTAATGATTGTCCTGATTTCCTATCAAACTGCCAGAAGGATCCATTACAGGTATGAGCCCAAATAAGCTTTTATAAAGTACTGTGGAATCCCCAAAACAGAAGCTGTGAATTTCTGCAAATAAAAGAGTTCCTGGAACAAGAACAACACTTTTCAGAATGCAAGAGACATTTCAACCTTTCTAAATGCCAAAATGTTTTATTCTCACCATCAGACAAATCAGGCACTCTAAAACATGAAGAGAACTGGGCAGAGTTGTCTGCCTAATTCTGCTGCTGTCCAAACCTGCTGTGTGGTGACAGTAAGACTGCCCCAGACTAGATATTTTCAGTACTGTCCTTTTGTTCTTCCTGTTTGCCAAGCTGGCACTTTTCCAGAATCCAGGAAGACTAGTACGAAGATGTCTGAAACTGTCCTCCATGAAAACATTATTATACACAGATTTAACTGGTAAAAGCATTGCTTTGTTCAGAATAGAAAACAGCAGACTGTTGCATTGCAGTCTTGTCTTATTTCATATGTATTGCTTTCGTCCTTATTTCCCAGAAAATGTGCAGATACCTGGAACTGCTTATCTGATCACAAACAGCAGCCCAAGGGAAGCAAACAGGGGGATTTAACACTGTCAAAAACATCTTGGCATTTAGTTTCCTTCTGAAACAGGCAAGTATTTCCAAACACTACCAATTTTATTTGTAGTTACCTACTTCTTCTGCCCTTCAAAAACAGCATTGAGTACATTTGCCTTGTTCTAGACAGAGTGAAAGCCCCCTCAAATTATTGGCAACATCTGTAGAATAACAGTACAGCAGAAATACAAGATCATTCTTTCCTGTGAATGCAAAACCTCACTAGAAATTAGTGAAAAGCAGTTTCACTTTAGTTAGATATGAGAATATGGGGCAGCTATGTTTCAGAGCTGCTCTCTTTAAAGTTATCTTACATCCAGATTTTTTTTTTCCAGAATACAATATTCTCCTAGTGACTTTCAGATACTATGAATAAAATTAATGGTGAGGTCATCCCGAAAAAAAGAAGTACTCACTACAAAGTATTGCCCAAGAGGAACTATGTGCGTTATGTTGCTGAAAAAAACAGAGGATCAAACAGCTGAAACAAACCCAAGATGATCAGTTTAAAAAGATTTACTATTGCTGGAGTATTTTTTTCCTCTCCAAGTGAACCCAAAAGACCTTTGTGAATTCTTATCTCAAATCCCCTTGCCTGCCCTCCCCCATCCATGCAGGCATAGTGTTTACAGCTTCCCTCACTGTCTGGGAGCCATGAAAACAGGATCACGAGAAAGAAGCATTTTCAAGTTGCTGGTGACCTCCAGAACTCCCACTACGACTGTGCCTTCTCCCTAGGGATCCCATGACATACCAAAGGCAGAATATCTGTCCTAGAACATTTTCTTCCAGCTAAAGGCAGAATTTTTTCTCTTTGTTAAACTAAGGAAAGCCTGGAATGAAATTTTCCTTTTTAGTCCAAAATCATTCAGTAATTCCATCTCTAGCTCCACCTCAAAGGACAGGATTTTGTTATTTATAGAGGACTAGTAGTCATAAACCACAACAAAGAATTAGAAAAGCAACATATCATCTATTTACACTTCACATATCTGCTTACTCATTATTTCAGCAATTAGCTTGGCTTGCAGTGGAGCAGGAGGAGAACTACCTTCCCACCTGGCTCTGTGCTGCTTGGAGCTGTTCCTCCACAGCAGGCTGTGAGCTCTGAAGGTCAGTGAGCAGCACCCAAATTCCTTCAAGCTGTTTAAATCCAGACCTTTAAAGTTTGGCAACAAAATCAGAGCAACATGCCATTTTGTACCCACAGAAATAAGGTTTTCCTCTGATTACATAATTTTGTTTAATACTCCATTTCATATGGCTGACAAACATTGTTTTATGTGAACATCAGGAAGAACACAAAGCCAAAGCACACCACAAAACCTTACTCTGCTCCTTGCTGCAAATATTAATGGTTTCAAAGTCAGCTTTCCCATGCAGTTCTGCTTTTGGAAATTAGTGCAAGATGATGTAAACAAAATCTTACTCTAGAATGTAGCTAATGAAACCAGGTTTGAAAAGTAACAAGTGCTGATTATATAACTAAAAAATATAAAAGTTCCACCTTAAATAATGCTGTTTACTTTTCTTTCCATGTTTCTTCCCATCCTCCCACCTTCCTGGGATATTTGGAATGCAGACAGTAAACAGGATCTTTAAAAACAGGAAGTGCTGGCACAGAGACAAGGAACCAGAGCAGAGTTAATCCAGGTGTTCTGCGCTCCGGTCTAGTCTGAATCCCCACCCAACACGAGCAGCTGTGTAGCAGACCTGTAACTCAGATCCAGGGCCTTTGCCAGTGCTGATCTCCCCAGATCTGCCACCTTGGCTTTTAGAAGTAACTGCTGCAGCACGATGAACCTCCAGTTGCACTGAGGAAGAGGAAATCTTTCCTCTCCCACTGTCCCTACCCAGAAAGGCAGGGAAAGAACTGCAATAAAACTCCGGAGGTACTGCAGACCTCACACAGCTACACTTGCCTCTCTAACACAAGCAACAGTAGCAAGAGGGTGCAATTATTAATTTACGTTCATCTTTACACAGAAGAGTCACCCTGTGAGCCCTTCCTTTACTCAAGAAGCAGCTGAAAAAGCCATCAGACTCAGACTGACTTACAGTATCTTGTTTACTTCCCCTGTAACATTTCTTAGGATGCAGTCTGGCAGCAACTTTAAATTGAGATAAAGTGTTTCTGCTGTATGAAGTTACTCCAGACTCTGAAAGCAACCAATGTGTAGAACCAGAAAAAGCTTTTGGAGTGGCGGTGGATAGCAGCATTCTTGCATCTTCACATATTTTTAACAGTAAGCCTAGAACAGTGAACTGGAAACTGCAGTTTCAGTTCTGTAATCCAAATATAAATCAGCTTTCCATTTATTCTATCTTTACAGACTTCTGTTAACAGGAGTATGGGTTTAGTCTGCATGGACTTACTGAATTCAGTTAGCAGGAATCATTATCTTTTATTTACTGGCAAACAGACGATAGCATGCAACTTCATTTTTGTTAGAGGATTTGTAAGGAACCACATGCCTCAGCAAAAGCCATGGAAGTAGGTTGTTTTATTTTTCTCTTTGTTTGGAGTCCTAAACTGAAAAACTAAAACAATGCTTTCTCCACTGAGCTACTCCTCAGCTCCCTTTTCAAAACCACTTGTTGAGAGAAGGAAGTTTGTAGCAGAGTTAACACAAAGGCACAGCCACTGTAATGAAAAAATTCATTCTGCAGCTAAATCCACTTGTCCTATAACAGCTGAAACTCACACAGTTCTTAGCAGGTTATCCTATACAAAGACACATGGAATAAGACAGCAGCAATCAAAGCCGGTTCCATGCAACCCTGCCCTGTGGAAGCTGTTGTCTACTTCCACACCAGCTACAATCACAACAGGAAAATACCACAGCTTTTCAAGGGTCAGTCAGAAATGAAGTCCTGCTCTATCACTTGTTTGTGATGCAGTCAATGGTGATTAACTAAATATTTATTTAGCAGTAGATGATAACCCTGCTGAGAGGTAAACAGCAACAGTTTTCCATAAAATACTGTCAACAGAGAAAGACTGTCCTGCCTACCCCCCACATCAAGTGGGCATAATATTCATCTGCAAAGAATTTGGCACCACTAATTGCTCCCATCAGGCTTCATCTCCCTAAAGGTCACAGATCACATGGGACGTATCACACCTAAGCACATAGGAAAACTGGGCCTTCTATATGAAACAACACTGCAAGACCAAATTCTCGATTTTGTAAACTTATCTGACTGCTTCATGTAAGTTACAAACAAAACAAAGTTTCTCTGAAATGTTAAGGGCTGTTTTTATTCTTGTTCTAGCTGTTGGCCCTGGTTTAACAGCACTTTTCCCTGCTCTTACAGGTTGGGTACCACAATCACGATGCTCAAGACATCAATGCATTTGCATTTGTGTTCAACCAGTGCAAACAAACATGACTCACTGTGACTGTGTGTGTCAGTAGGCCCTGCAGGCTCCAGCCTGAAGCACAAAACCAGCTGTGGTAAACTGGGACATGGTTCTCCAGCGTCTTTAATCAAATGTTTATCATTCCTGTACATGACTGTTAGAAGCATCTGTTACGATTTGATGTTAAAATCACCTGCACAAATTAGGCTGCAAATGAGATCAAATGTTCAACAATACCAACATTATTCTGCCACATTAAGCATATAAGGGAAAGAGAAGAGAGAGTGCAAGCAGGAGATAGTCACCACCATGGATCCTGTGGTGTTCTGTTGGTCCTTCAGTGCCCTGGGCTTCTTCGCAGTGGCGGTAGAATCCCACGTGGCTCACTCCGAGTCACTTTTATACCATCCCTCATCAGCATGAGAAGCCTGACTGGGAGTGGGTTTTAGTTCCTCATCAGCATGGGATGTGAGAGTGGGAGTGGTTTCTGGTTCCTCATTAGCATGGGATGTGAGAGTGGGCATGGTTTTCCAGATCCTCATTAGCATGAGGCAGAGTGGGAGTGGTTTTAGGTCCCTCATTAGCATGAGAGGTGAGAGTGGGCATGGCCTCACCATTGCACATGGTCAGGTCTTATTGTGGTGGTCATTAAGGGTCTGCTCTGGGGGTTGTACAAGGCATGCATCCCCCAAAGCCAGTGTCCTCTTTGTGACCCCACTGCTTGGCTTGTGCAGTTACACACTTGTTCTGTAACACACCACAACGGAGCGGTGCTGTGAAAAGCCTCGCATTTGGTCAGGACTGAAAATGTTCCTTTTTGTGCCTCGTGCAGAGGCAGCTCTGGTGTTTCTGCAACAAGCTTCACCACCGAGCAAGTGTTTAAGTCAGATGCTGCAAATTTTATCAACCCTTTCCTTACAGCATCTGCTTTGCAAACCACATTATGCAACACAAGCATGGTAGGCGTGGGGCTACTGAGACACGAAGCTGTGTGCTGTGCATTTCCTTCTCCTCCACTTCAAGCTGTAACCCAAATTGTTTCTCTAACAAGGTCAGGGTACCAGCAATTTGTGGTTGACGCATCAGAAAGAAATGACTAGTGTTTGTCTAAATAGATAATGTTGGTAGTGAACATGAACTTCCCAAAGAAGTGACATAAGCTCATAGGTATTTAAGCAGTGACTATCAGTCACATCTCTGCAGTAGCTGAAGGATTTCCCAGCTTCCCAGTTTAGAAAGTCACTTTCATATCCAGATTAAATGGTTTGAGACTAAGGCACATGCAGCCTACTACTACAATCAGAGCTCTGTTGGAGGGATATATTTAATTGAAAGGCCTTTATTTTTAAAAAGCCAAAAAGATACTGGTAGTAATCAGTCACTGCTATTGAGAGAACTTTACACATCTGTACAAACAAGGAGGTATTTTTTAAATGCATGGATGGTCCTTTGGAAACATTTAATTAGTGTTTTCAGAGGTGTGTATATTCAAAAAGACTGAAATCAGTTTTCAGCCTGGTGAAGTTTAACCCTGGAATAGACCAGAAGACCACAAAAGCTCAAATGTTTTGGATTTAATTTGCACCCATAAAAAAACACCAATTAAGGAAGCGCATCTATTTTGCACAGCGTCTTTTTTGTTGTTTAAATAAATAACCTGCTCACATACCAGGACAACAAGAGATCGGAATCTGTAGTCATGGTTACACTTCTCCCATCACCCTGAAGCTGTTGGTGATACTGTGCTATCTGCTGATGCACAATGAAAAGCTTGGAAAAGAGGTGACGAAAGAAGACTTGAAGAGCTGGATTACAAAGCAATTTGACAACATATTCAAGAAGAGTTTCCATAGTTAGGAAAAGGTTTTGCTATCCTTTTCTTCATGTATAAGCTCAGCTGTTTCATTGCTCGTTGGCCTCTGTCTCCATCTTTATCTCTTGGTGGTAGTTTTGCCACCGCTCCCGAACCGTCAAAACATTCCAAGCTGGAGCTATCTGAGATCAAGGGAGTGCTGCTGAGCAGTGATAACAACATCAGTGCTTTATCCTCCATTTCAGAGCAACATGAGGAGGAAGGCAAGTTATTAGAATTTTACATGTTCAACCGTGGCTGAACATGAGCAAGAGAGTTAATCTTTACCTTCTCAAATAAAATGTTAAAATCAATTTAAGCCCTTTCTTTTAACTAGCAATCTCTTACCCAAAATGTCATGTAACTGTATAAATTTATCCTCTTCAATGACAGAATTACAATTTCACATATTACCATTTTACACCAAAATACAAATGCAATTTATCACAAATCAATCTTTGTAAAAAAACTTGCTAGACTGGCAGTGGAACTCACAGGCACATCCTCAATTATACACCACAATCAAGACTATTCCAGATGTCTGGTTGTTGCTTACAAACTAGCTCTTAAACACCAGAGGCATTCTTGGGACAACTGCTCTTTTACAGTACTTAACACCTTAAAATTGAAGATTTCAGAGGTGACAGCATGAAACTGCAAGAAGATAAAATACAATATATTAATCACTTCCCTCCCACCAGTGGAGACTGCCTTGATAAACTGGTAAGTAGAACTGGTTGCTCAACATCCACAAAGGCAGAAGAGCAATTTTCAGCACTATTAGTATCACTTCCACTTTTATAGTCCAGCCACAGCATTTCCTGATTATTCTGTAAAGAGCTGGGAACATAAATAAAAAAAATGAAGAATAAGTGGTATGTTTTATAGTCTAAGCAGTTTAATGACATCACAGGCATATTTTGGAGTATTTGGAATTGTAGTTTTGACTTCCCTTTTCCCAAAGGAAGTTAGCTCTACCTAGAAACTTATGTCAGCACTATTAATTTCCATCCTTCAAACTGCGCCTGTAGTCAAGAGTCAAGTTAAGTGTTTTCCAGCTTTATGGCACAAGCACCAACACTGGATCATAACATTCCTCATCACAGAAAGCACATTTATTGAGTCTGAGAAAGAAACAATTCCTCTCCACTCTGCTTGCCTGGTAAACAAGCCTTTACCCTCTGCTCNTAATGAAAAGTATCTTAATGGCACAAGCACCAACACTGGATCACAACATTCCTCATCACAGAAAGCACATTTATTGAGTCTGAGAAAGAAACAATTCCTCTCCACTCTGCTTGCCTGGTAAACAAGCCTTTACCCTCTGCTCATCCTCCCTCTTTTGCACTTGTATTTTCAAGCATTCCATATTTAGTTTGCCAACGTCTTTGCAGACATCAATCTCCTCACTTTTCCAGCAAGTCAGATGTCAAAGTCCCAAGGTACTGGAAATTTTGTTCTATTAGATTCAGATCACAGAACAGGCAAGTATTTCTACTTATGGCTCATTAGTCTCAGATGAAATGCAGAATCTTGTATATTTTCCTTTCAGTAATGTTCGAAGTTTCTTGCATTTTGAGGATGTTCAAGATTTTGTTTCTTTGTTGACTGCTAATAGCTAAGAGAAGGAATAAGGCTGCAACAAGGAGTAATTTTTTTGTTCACCAATTTAGTGTCCTCTGCAAGGAGTTGACAGTTTTAAGACATTTTTCCATGACAACAAATGTAATTTCAGCAGAAAATCCATGGAAGGAGCATGACCCAATTTAACAGCAAGAGTTAAAAATCAGGAACAGTCTTGGAACATATTGGGCAAGAGTCATTCATCACCATTAACTGCTAGATTAAGTATTGGCAAAAGACTAACGAGTATGGAAAAAAGAAAAACAGTGAAGTCTTAATGACAGATAAGTTTCCTGACATGTTGTACAATCTAGGAGGCAACCATCCAGCTTTCTCTCTTTTCTATTGGAGAGAAAATAACCCATGGGACGTTTCTCTACATTTCTTGGCCTTAGAAAAGGGTCAGAATATAGTCAATAAATGTGACTCAGCTGTCTCAAAATTTCAGGGAATTTACAGTCAGACTTAGTCAGTTCATTAAGTCTCCTGTGTTCAACAAATATGCTTTGTGGTTCACAACCCTCAAAAGCTACATTTGCAAATGATTCTTACATCAGAAGGTGTAGGCAAAACTGCCAAGGTTTTTCTACATAAAAATCCATGAAGGTAAATTAATTAAAGGAAATGTGTTAACGAGTAGACAAAAGCCCCAAACAACAAAACCCAGTCTCTGGGATGTATTTCACCCTCTACTGGTAAAAAGCAACAGGCCATGAAACCAGAGATCACTGAACCTAAAACTGCATGTTTGACCCAACTGTTTGTTCTTAAACTAGACTGAAGCAGCTACTTCTATGGCTGCAAGTTAAGCAAAACCTTCACCAGCTCTATCATTTTTCCCATTCAACTTGACAAAGGTAAGCTGGCCTCTTAGAATTTAGTTTTTATACTTCTGAAGCTCAGGTATGTGAACAGTTTTCCAAAGCCAGACTATAAACATTCCCAGGGGGTTTACTTAGCAGGCACAATTGACCAAGTGCTTTTATCCTCTGCTTTGCTGGCTTTAAGAACACTGAAAATAGTGAACAAGTGATGATGTTTACTGTCCCTCACATTTCTTCTTTAAAATACATAGGCATCTTAGACTGCCTTGCACAAAATCTGTGCCCAGAATTAACTAGAAAAATACTTTCTAGAATTCAAGTGTAGATACATGCCATATAAAACAACATATGTGCTGCAAAACCATTAAGTATTGCTTAGACTGAGAAGTCAGATCCAGAGTTACATAAAGTGTACTCAGACTGCTGTATTTCCATATGACTACAAGTTAATGTACAGGACTTAAAAAAATGCTTTTTTTCCTTTTTTAAACCAGTTTAATTCCCTCTACCCCCCAGCTGGGCTTGGTTTTGTGCTGGGTTTTTTGTTTGTCTGTTTGATTGATTGTGTGGGTTTGTTTGTTTTGATTTTGTTAAAGTTAATACTATACCAGTGCTGCAAAAGGAAAAAAAACCCACCAGTTAACACTCAGAGTTTTCTTTCTGGTTCATTTAACACTTCATTAACCATTCAGAAATAGATCTGTACAACAAATTCAGCTGGGAGGAACCTCTGGAGGTTATCATGACCAACTCCATAATCAAAACAAATCACATACATTTGTTGTCCAATTAAATATAGAGAGAAACAAATGTATTCTCTCCACTGCTCCCATTTGGATTAGGATACTACAAAGAGACAATTGTAGCAGAATTCTTTGCCATGACACATTCAACTTCAAGAGCAAAAGAAAATTCCCATCCAGTTTTAGCGTAAATATTTTTGTGGCCTCTTCTAGTCATAGCTACAGACAGGCATCATCCCCTTGGAGCAGCTGGATGTCTGGCTTTTTAAAAGGATGAGACAAAACTCCCACAAGCATGGAATGCAATGCATAAAAAGCTGCAAAACCCCCAAACCTTAGCTCACACTAGAAGCTCACACATCTGCTCTCCAGTTAGCCAAAGTGCAAACTCTTATCCTTTCCCTCCAACTGCTCCCCCTCCAACTCCATCACACACACAAAAAATGCACATATGGCCCACTTTTTCTCAGTGGGGAGGATTTACTAGATCTCACATAATTTTCAGTAATTACAAACCAGTAAGTAGTAAGACAAAACCTAGTTTTCTAATGGTATTTGAAGACTAAACTAGAAAGACTAGTTTTGCAGTATTATTTTTGTCCAGTTATAAATAACAAAATCAGTATTGAAGTTAAAACGAAAAAGGGGTGAGCTCCCCTCATCGAAACACAACACTCCTCAAGTGTCCTATTAACTACAATCTTAGTTAACCTTCATTAATGTACTCAACTGGGCAAAGCAAAGCTACATGATACCAATCTAAAGGTGCTATTATTTCTTGTGTGATTTGGAACTAATGTATCATCATCTCAGCTTCCTCTCCCCCCAAGCAGGAAAACAAAACCAATAGCAACAATCTTCTATTTGGAAGTGAGTGATATTGGCAAGGTGTTCAGGGTATTCCTGACACCCAGAGAATCTGCACCAGAAATTTCAAAGATTACATAATGAGTTGACTTTTTATGTACAAAATATAAGAAAGCAGTTCGTGCAGACGGCACGTCAGCCTTAGGCTTGTTGTCTAGTCATTTACAGATAGTTTTAATTCAGAAAGAAATTAAAGTTATGATGATCATCATGGTTGTTCAAAGTTGTATTACGCATGAGCAAGACATTAAAAAGCACACCACACACTAAAATCTGAGGATCTGTGGATCAGGAAGTCCATTCCTTATCTCACAACACCTTTTAAAGGTGTGATTTTCTTCCAATAACTGGAAATACTTAGTTGGTCTTGTGAGACAGCTTGAGGGTAAAGCATGAACTCCTTGCTGATTGCAGAACTTCATAATCTAAAGCTTTCAGCAACTTTTAAAATGTGAGTTATCCAGGAAAAGGTATCCCCCATTTTCTCACAGAGAGCAGGAATAGCCTGATTATCAGAGAAAGAGTTAACTAAGTATTGAACCACTTTATGACTTCCAATAAAGCACAATTGCTTTGTAAACAAATCAGCTACACCCCCATTCCCAAAGAATACTCGAGAAAGAAGGAAAAAAAAAGGAAACAAAACCCAAAAAAACCCTCTCAGAGCCATCATTCACACTACACTGCAACAAGAAACAGAACTAATTTGTCGTTGATACAGAATGACAATTTGGAGCAGCCAAACAATTAAAACACTTTGGCATGGATTTGTAGGCTGGGATTCTCCTGCCCTGAAAAGACACGAAATACTGTCTCCAGGTTCCTAAGAATGGCACCAAGTTAGCACCTAGGAAATGCAAGGCATCTCACCAGTCAAATTCCAGCTGCTGCTCTGGAGGTGCTGCATTTACTGTCCTAATGAAAAACTGGACTATTTCATGGATCCCATAGGAATTGTGTGGTTTCATAAATTCCTCTGTGAACACTGTGAGCTTGGTTGATGTGTGGTTTGTCTACATTGGCTAAAATATGCTTCTAAATAAGTAACAACTCTGAAAAATTTTCCAATGCTATTGTTTGAGAATAAAGTTATTTATTGTGAAGCTTTAAGTTCACATGGGGCTTTATTTTAGAACAGCTTATCCAGTCAGTTCCTCATAGCAGACAAACCATTAAATCCCATCACCTTGAGTACTGGAATATTCCTAGGAACTAACAAAGTTTACACACAAGAAGTGGACTTTGATTATTACACTGCATTACAGAATTGCAGCATGGAAGCAACAAGTATGAGTACACCTCTATAAACTAACTGTGAGATGGAAAAAACTAAAGAATCAGTCAGATCATGATGGGAAAGTTTCTAACTTTATCCAATGTGATAAATCTGAATGCCTGGTATAGCTCAAAGCAGGGATGTGAAGACACAAATAACTAACAGAACAGAACAGATTTTTTTCTATTAAGTTCCACAAAATCCAGACTCAGGACCCAATTTACCACTCCTTTACAAGTTTGCTGTAGAATTACATCAAAAAAAGCTTCATACTCCCTACTGTCTACTTTTAAAGTATATATACTTGCCTCCTGCTTGTTCTGAATAGGCACTGCTTATAAAGCAACCTTTCTTCAATCAGGTCTTTAGTCAACAAGAAAGGAAATACAGACAAAAAATATAAAAATTAGAGACCTATCCATAATAACAACAGAAGTAATCGGACTGATATCTTAATAACTTAAGGAATACTGAAAACAGCCACAAACCCCGCAAAGAAAAACAAACAGGCAGTTTGTGTTAGTTTGGCCAAAGTTTTGCTAATATAGAGTCTACCAGAAAAGACACAAATACTGGTAAGAAATAGCAGTTTCCTATTTAACATCAGTACAAACCGATCTCTGGGTAGCATGAAATAGGAAAGAAGGTTTTACAGGTAGCAGGGCTGAGACACTGCTACTGTCAGCCGAGTGCCTCTGGAAGCAGGAGGTTGTGTGCCAGGATCCACACACACACACACACACACACACACACCCATGGGGAGAGGCTCTGCTCCCAGCGGCATCAACCGGCCCCATCCCCAGGACTGCTGGAGCACATTTACAGCGAACAGCTCCACGCCAGGGGTGGAGGCACCCACACTGGAAAACAACAAGCCGCTATTCTTCCTCTCCCGGGTCACGTCCCTGCGAGCACCCGGAACGCGGGATGCGGCGGGGGAGCTCTGCCGGCCGAGCGCAGCCCCGCGGCCCCCCGGCCCCGNGTGTGCGGGGGAATCACGGGCTCGTCGTGCCCCGGTTGCTGCCGTAAAGTCATTGACGCCCCCGTGCCCGCGGTGGCGCCGCGCTCCGCGCACATCGCAGCGCGTCTGACCCAGTCTTGAGCCTTTTCCCAGTTGGATCACCAAGTTTCCTTACAATCAGCTGCCACTGGGATCGAGTCGCTGTACGTGAGTCCGGTGTTTCGTTGAAAGAGTGGCCCGCCAAGTGAATGCCCGTACAAATTAGAAGTCGAAGAGAAATAACGCTGTAAATACGCACTCCCAAGTGGTGTGGATTTTCAGGGTGTGAAGTGAGAGCGCCGGGCTGGGGTACCTTGGTGAGAGGCAACAAGATGCAACAAGCGAGGGTGGCATTGAGGTGGTGATAGGGAAGAGGGACGGGGATAACCTGGGTGATTAATTGTTAAGGCGTTTTGGCAAATCTATTGTCAAGGGTTATTTATCCTTTCAACAGGAGAGATGGCATAAGCAAGTTTTGGAGCCAGGTGTGAGCATAGTGACGGCGCTGGTGAATTCTCTTGCTTGGAACACTTCTCCAAGCCCCGGGGTCCAGCATGGGACCACGTTCACAGCCGTGGCCCGGCTGAGATGCTGCAGGTGACACTGCAATAGGTGGGAGCACCAGTCTTGCAGGGCATGGCAGAACGCACCCAGCAAACACAGGGCAGAGCAGTCTCTGTGAGCATTCCTGGTGCTGAACTGCCCCTTTGCTGCTTCTGCTCCACATCACCACAGCTCGTAATTCCGACCTGTAGCATTGTTCCCAAAAGCCTACAAGAGAGCCAGAGAGGGANCCGCAGCTGAGTGGGAGCCCGAGCCCCGAGCCCGGGCCCGGCCCTGCGCTCGCACGGGTCCGCGGTAGGTGCGGGGGGTGCGGGGGTGTGCTCGGGGGTCTGGCAGGGCTCTGNACAGGAGAGATGGCATAAGCAAGTTTTGGAGCCAGGTGTGAGCATAGTGACGGCGCTGGTGAATTCTCTTGCTTGGAACACTTCTCCAAGCCCCGGGGTCCAGCATGGGACCACGTTCACAGCCGTGGCCCGGCTGAGATGCTGCAGGTGACACTGCAATAGGTGGGAGCACCAGTCTTGCAGGGCATGGCAGAACGCACCCAGCAAACACAGGGCAGAGCAGTCTCTGTGAGCATTCCTGGTGCTGAACTGCCCCTTTGCTGCTTCTGCTCCACATCACCACAGCTCGTAATTCCGACCTGTAGCATTGTTCCCAAAAGCCTACAAGAGAGCCAGAGAGGGACTTTTGACAAGGACATATAATGATAGGACAAGGGGGAATGGCTTTAAACTGACAAAGAGCAGGTTTAGATCAGATATTAGGAAGAAATTTTTGACTGTGAGGAAGGTGAGGTCCTGGCACAAGCTGCCCAGAGAAGCTGTGGCTGCCTCATTCCTGGAATTGTTCAAGGCCAGGTTGGACGGGGCTTGGAGCCGCCTGGGATAGTGGAAGGTGTCCATGCCCATGGCAGGGGGATTGGAATGAGATGATCTTTAAGGTCCCTTCCAACCCAAACTGTTCTATGATTCTATGAATCTGATTAATGTTTTTTTTTTTTTAAAGATCTAACAAAAATTAGTAACAATCAGTGTGTCTAACCAATGGATTGCCAAGTGGGTTGGCTGATGGCTACTGTAAAATCTGGGTGATGGTTTCAGCCTGTAGTGACTTCTCAGCACTTTTCCTGTTCCAACAAAAGGGGAGAAAAATCAACAGAAACTCCATACGCTTTGGAACAGGGTGGCCCAACCACGCGGGTGAGGCCTTGGTGGCTCGAGGGGAAATCATTACTCATTTTGGCTACGAGCAGCATGAATAAGAAGATGTTTATATATGCAAATCAGGTTCACTGTAACGTCTGCTGTGAAAAATAAAATAAATTTATTAAAAAAAAGGACTGAATGACCTTGTGCACAACCACGGGTCAGGACTGTACACTATTTGAAGCAACTCGTCGAGCGTGTTTTCCGCGGCGATGCCCGGGAGGGGGCCGCCGCGGGGTCGGGGCGGTGCTGGGGGGTCTCGCCCTGCTGCCGCCGCCGCGTTCCGAGCCGCTCGGGAGATGCGGATGCCTGCCCCTGCCTCTCCGCTGTGGTCTGTGCCTTTCCGGAATGGTGCGGTGGTGCCGTGAGGTTGCGGTGATTCCCAGGCAGTAAGGTAGCAGGGCTTGTTTTTTTTTTCCCCTGCTCTCCATCCCCCAGGCTGCAAGGCAAGCAGCTTCGCAGGAATGCCTGCGAGGAGTCGGGATTTACACCGTGGTTTCTGATACCCCCGTTGACGTAAGGGATGGTTCTGAGTTGCTAAATGTGTATCCTCATCAGCGGAGGGTCAGTGCACCTTAAGGTAGAGCTGTGCATGATGTGTGTTTGTTTGGTGCTGCCTTCAGTCCCTGCAGCGTTATAAAACAACCTGCCTTTCAGGGTGAAGGGTGTAGGCCCAGTCCGCGGCCAAAGGAAACTTTCTGGCACAGTTGCATTAAGGGATGTCCATGTATTGATAGACAAGTGAACTTGAGAAGAAACGCTTCCTGCCTTGAAGACAGAGCAGTGAAACTCACAACTTGTTCATCATTTCTACAGATTTCATCACTATTGTTAGTTGCTTCAGCTGCTTTTCGAAAACAATTCTGGTGGGAACATGTACATTTCTTGCTGTGGTTTATGCTTTTCACCAAGGAAAGTCACACTGTGCCTTCCCCATCCTTAGATTTGAGGCCAGACCAGCTCCTTTCCCAGCACCACGGTGATGTCAGTGGGGGAGGCTGCTCCCCGTTACCTGGGCAGTACCAGGCTGTGGTACTCAGGGCATGGAAGCTGGGTCTCCTCCTTCAGTGCTGCCCTTGGGATGCCCCAGCTGAAAGGAGGGAGAAGGGATGTGCGCCTGTCCCGCTTTCATCCACCCAAGGATGACTGGCATGGGATGGAAGTGTATCCTGGCATGTCAGAGGAGGCATGGCTGAGCTCTGAGAGGTGCTGTCTTGAGGCAGACTGGCTCCTCAGCTCACCCTGGAGAGCTGCAGGTCCTTACCCTGCCTCGGGCTGTGCTGGTTGGGGTCCGTGGTGATGGATGTGCCTTGTTCCTTTGCTGCGTCGTAGGGTAAAGATTTTACAGCTTCTCGTGTGAAGGGAAAGGAGGAGTTAAAAATGTCCTTTTTCCTTCTCCTGGGCAGGGTAGCTGTAACAACCAGCAGTGGAGGATTAAAGGGACCTGTAAATAAGCTGAATAATAGTGATTTCTTTTTTTCTTATAAATAATATCAGTAAGAGAAAAATGAATGTAATTTGAGCCATTTCAATGATTAAAGATCACTGTGAGAAGAAGATCAGTATTACATATATTGCATAAGCCAATCAAGAAGTCCTACTGTTGAAATTGCCCATGAAGCCTTAATTTTATCTGCAGACAACTGCTTACTTTAATTGTAAGGTCATTTAATGTTTCTTAAAGATTTTCTAAAAATATTACATTATACCTTTCCCCTGTAGATACAGATCCTGTAAGCACTGTGTCCTCTTGTATATGACAAATCCCATTTGTGACAGTTGCAAGAAAATGTGATGCAACAAACGCTCATGCAAAATTAAGCAGATGAATCTCAATTGCTGTTTACTGTACATCTCTTTATGTTGCTCTATGAGGTATTTGGCTATAATTTACTCTCATTTTAAGGTAAGAGGCCCATTATACTCATGTAATAAAACTCTGAAATTAGCTGGCATGCTTACCTGCTTGCATAGTTGATTTAAACTGCCTTGATAGGCCCGTGTTATGTTGTATTTAACCAACATGAATATGAACTTGTTCCATCTGTAGTCCCACAGAAATTAATTAGACTGTCTGCAGAGTCCTAGTTGAGGAAAATAAAGATAAAAAAGCTGTCTCCTGTTTAACCAGTGTCATGTGTACTGAAAGTAGGAGAGGGGTTAGGTAACACTACAGAATTTGCACTGCTGATGGATGATTTGCAGCACCATTCCTGTGTGTCCTCTTCCTCCTTTGTGGTGCATTCCAGCTCTGAAATTTTGCAGAGCCGTGGTGGTGGAGGACTATTATAAACATGAAAACTCTTGGTGGCTCTGTTAGGTGTCTCTTAAAACATTGTCCCCAGGCCAGTGCATTTGGTTCTTTTTTTTTTTCTTTAAATAATTTTTAATTTTTCCTTACCTGTAGTTGCTAGGAATAACTGAACTGCTTCCATTCTTGTGTTAATGTAAGTTTGGGTTTGAGATAAACATTTCAGAAATGTTTTTGTCACTTGAATGCTTTAGTCCCGCTGACTTTCCTTTTTTTTTTTTTTTAAATTATGTTTTATTTTTCCTAATAGAACATAGATCTCTCTGGGAAGAGAGATCCAAAGATAATACAGTACCTAAAATTGCAGGTATCAACTGGGATTTTCCATAGCTTGAGTGTAGAAGGTATTTATCTTCAGCTAATTTTAGCAGATAGAAAATCCCGGAAGTTATCACAGATAAATGCTATCTGCTTCTCCAGGTTCCTAAATGCCTTTGAAGTCCCTATTTTCAAAAGTGACTCAAAATTCCTTGGTGGCATTTCATTTACTTTTCCCTAATTTTCCACAAGTGTTGTTTTAAAATGCAGATGTGTGTTATTATTTGCTTAAACAAATGAACAAAGCCCAGAGCATAAACATGGTTGCTACCAATGCAGCCCTAGCTGGGAATGATCTGCAAAGGCCAAGATAACGCTTCTCTTGATCCCAGTGTGGCACTGAACAGGATTTAGTTATGATAAGAAGCTAATAAGACATTAACAAAAGTAGCCGTGCCTTAATTCATAATGTGATTGCTCTGCATTATTCTAGGGATGTTCATCTGGTCTGTATATGTGATTTATAATCTTTAATTAAATAAAACTCTCAGAACCTCTTGTTTGAAATGTAAGGCTAGTTCTAATAACTTGAATTAACTGAGAAATAATTGAATAAAGGTTAATATGAGATAAGTTCTCCATTTTGCAGAAAAAGATGTAGCTTTGAATGTTGCATTGGTTGTAGTTAGTAATGGAAATGTGAAAAATAGCTCAAGGTCATTGAAGAAGACCATGGGAGAGTGCCCTTGGGAGCTGACTGTGTACCACAAGGTGTGCTCCAGCTCATTCCCACTCTTCCTCTTTCGTTGACTTACTGGAGAAAAGCTTTTCCTCCGGAAAGTCTTTGTGAGTATTTGAGGGTTAGATGTCTTTATGTATTTTGTATCTACCTATATATAATAAATCTGCTCTGAAGTATTTGGATTCTTTTTAAGTGTTCATCGCAGTAATCCACTGTAATATTTGTTTAGGTCTTGGAGAGTGAGCTTCTCCTTGGGCTTCCAAAGGAGGGTGTGGATAGAGGTTGTATCCCCCCCACTGACACAGCTTTGTGTGCTGTGTGTATGTCCCCACTCCTCGTGGTCATGGAGCAGTGGGGAGTGTGTGCTGTTGTCAGGTGCTGTAGGTGGTTAGGAATCTTCACCTGCCAGCAGGATGCCAGGGGACCCACTTCTTATACAAGTATCTTGTAATCTGGCCCTGGCTGTCTGGGATGCTGCCGTTCCCGTGGGCGGTAAAGTGTTGCAAACTGACTTTATCCTGCTTGGCATTTTGAAAAGGTGTGAAGTAGAGGCAGTGGAGTTACAGGAGTTGCCCGTGGATCCTTGATGTTCCTATTCTTGTTGCTTGTTTCAGCATTTGTGTCTGGTCTAGATCTGAAGAAGACTCCTCCTCCTTCAGCAGTAGCATGCCCACAGTCTTCACGGCCAATGATTCTTCTACAGCAAGCAGGACTTCTTCCTCATCCTGAGAAGCCTTCATCCCTTCCTATGTCAGTGGCTACAAGGCCAAGAGCCAGCTCACCACTGTCCCCACCAAAGTCTCTTGGACTGGGGCCTTCCTTTCATCACACACAAGAAGAGGAACTTGCCAAGGTGGTGGAGCAGGACCCTATGCTGGAGGAACTATGTAAGCCCCTGTGCTGTAAGCTTTGCAATGTCACTCTGAATTCGGCCCAGCAAGCCCAGGCTCATTACCAGGTAAGGAGAGCAGCAGGAGGCTCAGCTTTTGGGGCTGCTGCATCTGCAGCTTGTGGAGACATTCCCGTGCCAGCATGAGCACTGCCAGCAGCGTTGCTGTGGTAGCACAGAGGGAAGTGTGGGCTAATGCAGGAGGACTAACTCAGCTTCTGAAGGGGGTTTTGAGTGCTGCACACCAGCAGCAGCATTCGAGTTGCTCATCTGGAGCTACCTCTGCCCCACCTCATGGACCAGAACTGCTCTGTAGACATATCTTCACCCTGCTTGGATTTTCTGGTTGTCCAGACATGCTGCAGTGCTTTCATTTAAGATGTTATTACTGGAGGTTTTTGCAAAAACTCTGTCCACGGGGATAGAGAAGTGGGGCCATGGGTGAAAAAGCAGACACTTGTGATTTTTCCTTTGTTTTATGCAACCTGTATTTCATATCTACACTAGTTCAGTAAAATTGACCTTCTGATTCCAGACATGATTTTGTGGGGCCTTGACAGATGTTTTCTGCTGGATCCAGCTGTGCCATTAGGAAAGGGGCTGCTGCCATGTGTTTATCAGGGTCTCCTTTCTGAGGCTATGCACACCACTGATCTGGTGGGGTCTTTTATGCAAGCACTCTTATCAGCTGGGTTGGCTCAGACCAAATTAATTTTGTTGGAGCTGATCTTGTTGACTTGTCTGCAGTAGGGTAGGGACTCTTTGCATGTGCTTCTTGCTGAGAGATAGAACATATCAGTCTTGCATTGCCCCATTTTCCTACACCCTCTCTGCCTAGTGCTGTGTTTGCATGAGTATTGGAGGTAGTAACTTTCTCCACCAGTGCATGCAAAAGGGTGATTGTCCATATCCTCAGAACACCAGACCCAGATTTCAGAATTGCTGTTGGCCCTGAAAAAGTGGTATCCTGCTAGTGAAGGGGTAGGTTGGATTGGTGTTACACTTTTAACATATTGCTGCAGAATTTCTGCCATGAGGGGACAGAAGTGAATTTGTACCTAACTTGCATCCACAATGCATATACATAGTCTCATGTTGCTCTGTGAGGTTTTCAGAACACCCAAAAGAACTATGGTATCTGTTTTTCAAGAGAAAATAAATTATGAAGTGGGTTTTTATGTTCAATCTCATGTTTTAACTCAAGCTTGCAGTCTCATGAAATCTGTATGTGTGTTCAGGCTTATCAAAAAACTGTGCAAAGCAGTTGATATGCTTAAAATACAAAATACTGGTTTTAAGTGAAATGGCAAACAGATTGAGAAACTAATTGTAACCTTATTGAGAAAATCAGCTGAAGATGAGGCCCAGTCATTCTGGGTGATGAGCATTTTGGGGAAAGGGAGGAACGTCCGCATCTCTTAAATTCAGAGCTGTTATTTTCTGAGTGACAGCTCCTTTACCTGAGCTGCCACCTTCATGGGCACTTTCTCATTTCAGTCTCTGGATCCTTTGTCTTCCAGAGTAAGATACTATTATTAGGACAGTGATTAATCTGGGTTATCTTTGCAGGGGAAAAACCACAGTAAGAAACTCCGGAATTACTATGCTGCCAACAGCTGTCCGGCACCTGCCAGGATGAGTAATTCTGTTGAGCCTGCCCCACCTCAGGTTGTCTCCCTTCCAACTCAGGTAAGGCATGGGAAGGGGACTGAGATCATGCTTTCTTGTCACCTAACTCCCAGTAAGAATAACCAGATCTCAGACTTTGAGGATTACCAAAGGAGTTGGGAAAGAATTTTCCTTGTGATGGCACGGGATGGTGGAAATGGCCTGTTGTGAGCTGTTTGCTTTCCTTTGAAGATGCAGATATTGATCTGCCCTTGCAGCACAATATTGGACTTCAAATGTTCTATTTCTGCCCGGCAAATACTTTGATTCCTAGGTAAGTCCGATGTGCTGCTGATTATATCTGTTTAAGGGCAGGTATAAAACAGCGTTGCTGGAACTGGATTTGGATGTGAGGGTGTGGCATCCGCCCTGCACAATCATCCCTCTGTTGTGTGAGGGAAGCCTACATGGAAAAAGTGCTTTGGTGCTCCTACACCCATTGCCCAGGGCTGTTAGCTAATTCCTCTTTTGTTGCTCCTTTTGAAGTGCTCATTCCTGTGTGCAGAGTGAATGGATTGTTCCCTCGGTGATCCAGATTAATTCTGTTTTGGGCACATTAGAGGCAAAAGAGATGGTTTTTGCTTTCTCCTTCTAGAATTCATCCCTTGGGTTTGTCATGAGATGTGACAGCTAACCTGGCTTTTGCCTGTGACTGTGCAGGGAAGCACAGCTGGGCCACGGGGATTGAAGCTGTGCCTGTCAGTTCCCACAACATAAGCCTGTGTTGTCTGTAGGGAAGCAGAGAGCGTTTGCAGAGTGGCAGATTGTTCCAGGCGCTGCCGGAGCCGCCAGAGGGAGACTTGGCCCTGTGTGAATTGGCTTTGCAGCTCACCGATGTGAATTGGGATGGGGTGGGGTCCAGCCCGGGGCACTGGGACGTGGCTGCTGTACCTGCCAGGGTATCTGATGGTGTGTTTTTTAATGGAGGAAACGGCCCACGGCAATAAAAATACCACTCTGGGGCCACGTGAGGGTTCACGTTGTAAGCTAGAAGTCAGAATTGTGTGAGAGCGTCTCTAAGTCTGAGCAGTATCAAAGGAGATGTGAAAGAAAGTCGGCTTGTCAAGTGCTGCAGTGACATGGCTGCATGAATCACTGCTGCTGCACTGTTTACAAAACACTGTTCCCTGGCTGTTACATGCTGAGGAGGCATGGTTCCTGCCTGGGTCACTGTATGTGGTCTGACTCCACAGACAAGGTGTCCTCCGTATAGCAGGAGCTACTCATGTGAGACTGGCTCCTTCCTTTGAAGTCTGGATCCAGGTGTCCTCCTGCCTGAAGGTTAAGGATCAGAGGTTTGGCAGCTTTGCTGCTGGTTTTTTTTTTCCTCTTGCTGTGGTCAGGGAGCTGTGTAAAGACAGGGTGCTGTGGAGAGATTAGATGGACTGTAAATAGGAGAGAGGAGCACCTCTACCTTTCAGTGGGTCTTCCTCAGTGTGAAAGTGACTGTTCATCAGCTCCCAGCAGTCAGGAGGAGTTAAATCATTGCTGTGAAATAAACAAGCCTCAGTGGCTATTGCAGAGCTGTTTGTTCAGACTGCTTTTCTCTCTACCTCAGGCCAGGAATTTGCAGGCTCTCCTGGAGGCTGAGGCATGAAAAATGAAGTTCTTGTAAGAACAGTTTGGGGAGAACTTGAGAGTGTCCTAATCCACACGCTTTAATTCCAGCTCTCCTGCTGTCTGATGAAGATGACACTGGTCTCAGTCCCTGTGATTGAAATATATCAGCGATTAAACCTTCCTGTGTTTCACATGCTGTCTCTCCCTTTGCTGCTAGATGGGATCCAGTAAACCAGGTGGCCGAGTGATCTTGGCTACAGAGAATGATTACTGCAAGCTTTGTGATGCCTCATTTAGTTCCCCGGCTGTGGCACAGGCTCACTACCAAGGGAAAAATCACGCCAAGCGGCTGCGTCTTGCAGAGGCACAGAATAACTCATTCTCGTAGGTATTGTTCAACCTCATGCTCAGGCTGAAAGCGTGTGGCAGTGTCTCTGGCGGTCCTTTTGTCAGAAAACTCCGAGTTGCAGCTGTTTGTATTTCTCTAATCTGCAGGGATGCGTCAGAACTAGGCAAACGAAGGGCAAGGAAAGAAGGGAATGAATATAAGATGATGCAGAACAGAAGAAACACGTATACGGTTCAGAACAACACAGGTAACTTGGAGCTTGCATCTATTCTCTAGTTGGAATAGTAATTAATAATAAACAGACTTGTTTTTCTTCTGTTTCTGAGGTCTGTTTTAACAGTCAGGTTGTGAAAGGAGCTGGTCCAAGCTCTGCCTATCCTTCATGTCTGCATGTGTTTTTTTCCCAGCTGCTAAAGTTGCTTTGTTTTGTCAGCCTGCTTGTTAGTTCTTTTTCTCAGTTTGTAACTTAATTTACCATCTGCCTGTCTCTAAGGCTGCTCTAAGTGGTGACAATTTTCCTGCTTTATTTTCTTGGCAGGTGGCCAGGTGCTTTGACTCCTACTGTGGCACATCAACCTGTACTTGCACTCCCATGACCAGAATGAGAGAGCATGTTAGCCTCCCTCTAAGACCATCTGTTCCTAGCATAGAGTCCTTCCTCAGGTGTTAGATACTAACTTTGCCTCTTTACTATGATTTAAAGAGTGTATTACAGTCTCCAGCCAGGCATCTATTTCTCTTTTTCATTTTAAGTTGTTTTACAAGCACACATTAGCTGAAACCTTAATTCCTGGTGACGCTTGACTTAATCATGTCATTCTAATCACTGTCATGTGGAAAAGATAAATCTTTTAAAGTTCTATTAAGTATCATTTTGTAAGTTTTAAACTGAGGCAGCTTATTCTAATCAAAAGACTGTTCTAATTCTAGAATTAGATGGTTAAGAAAAAAAAAAGAATTGATTCATTACTTCAATGATTAGACTCCTGATTTTCAGTAAGACTGGGTCACTAAGCCCACTCTACTACTTTATAAAATTCCAAGTACTGCCCTGCCTGCTGCACCTCTGTAAATCTGGAAATCAGCGGAGCAGTTGTAGGGGAAAATAAGGCTTGACTCTAATCAGTCAAAGAAGCAAATCTTTGTCAGCTTTTCAATCGTTCATTGGACTTAGGCATTGTCACTGAGCTGCCTCAAGCTTTGATTCCTTACAGATAAACCAGGCTTTTGTGTTGGCTCCCCAGGTCCCTACTTCAACCCCCGCTCGCGCCAGAGGATCCCCCGTGACCTGGCCATGTGCGTGACGCCCAGCGGCCAGTTCTACTGCTCCATGTGCAACGCGGGCGCCAGCGAGGAGATGGAGTTCAGGCAGCACCTGGAGAGCAAACAGCACAAGAGCAAGGTGTCCGAGCAGCGGTACAGGAACGAGATGGAGAACCTGGGCTATGTCCAATGACGCGCCACCCTCGGTAGTAGTTTGCAACTAGAGCAGCTTGTCTCTCGCCTGCTGTTTGCCACATGCCCTGCTTTGTGCTCCATTGGGTAGGAGTATGCTCTCGAGCTGTACATGTAACACCTGCAAACTTACTGGTATGGTTAGATTTTTTTTCTATCATAGTCGGCAGGATGACGCTGTGCAGGACATGAAGTGTTTTTGGTGTTTGTTTGCTAATTATCTAAGGCTCTTCATTGTGTTGAGTGGCGGGGAGGAACTGTGTCCTCTCCCCAGCCTTCTGCATGAATATGCAAAGCCCAAGAAGTGCTGGGAACTTCTGTGGTTCTACCACATGGGTGGACCATGTGCAAAGCCCACTCCCCTCTTGGCACACCACAGAGCAGTGCTCCAGAATGCCTCCCTACAGCAGACTGAATCTCTGGGCAGCTTGTAAAAGAGGGGCAGGAATAGGGCCTGTGAATGTGTGAATTAGGTGGTGTACTTGTCCACACTTTGCTGCTTCTGGCCCCCATTACAGTCCAGAGTAGGTTCTTTCCACATCTGCATAGAAAGGCTGTGCATACCTCTCCTCCTTGGAGGGTCTTGCCTCTTGCTGCTTCCTCTGCAGTGCAGATTCCATTCTGAACATCTGACATGGATCTCAGCTGATCAGCCCCATTCAGAAATACTCTACTCTTGATATTGTTGCCTGAACACCTTAATATACCATGGGTGTAGCTCATCTCCCTGAAGAGAGTCTCTGGGGACCTCAGTGGCTTAATGAAGTGAACTGGAAAGCAAACCTGCTCAGGTGAGATGTGCTGTGCTCTGATTCTGCCTTAGACCGAGTCAGGTTGAGAATAGATGGAAGGAGCTGTCAGCTGTAATGTCTTTGCATGTTGATGTAGAAGAGAGCAAGCGTTGGTCTCTGGGCTGCAGTCCTTGCTCTGGAAGAACGAGGCTGCCTGGACTGTGGGTAGCAGATATTGGTGTGTCCCTCTTCCATGCCATTCCCTGGGCAAAGCCTAATGGGTGTTTATAGAGCAAAGATGAAATGCTCCTTTGAGCTAGAGCTACCAGTATTGGATCACTTTTCTCCCCCTCTTTCTTTTTCCATCTCAGGATGGGTTTTATTTCCATTCCTTGATGTGAACTTGACTGTTCTAGGGACCATCAAAAAATCCAAAGTTATGTAGGATTTAAATGTTAGGGATGATGGTTATTTGAGTAACAGCTTTTTGGCCACATGGAAGTATTCAAGAAACTTGTTAAGCAGCTTTTTAATTGTAGGTGAACTCAAAAGGTGTGTGTGTGTTCTGCTATTCCTTAGCAAAAGTAGGAAGGGGATAAAGAGCAGAAGTAGGGCTGACATTTATTCTTCTGCTTGTTTGGGTAGATGTGAGGAGCTGTGATTGGAGTCCAGTTCACAGTGTCATTAAAACATGGTCTCCAGTGGCAAGTGCAGCGCATAGGTGGCTTCTGTTGGACCTGATCCCCTACTGCTGCTGGGGCTGTGCACTGGTGTAGCTCCCCTGACTTCAGTGGCAGGTGCAGAGAGAGGGTCAAGGAAGCACCATGGGTCATCTCTCGCCCCTCTTCAGGCAGTATATGGAATTAGATGCAGCTCCGTTAGTTTCAGTAGGATTTTACCAGGGGTAAATTGTACCCAGTGCATAGTGTTGAAGGTAACTCCCCCGCCTCCTTTTATTGCCATTCTGATTCTGCCTCTTGCATTCCAGAAGGACTTTCTGCTTGCCTTAAAAAATGAAGAATGAGTAAACTAACAAAAAAATCCAGATAGTCTTTATTCATCATTCTAGTCCACCTTCAAAAGGTTTGTTGCACTTGGCTGCTCCTCAGAAATTGTTTTCTTCAGCTACCTGAGTGAGCATCAGGGAGCCATACAATCTGAATACAGCCTTCCTGAATCCAGGTAAGGTGAGCCTTGCAAAGTAGTTGAAAACAACTCTCTAGATCATTCCATGCTGATCCTTGCCCTGCAGATAGAGGCAGAGCAATGGGTGTCCTCATGAATGGGATTCCCTCCCCTCCTTTGTGCAAAACTCAGTTAAATGGGGTTTGTGCCCTGGAGCACGTGAGAAGGTAGAACAGGTGCCCAGGTTGTAGAGAACTCACTGAATAGTTCTGACAGCTTTGTAAGTCTGTTTCTTCTGTGCTTTCCTGGCCCTGCCTCACCCTCTGTGTAGCCTTGAAGAACATTTGCCTTTCCAAAATCTCTCATCAGCCTTTCCCCCTCATCATTTGCATTAACAGAAGGGCTCTGGTTTTCTCTTTATGTCCTGTCCTTTGGTTTGCCAGTCTGACACCACTGTCCAGAGGGACAGAGGGAGTTAGATGTTTAATTCCACAACATGCTTCAGCACAGTGATCCCTGCATTATGGTTAAGCATCCCTCTGGCTGTAAATTAAAGCGTGGCATTTCCCACAGGCTGCAATTAGCAGCAGAAAAGCAACCCTTTGTGAAATATGAGCTGGAGGAGCTGTAGGTACTGGTGCTGTCTGGCTTACTGCTAGGGACGAGGAGGCATTTTTGCTTGCTTTCATGTGTCCCAAAAATCAGCTGTTCACCACTTAGCTTTGGTTGCTGCTCCTGCTTCCAGCCCAGCCATCTGCTCCTCATTTGGCATTTCCAGTGGCTGCTGGGGGTGTCAAACCCTGGTTTGCTCCCGCTGTGCAGATGTGCCACAGCACAGCCGTGTGCTGGTGCTTTTGGGAGGGACGTGCAGGGGGCTGTTCTTGCAGGCTCCTCTCTGCCTGGGGCTGAGTCTGGTTTGGAGTGGTGGCTTCAGTCTGCCCTGAACAGAGAGGCCTGAATCTGCTTTGTTCTGTTCGAGGGAGTACGAGTGAATGTGGTCATGCTGGTGATTTCAGAGTGGTGGCTTGTAGAGCAGGTGTACAGCAGGCAGTGGGACTCAAGTGACAAGATCAGACAGGTTTCCTCCGTGGAAGGAAAGATGTCTTGCTGGGAGAAGCAGCTGAGACTCACTTTGCCCCAGTGCTCCGTTGTGGCCCTTCCTACAAGCGACCAAGGCTTTCCTCTCCCTCTTCAGCATTGCTTAAGTGGCTTGTGATCCTCCCACTCCCCCTTCAGCATAGGAAGCTGCTCACTCCAAAGAGAAAACACCCAACCTCCCCATTATCCTTAGGGTTCAGGACAACCCAAACTCATACTTGTCAGCATTAGATACTGAGTGGATCCTGATTTTATTTCTTTTTGTGAAAGGTGTTCTCCAAATCACTGTTCAAAAAGTACTGAAAACACATCCTGGGCAAACCCTTGAAACATAGGTGGGCTGGGGAGAACACTGTACAGCCAAAGTGCCATTTTCCAGACCCGATTAATCTTTTTCTCATGCTAAACCAAGTACCAAACCCAAGAAACAGGACTTCTGTGAAGCTGTCACATTGGCCAGTAGGTTAATGACCTTTGCTGCTAGAAACAAAATGTAAATCAATATGTTCATATTTATTTTACTGTGCTGACCACTAATTGATTTGTTAATATTTAAGACATTATGCTGTAGGTTGTTTTTGTTTAAGTGGAAAAATTCTACATCGCACTTTGCTTTTGGATCAGAACAATTATTTATTATATTTGTGAAAATGTTTTTCCTCCCACATAGCTATTGTTTTCTTTCCCTTGATGCAAAACACCCAACCATCAAAGCCAAACAGCAAAACCCACCCCAAACCCCAAAACCCCCCCACCAAATCCAACCTGTGGATCTTTGTTTCTTTTCATGCTAAACAAAATGGGGATTTCCTTGCAGCTTGTTATTAAGTGTCCATTTTCAATTTCTTTTTCCTCCAATGATTCCTTTGCTAACTCGGGATGTTATTTTTAGAGACACAAAGTTCATGCTTCATTTAAGCATTTCTTTTAAGGCAAGGAAGTAAACCATGTGGAATCCATGAATTTGTGAGGAGTATGAAAGTGATGCTATTTTGTTTGTATTAGGCATTAGCTGTTGTTTTGCATTCTGCACTAATGAGTAAATCTGTTATAATCTTGCCTAACATTGGTCTGGTTTTGACTTTTTGCTTTCTTCATGCACATTGAAAGGAACTGAAAACTTCTGTGGAGTTGCTTAGGATGGTCATCAATGTAACAAAACGCAGATTTTTTTTCTGTAAAGCTGCTTATTTCCTTTCCTAGATGCCCATTGTAGGGCATTAGAAGGGAAAGCTATTGCCATAAGCATGGATTCATATTTTAGCTTACTAATGCATGACGTCCTTTTGCTACATTACTGAAGTGATGCTCTCACTGTAACCAATGGGAATCTTGCCTGGGTCAGGAATAAATGAAATACCCAAGGCAAAGATATTATGTTGGCTGGGGCCAGGCAAGGTACATTGCTAAAGTTTGTCTTTTACTCCTCCATCTGGATTACAACACTCTTATGGTTTTGCTTTTTGAAGACCGTGTATCTGGTTCTGTAGGGATTTGGTCTTGCTCCAGATAAAATAGTTTGAAGTATGTTGACTTTAGCTGAGTTAGGAGCAAGCCTTGAAAACCTTCAGGAATTTCTCACTGCTGATGTTTTATATGTTTTTTGTTTTGTGATTTTTTTTTTTTTAATTTTACAACCACGTATACAAGGGTTCTCTGGATGAGATGGAGATCTGTTGCTGATTATGGAAAAACAAATGCCATGGTTGCCAAAGGATAAAAGAAAATGGAGAAGTATGGACCTGGTTTATTTGAAGTTAGTGGCTAAGCTTCTTTTATTTTGAGCTGGGCTTTGCCACCTGCGTAAGGTTGGAAGGGAAAATAAAATCCACTTTGAAATAAATGTGGTCCAACAGTAGTTCTGGGAATCTCTCCTTTAAAAAATGTATCACAGCTAAAATTGTGTCATCTTACCTGAAACATCTGCAGGTAAAGACAGAACTGAATTTTTGAAAATAAAATCAGTTTTTCAGTCTGTGTTTTGCAGGGGAAAAATGACTTGATTTAATTTCCTTCTGCATCTGTCCAGCAACATCATTTGCAAGTGCTTTGAACATGTTTCATCTAGAGCCTTCTTTTCAGGTTGTTTTGTACATTTTTCCTTATTTCCTTTATATTGTACTGACCCCTGTGAGGGAATACTTGATGAAAATGAATTTTTTTTTTTCTTCTTCATAATATAATAAACCATCTTGCTCTTACCACTGTACAGCCCTAATGTTTGGTATTGCTACTGCTCATGGCTGGACTGGGCTTGACTGAGTTGATTTTAACCCAGCACTGAGTCCAACTACATGAACATGTTTTCACACACTGAGAAAGGAGGATAATTCAGGGTGGAATTTGTTACTCTGGAGGAGGGTCAGGGTACTTCCAGCTCTTACTGAAAGGCAGCTGAGAGCTGTCGTGGCTTCAGGAGGGATTGGGAGTGCTCCGTGTCTGGCAGGACGGGAGCCAGGAGGGACACAAAAGGCTCAGTTTCTGTCTGTGCTTTCCCCTTGAGTGGACATCACAAGCTCTGCAGCAGCCCCAGGCTGAACCTCGGAGTGACTTTCAGCTCTGGCTGTGAAAAGGTGGGGACAAGCTGAGCCGGATCCTTACATTTACACTTTTTTTTTACCAGAGTGCAGTTTCCCCCTTTCATTACTTGAGGGCTCCAGAAGAGCATATGCTTCTGCAGCATAAATGACTTTCCAAACAGAAAGGACATTCTGAGTGGAGCCTTGGAAGCAGAGAAAATCTGGGATTTTTAAGTTCGACTCAGGTAAGAGCAAAGCACAGCCCTTCTGTGGTGCTGCAGCCGTGCTGTTGGTGCAGTGAGCTGTTGACCTCAAGGGCAGTGTCCTGGGGTCACACCAAAGACATTTGGGGGTGTGACTGCTGTTGGGGCACAGCTCTGGGTGTAAAAGCAGCTCTGAACAGAGATGTGTCCCTGCACTTCCCTGTCCTTTCTTATTCAAGGCATTGGACCCTTGCAGAGAACTCTGACACTGGTGGAATTATCCTGATTTACCATTTGGGATGAGAACTGCCTAAGTGCTTAGGTGACTTCTTCTGTGCTAACAATGAGATGCTGGAGGCTTTATGTGTTCTCACTTAGAGTAAATAGAGTCATAAAAACTCGTGAGTGCATTTTAATGTTAAATCTCACCCCAGCCCTTCACTGTTTATGTTCATGTGGGCTGTGTTATGTTTGGGCATCCTGGAAACCAAACCCCTACAAAGCAGCTCATTCCCATTATCAGATGTTAAAGCACTGCCTTTTTAATACTTACATGTGGTAATTGTATTTTATATCAATTCTATTGCAATTTGGTACAGCCAAAAACCATAGTGACACGCAGATACCTGGGCAACCTAATTGAGAGTCACAGGCATTCGCTGAATTACTCAATAAATAAAGTACTGTAAAAAAGAGATGAAAATCAAAGACTAAATATATAATTTGAAAGCATAAATAGCCCTCCATCTGCTTCTGCAATTACTCTGGTGTCTAAGGATTTCACATAGTTGTTCTGGAACATTTTACAATTGAGGAACTAAAATTTGGGGGTAAAAAAAGTGAATTGTCCAGAAAGTTTATGGCTAAAAAGGAAGATTGAACTCAAGGCTTTTAAATACCAAGCTGCTGTCCTTGCCTTGTCTCCATCCAGCCTCCCTGCTCCCAGAATGATGAAAATGACTGGATTTTAAAACCAATTTGATTAATAATAGTTGGATTTTCATTGTTCATGCAGTGGCTTTATAAAGCATTAGGACTTTAGCACGTGGTTTAAAAATAATGAATCCTGGCAGAGAGATCTTCCAATATTGCTTCTGCCATTAAACATTAGTGGAGACGTGGAAAAACAACAGCTTTTAGGAGGATTGTAAAGCATGGTTTGCAAAGCACAGGTTTGGAGGCTCTTCTGTATTCATTTACATCCCCTTCACATAAATTCTCTTTATTCCTACTTGTAGTTCTCTTATAGCATTTGGATTGAAGGCTGCTTCTCTGTTTTGGAATAGTAATGAGCTGCTGTAACAGATAGTATCAAGGATTCATTGGCCTATCCTTCAGGGAATGACGTGCTCTCGACTGGCCTTGTTCCACTGGGCTTCCTTCACCTCTCTACCTGTGTGAAACAGGAGCAGAGCTGTGTAAAGTCACTGGAATTACATGAGGGTAAAGAGAGATAGGAAGATTATCCACAGTGTATTATCTGAGACTAGGGAACGTGGCAGGTGTTTGCAGTACAGTACAGAGACGTTAAAAAAGTCTTAATCTAAGGCTTGTTTTGCAGTATCAAGGTACAAAGATACTGTGAGTGAAAGAACGAGGTGTAGGGTTCTAATGAGAAATGAACACAGTTGCATGGTAAATAAAATAGGCTGTGTTTGGTGTGTCTGTGGAATTCTGTGCAGGAGTTACCTGAAGAAGCCAGACTATTTACTTAATTAAATGCAACATGACCAATAATGTGAAAAACACAAAAGTTGAAACATAGGCGTGAAAAAAAAAGGGAAGTCAAGTGGTCAAATCCCTGTGCACAAGAAGAGCCAATGACATAGATTAACACCTGATATTTTGGGGAGTCTGGAAAGAATACTTCAGAATCAAGGGACTTGTACAAACAACATAATGATGCCAAAAATCTCTGATTGCAGCTGACTGGAGACTTTGGGGGCTGAGATATTATTTATGACAATAGCTCCTTTTGCTCTGTGTGAACCTGTGTAGGTGGGGATTGTTTCAGCAAAGGGGGAGGCTCCTGTATGAGGCAGGGCCGTGATCTCAGTAGCCTCCAGGGGCAAGTTCTGCCATGGTATGTGCTTGCATATCCCTTTAAGGACTCTTCCTCCTTGGTATTGTCCACTAATTATTAAAGATCATTTTCCAGTAGCTCCTTACTGCAGCTTCTTCTAACACTTCACAGCACCTCAACAGCAGCTTAATTAGGAAAGGACCAAACCACCCAATACATGAGATCTTGGACAAGTAGCTTCTGCTTGTAAAAGCTGGTGATACTCAGAGCATGTTTGGATTAGCAGCGCTGAATTCAGACAGAGGAACGGTGCCATTCGTCTCCAGGATATTGCATTTATTAGTGTCAGGTGGGGTTTTGGGCTGCTGTACATTCTGCTGGTCTGCAGTGGGCATCAAGGTACCCAGGCATGAGGGCTGAATGCTTCTCATGCCTCCTGCTGTGACTGCTCTTAGTGGCTGTGTCTTTGAGGGTCTGTTTTTGACCAGTCTATCTTTGGCTTACCTTGTCACAGTCACAGAAGTGCAGTTAACAGGACACCTCCTCCATTTAACATTTACTTGTGTGAAGGACAGATTTTTATTATGCTAACCCAAATTTCTGGTGGATATTATTGAAAAGGATGAAGAAAAGTGTTAACAGAAGTAGAATTAAATAAAAGTGAGAGGTTGTGGTGATCCTAGGCACACAAAAGTGAGGAGGTAGGAACGGGAGGTGGCAGTGGATAGTTCCAATCTGTCTTTTGCCAATCCCACACTCCCAAGTGCCGTACTTACAATTATACCCTTGAAACAAAGTCTGATAAAATCCAAGCTGCACTGCTGACCATTTGAATTAGCCTTTCCTCGAGGCTGATCTGCAGCTGCACACAAGAGGCAGATGCAGGAGGCTCAGGGTTGCTCCACAGAGCCGGGCAGACTGTGCCTTCCCCTGCCCTCTCTTCCCACAAAGGCCAAAGGCAGCAGGCTGGGTAAAGCCCTTGTCCTTGGGGTGGGCTGTTGTTAGCCTGGTGTCAGCACAGAAGACATGGCAACCATTATTAAAACATAAGATGTAGCCACATACCTGGACCCTCGAAGCATCGAAGGCTGCGTGTGAGCAGAACACGAAGAGAGGCGCTGGGAGGTCAGGGTGGGTGCGTGGAGCAGCGTCTCTCCTCTTAACAGGTTTCTTGACAGACAGTCCCATCAGCCTGGAGTCCTTTCATGCACTGCCTGGTGTCTAACACATGGGACACATTTCTGCAGACACCTTGTTAAGCTGGGTTAGCACTGATCTTCACACAGCTCCTCACAGCTGCTGAGAAGCGCAAAGGTGGGGCAGAGCACAGCTCTGTGTGTAGACATACTGGGGATATATTAGCGCATAATAAGCTTTCAAGGGAGTTCTTCTTAATTTGGGTACAGACTGTATATGCTAATTATATGGCAGCAGTCATGGCAATTAGCATACATGCTTTCAACTTGCATTTCTGATTGCTGTAACAAAGCCAGTGCTGCCTTCTCCGCTCACTGACTTCAAAGGCTTTGTCTTGATTTAAGAAACGCTGTCCTGAAGCTGTTAGGAGAAAATGAAGCTGTGGTACTGCCACTGTCAGGCTGCCCACTTAACAAACTGCATGGTAAATGGATGAGCAACCAAGCTCCCTGCAATGGTTCATGAGGGCTTTGAGGCTGGAAAATGCCAGCCAGCATTTATTGTCATTGGCATACAGCACAATATTCCCACAGTGAATACAGCACAGGTCTTCCAAATCAGAGCAGGCGTCCCTGAAATATCAGCACCCAAAGGTACACCTTGGGTCCAGATCACAGGCTGTGGTACTTAAAAGAGAATATTATGTACACATCCCAGAAGGGAAAGTAATAATCAGTGGAAGAAACAAGAATAGAAACAAAGAGAAAAGCTGAAGTTCCCTTGGGTGATCCTGCCAACCCTGGGACACAAGACCAACATAAGTCATGAGTAATATTTAAAAACATTTGGCACCTTAATCTGCTTGGGTGTTTTCATCAACCTCAGCAGGCATTTTAAATTGCTGTAGTGTTTTTGTAAATCTGGTGGCAAGTTGTCTTTGAAAACAAGGCTTAAACCCCCAAGTGAGTTAGTCTTTTACAGAATTTAATCCTACAAGGAGAGTGATCAGCGTGTGGTTGTGCAACTGCAGTGGGTGCAGTTGTAGCCTTTGAGCCTGGCTAGAACTCTCCAGGGCAATTCCCTGCAGAGAGCTGGAGGTGCCTGAACTGCCTACACCAAAATTCAGGACAACGGTCCCCTGTTGCTGCCAGGGTACATTACTGGTTCCAGTCTCAAGCTCCACGTTCCATACAGAAACCCATCATCCCAATGCTGCAGTGCCACAGTCAAACTGCAAATATTTGAGTGTCTTTCTGGAAACTGGTTGAGGTCACCCTGTGCTCAGCAGGTGCTGAAGTTGATCTAGATTTCCTCCAGAAGGAAGTGAAGCTGCGTCACATCATGCAGGAGCATCACTTAATGCTTGGCATTTGGGATGAAACTTAATGTTCCACAATTATAATGTCGAATGGCTGGCAGCAATTTTGCCAGACAAATATCACATGTCTTTCCCAGAAGGATTCAATCTTTAATATTGTTTCGATGCTGGAGGCTCTTCCAATTTCTGTTTATTAGAAATGACTTATCTATGTTGGGAGTGCTGCCTTTAACCCAATACAGCTGGTACAGCTGTGAAAAAATCCTGTCTGCAGCATTCTGCTTCCATAGACTTGCTGTATGACCAAAGCGAATTGTCACCTTGCAGAAATTAAGCCATTGAAGGGCTAAATGAGTGTTAGCTCTTCATCTGCTTTGTGTTCTTTGAGGCTCTTTCCAAAGAGTTTAACTTTTACACCCTCAAAGCATGGAAACATATTGCTGACAGGGAAATGTGGAAAGTTAAGTGGTGTGGATGGAGAGCCCACGGAAGGAAAAACAAAACAGGGACTCTGAGATGCCTGGGCTGTGCCAGCCCAGAGCCAAGCTGGGGAGGAGTGCAGCCACCTGGCTTCTCTCTCCTTTTTTTCTATCTGTTATTACCTTTCTAAACTCCAATCACCAGCTGCACTGGGGGTTCTTGCTATGAAGTCAAACTGGCGATGAAATGCAGTGTTTTGGGGGGCAATCTTGTTCATCTGGAGCACATGTACAAGGCCAGGTGCCCTAAGTCCAGGCAGGCTCTATTACTGGGAAAAGATTTCCACCTGCACAAGAAGAGGCCAGTTTTAATCAGCATCCTCATGCCCAGATTTTCTGCAGAGCACAGAATAGGGAACAGCTGTTTGCTCCACTTTCACCTATTTGATCCGCTGCTTTTTTTTTTTTTTTTAAATGGGACCTTGGTGAAATCATTATATTTTTCTGTCTCAGTGGAATCTTGCCTGTCTCTCTGGGGAAACAACAAGTGTGGGATGACTGGATTCATTCCTATTTCAAGGCAATAAATAATATTCAAGGTGTAATACATAAGTGGCAAATCTGACTGTCCTGAATGTTCATGTAAATGCAGTGATGCACTTGAACCTTCTTTACTAGGCAGTAAAGAAGGCATTTTTATGATGCATTTTATGGGGCCGAGGAGATGAATGAGCAATCATAGTGTGAGGCGACGAGTCACCCTCCTGAAATTCTCTAACAAGTGTTTAATCTTTATTCCCTGGAGGGATGGTTTTGGTAACTGGAAAAGTGAGAACAATAGAGAACTGAGGCCAGTTTTGGAGGAAATGGGTCACAGTAATTCATAACTCAAAAATAACTCCTATTAGTTGGTGTCCACCTTCCCAGGCTCCAGTTTTGCCACCTCGCTGCAGGTCCAGCAGCTTTGCTGTGGGCTGTGATGTGCTGCTTGTGCAGGCCTGACCAGCCTCTCACCCACGGCAGATCCAGGCTGGGGTTTTCTAATTGGCTTCCAGAAAATCAAGAGAAAAAATTACTAAAGTCTTGTAGCCCCTTGGAAGACTGCATGTTCCCACATGTTTGAGCCTCTCGGATGCAGAATTCCCACCACTCCTCAGCTGGGTGGAGGCTCTGAAGTTCTGGCTGCAGCCAGAGAGGTGTGACAGAGGTGGCAACACCCTGTGGTGACCCTTAGAGGTGCCTGGAGCTCTCAGGATGCTGTTATCCCTGGACAGGTGCACGTGGGATGCCTCTCCCCACATCCATGCTCCAGTGTCCATCTGTCCTGGTGGCTGTATTGCCTCACCCAGCCGGCTTGGCCAGAGCTCAGCCCAGCTTTCCTATGCTGTCATCACACCTCCTGATGGCACTGCAGACATACTTTTAGAAATCTGGAACAACTCCCTCCTTAGACCCATATTTCAAGCTCTTATTTAATATTGCCACCTTTTCAGAGGTTTTAAGAAAGGTGGCAGTGCTTTATTGAGATTGGGTTGTTGTTTTGAGGCAGGTAGAGTGATGGCATTTTATTTTGATTTCAGCAGCACACACATTAGGATTTTGAAAGGTAGTAATATTCCCTGGAAACAGAAGAGGGCAGCTGTTTTTTGAGAAATGAAGAGTGCATTGACTATTTTTGAGAATGAAATAGCAGTCACTCAGATCTAGACGAGAGAGCTTTTTTTTTTCATGAATGAATAAAAATAGCACAGTATTTCAGGGCCTGTGCTGGTGTAATTAGTGTGTGAAATAGATGGACCCCCATCACCTTCCACAGAGTCCCTGGGTTTTGTCTGGCAAAATTAGATTCCTTGCAATTTTATTGCAGTGTAATTAAAAAGTAACCAAGGGAATACAGAACTCGGTCTTCAGAGATATTCAGCTTCACACAGAGTAAAAAGCATCTGCAGCTCAGTGGATTAAGAGTCAGTTTCTTTATTTACTGCCCATGGGAAAAAAAATGTTGTCAGCTGTCTGTATGTATGGAAAAATCTGGAAAAATTAGGTTTAGTAAATGTTTTTCAACCCCCCAAAATCATGGGTTGTTTTAATTGAAAGAGGTTTTCAGTTTGTATTAAACAACAAATGCATAAATTCTAAACCAAAACATCCTCCTGGAATGAAACCTTTCTTCATAATTTCCCAAATAAGGCACCTTAATTTTTCAAACTTCCATTTCCAATGCTGACAATTACACAAGTTTGACAGGAGATTGCAGTGAGGTTAAGTCCATCCAAATCCTTATTTCCTGGCAAATATTTGGCTGAAGACCATGGAGCTGCTCTAGTGTGCAGCCCTGAGCCCTGATTTCAGCCCCAGAGCAGCCCTGCTCTGGCACCTGCCCCAGCCTGCTTTGCCTTCTCAGCCTGTACACCTATTTTTCAGCGTATGCAAACTGCACCCAGGCAGTGCAGCTTTATAGCACAGGGTGGCCAGGTTTTCCATAAGAAATTTCCCATACCTGTTCCCCATCCAAAACCCACAATCCCCTCTCCCAGGTCCCCATGGCCGGGGCTGTGGCTGGATCTAGAGTCAGGAAGCTGGGTCCGTTTTTAAAGCCAAAGTAATTGTCCTGAATCCCATGGAAGCACATGTTCTGGATGTGTTTGCCCCCAGTCTATTGTGTGTTTCCTGGATGCCACATCCTGGATGTGGCTCCTGATGAGAGGAACAGTTAATCCCTGTTCATGTGGGACTCGTACTTCCCAGTGCCTTCGTTGGTCCAGGTAGGTAATTTGGAAAACTCGACAGTGACTTCTTCCAGCACCTTCCCAGTGCCACTGTGTCCTTCCAGCTCTGAAAACAAATGGGAATTTTTGTATTTGGCTGCACCAAGGAGCATGTGAAAAACAAATTGCCTTTTTTTTTATAACTCCAAGGCAGAAATAATTAGAGACCCTCTGTAATGAAACAGTACTGACTGAAAGGGTAGCCCGAAAAGACTGCTCTTCTGATGCAGGAAATAATTAGGGCTGCCCTAAACTTTTAATCAGAAGCTCAAATTTTATTTGCAGCTCCTGACAAGGATAGCATCCCTTAATAATGCTCCTGACAGTTCCAAACTCCTGAAATTAATATGAGAGCAATGAGGATTTAATGGAAGCGCTAATTACAGATGCTGGAATTATTCTGCCGCAATTCAAAACCTCTGATGTGGAGAAACTCTTAGCATGGTTGGGCTGTCATCTAATTTCTGTGGAGTTTTGCTGTGAAAGGTGACCCTGGCATTACACACCTTCCTTCTGCAAGGTGTGGGCATCCTTCCCTCACGCTGACTTCCACAATTTGCAAAGAACTGGGATGCAAGCAATTAATGCTTCCTGCTCTGGAGACGATACTACTCTTGTGTGCTGTTCCCTCTATTTCCCCTCTCGTGGTTAGTCATAATGTCCTAGTGGACTCACATCCAGGCTTTTTCCAAAAAAAACTGACTGGTTGTGCAGGTGGATTAAACACTGATGGCTGTGGCAGTTTGTACCTGCCACCTCAGTGCCACCTCTGCAGCACCTCCATCTGAACCTCACGTGGAGCAGCTCCTGCTTCTCTGTGCTTCACAGTCTCATTTATTAGACAAACTGGTCCCAACAAACTGGTGCCACTTCACGTGGTTATTCAGGGATTGGTGGGGCATGGATGGAGATGGAGGCCAGGCAGAATCTAAGTGAGAGAGAACGATCCATGGGGTGAAGCCACCTCAGACTCTGAGTGCACCTCCCAAAAAGCACAGATCTTTGGAATCTATTTGACATTACCAGTAGACCTACTCATGCCTTACTCCACAGCCAATTTTCACCCCAGACTTCCTCCAAATCCCACAGAGGTGCATGGAGACCCTGCCAGGTCCCTGGGGCCGGTGGGCTGTGGGAGGTGGTCCCTGGACAGTGAGTCCTTGGCAGGATGGGCTGGTGGGCTGCACCCTTAGCAACCACCTGGCTCTTTGGAACCTTCACGGTGATGCCAGGAGATTGCTGCTGGCCTGACAAGGTGCTCTGAATGCCCAGAAGGACCCTGTCATTATCCTTCCAAAGGCTTTGTTGTGGTTTTGGAGACTGGCTATATGGCAGCAAGCCCACACTGCCCTCCTTGCATATCCTGAAAACATTCTCTGGATGTTTAAGATTCAGGAGAACAAGAATTAAATTTGAAGGCTTTAAAGGGAGAGCTTCGATTTCCAAGATCAGAGAAAGTCACAGACTGAGGGACTGGAGAGGGACCTTCCTCAAAACATGAACATCCTTTGATCTATGCAACTTTTTCCTTGTCTCTCTCACAGCCAGCTGTGAAATCTGAATCTTGATATTAGTTCCAACTGTTGAATGGCATTAGATGATTCATCTCTGCTATTAACACAAAAAAGTAATACCATTTTCTGCTTTGCACATAATGCCTTTTGAGAAATAGATTAAGACATAAGGGACACCGAAGAATTATTTAATCTAAGCTTTTTTCCTTTAGCCCTGTATTTTGTCACTCTGTTGAATGATTACACTCCAGTTCCTGCCCTTCCTCAGTTACTCTGGAGACAGTGACAAAGGCAGGAGCCATCTCATCCTGCTTCAGTGCCCCTCTCCTAAGGGAGGAGTGTGCATCTTTTATCAAAAAGTAATAAATGTTCTTTGGTATAACAGAGTGAAAAGCAGGAGGGGAAAATCACCAAGCTGGTTTCAATATGCTCTGTTAATAAGCCAGAGCCACTGTCATAAAAATGCCAGAACCAGCATTGAAAATCGAAGTATAATCTCAATGATTCAGCCGAGAAATCTAATTTGGCCGAAGAGGGGGCTTGGAGATTTTCCACCCTCTCTGATCAACTTGGAGTCATGTGCATAAATACAAATATTCCTGGGAAACTTTGCAATGGATCGTATGCTCTGTAGCAATAAAGATGGAGAAGTTTTTATTGTTGTGGTAATTCTTGGCATGCGACGTGGATTTTGCAGCTGAAAGACAACAGCCAATTTTATGGATTTTTGAGCTCTTATTTATTTGTGAGGACCTTGATAGAATGGAATTTGAGCACCCCATTCCTCTCCCCCGCTGCCATTGAAAAAGGGAGCAATAAATCTAAGATTAATTGATAGAAATAAAAATGACAGTCGGGAGAAATCTTACGGCATTGAATTTTGGGGAAGGATATTTGCAAACCAAATACTTAGTTTCAAATGTCACTATAAAACAATGTTCTCTCTAAATTTCCCTGAAATCATGGACCGTGTGCTGACCTGTGGATGCTGGGTGTTGAAGTATTAATTAGTACTATCAGAGGGCTGACCTCAGCTCACACTAAACCTACTAAAAGTAAAGAATTTTTAAATAAAAATTTTGTACTAGAAAAAGAGAACTTTGAGTGCTGTGAGTGGAGAGAGAATGACATTTTACACAAGCATCTTAAAAGTTCCAGTTGTCCATATAACTTAGTGGTGGGTGGCTGCCTGACATCCATATTTTTGTTTGCTGGGGTTTGTAAGTGCCGTCATAACTATGGTAAATTATACAGAAAGAAATGAGTTAACTTCTCAGGGCTGGGAACAGAAAATCTTTTCTTCTTTAGTGCCATTCGTGCTGCTGTTAAAGGTTTATCAAGAGGAAGCTGCGTTTTTCTCAGCACATTATTACTGTGATTGTTTCCCCAGCACTGACAGCAACCCCAGCACTTTCTCATTATGTGGTGGATGTGCAAGAGCCTGCTCTGCCTCCCATTAAAATCAATAACTATCTTCCTTAATTAGCATTCAAATTACGATCAGTCTTTTAACAGTACTATCAATTAGGCACAGCACAGCCATGCCCTGTTGTTTGTCTGAATTCTTCCGAGTGAGCCAGGTCCACAGAGGCTGGGCGGGATCGTGGGCAGGAGCCAGACCCCAGGGATTTGGGTTGTATCCACCGGTGGTCACGGGCTCTCCGAAACGCTGCCGGAGGAGGAGGAGGAGGAGGAGGAGGCTCTACAAAAACAATGGACACAGCACATCTGGTTTAATTGCCCTGTTCCAATCAAATGAATAACTTGAAAGTGTCAGAGATGTGATTACATCCACAGAAAGGGGAGCCTTTCCTCCTTTTTCCTCTGTGCTGGATGCTGAGGGCTGGAGCCACCTTGGCATGCAGTGAACTTTCCCCAAGAGCTGGGCTGGGGCCCAGAAATTAAGACCTGCATGATTCTAAGGCCAGTTACAGCACATGGGAGCAAAGGATAACTGGCTGGGAAGCTGCAGGTTGGAAAGCCAGGGCATAATAGTGCTGGATTTACTCTGCTCCAAGTGCTGTATATCAAGGAACTGATGTAGACATTGAGGAGGCACCAGGGGAGCTTGAAATGATTGATGTGTCATCATGACTCCTCCAAAGCACCTGCCAAGGGGGACCTGGGACGGTGCAATGCAGCTTCCAGGGACTGGAGCTTGTGTTTGCTGTGCAAGATTGTTTCTTCAGATTGGGATCAGAGTATTTGCAGTGCTTCAGTCAAAAAAAAGGGGGGAAAAAAAAAGAAAAAAGGAAAAAGCAAAGAACGAAAGCGTTTTGATGAGGTTAAAGCACAGAACAAACCTGGCTCCCTCATGACTCTACCAAGGTTTGCTGAAAATTAGCTGCTCAGCACATGGTGATATTTGCTAGCAAAACAGACTAAGTGATCAAAACCAAAGCACATGGGGCTGTTATAAACCTCCGATGCCTTAAATCAGAAAATTGCTTAGCACTGGCAATTTACTCTAACATCCCTCCTCAATCTAATAGAGATTATCCTCTGGAAAGGTCTGTTTTCTGCTCTGAAAACTCAGACTGCCATCTATTTTCCTCTGTCCCCGAGCTTATACTACATTTGCACTATTTAAACTCCTGACTGTTTTTATACTACCATGCTTTACAACCACGTGGTACATTTGAATTATTTCTGTATATGGGAAAGAGAGGCAGACAGAAACCTGTTCTTTGGAAGTGAGGATATTTCCCCTTGGAGCTCTGCACTTCTCCTCCTCTCTCCATTTTCCTTATCTGAGCTGATAGAAGACCCTCTTGGCAAGGATAGCAGTTGTCCATGTGGAAAAGTGACCTTTTAATTTATTTTTTTCGCTTTCTTGGATCCAGTGAGCATCTGGAAGAAAGAGTGCAGCTAGTGCTGCTCTGCCAGAGGGTTTTCAAGGGCTGCCAGCAGCTGGTCCATGTAGGTAAGGCAGCCTGCTCCAGACCAGAATGAACCTATCAGCATCAATTAAAGGCAGAAGTATCTAAGTGTGGTGGAGCTTGCCTCCGTTCCTTCTGGAGAGGAATCTCAGTCTTATTTATTGCCCTCTTTGCTGCACATTGAAGGACAGGCTTCAGACATTCCAGCACAGTCTGGTGTGACCACATCAGTAAATATGGACAGAACCAGGGCTTTCCCTGCAGCACAGAGGACGTGAGCTGCCACAAAGTACAAGCAGGGTACCCCAGTGTTCAAGGCCGGGTTGAACCGGGCCCTGAGGAACCTGATCTAGTGGGTGGCATCCCTGCCGTGGTTGAGGGATTGTACCTAAATGATCTTTAAGGTCCCTTCTGACCCACACAACTCCGTGATTCGTGTGGCCACTAAGCCAGGACTGCCTGCCAAAGCAGGAGATGGGGATTCAGGGGCAGGAAGGAGAGAAACAACTTCCCCCCTTCCATCTCTGCCATCTTCTTTATTCATTTACATCTCACAACCGGATTTAATTTATCTAGATGTGCCAGCTCAATGAAACTTCAGTTTCTTCTCTTAACTGCTGTGATAATCTCACCTCTGCTGCCTTCTGAAAATAGAAAAAGGCATGCAGATAAAATGGCCCATTTTGATGAGTATCTTTGAGATTTTTCAACTTTCTTTTCTTCACATCACAGAAAACTTCAAACTTCACCTCAGCACCCGAGGCTCTGATTTCAATTTACATTAATTTCAGACAGCACAAAGTGATTCCCTAATAGCTGAGAGCATTGTTAATGCCTCTCTTTTTTGAGGTAAAGAACGAAGAAAAGGGTCTAAAAGAAATTCATATATTGTTCATAATAACAATTTGCAATGAAGCAAAACCCTTAATGTCCCTATGAAAGCTCTTGCAATAAAATATATACAGTTCCCTGTTTTTCTCTTAATTCTTATTTCACACTTTTTATTTGCTGAGCTTTTCAATTTTCTGAGCAAGATGGGAAAAATGAACTCTTGGTGCTCAGTACACAGGAGCCATCTCATCAAAGAGAAGAGAGTTTCCTCCCCAACCCTGAGTAACTCACTTGCCTTCCCCAGGTAAAGTGGGGGATGAGGGGAAGCCCTCACTCTGTATAGGGCTTTCCAGTTACATCACAGGGTCTGATGGGGAGTCTCCAGAGGAGAACTTCAAAGACTGGTCACTTAAAAACCCAAAATTGTGATACATATTCTGACAGAAAGGTCGTAACTCTAGCTTAGGAAACTGAAAAATGGCTTTATTTAACAGCAGTGTACTTATCCCCCTTGGAATGCGAATGAAGATTAATCCTCGGTCACGCTGGGAAAGGCTTTGCTTTGAAATGGCTGTTATAGTGATTTTAAATTAACATGTACAGCACACAGAGTGAATTCTTTTCCTCTGAGTGTGTCCACTCCGGACACTTTTTACCACAATTTAATTGACTGCCAATTAATGTAAAGTAGTCAGACATTTTTAAGGCCAGGGTAGACATTTTCCCACATTAATCTGCAAGCTGGTTGATAATTAATCTGAGACATCTATCCTCCTTAACCCCAGAGATAGGTAAAACTGTCAGATACTTGTTACTAGAAACCACAATTATATCTTCATTTATAACAGCTGAGGAACAATGTTTAATTAGTTACATGATATCATTTGTGGACAACTGACTTCCATATAGACAACATCTAGAGTACCTCGAGTCATATATTTAGGTTTGGAAATCATCTCAGGAAATCATTTGTTCCTTTGTGCCTCTCTCCTAACCTCCTACTTAACACCAGCATAAGGGAATGGAAAAATGCTTTATCAAAGGTAAGATATATTCTTTTTAATAATGAGTTTGTGGATTTTTTTGTCCAGTCAAGGAAATCTCAAGAAATTAAGCAAAATATTTCTCTCTGATTAGTTTCAGCCTGAAGTTATTTGTGACTTTCTTTGGAGAAAATGGAAGCATTTTGAGAAGAGCCAGGCTTCTACAAAGCATGCTGCTGTTCTTGCCTGCACCTGCTTCATCTGCCATGCCTTGAATTTGGATGAAGGGAATGTACAGGTGCCTTTACATTTACCTGACGTTTTCCATTCCCTCTGTACACAGACACAGGATAACCTCAGGCTCACTACAAGCACAGGACCTGTTTGCTACTTTCACTCTTTGCTTCCCTTGTCTTGCAGAGACACCCCAGCGCCCACAGAAAGAGCATTACCTCCCTGTACAAGGGTCTTGCCCCTTCCCACAGCCCAGCCCTTGTGAGGAGCTGTGCTGTGCATGGTGGAAGGTGCAGGGGAAGGAGCAGCTCACAGAAACGCCAAACCCACTCATTCCATGTCTTATCTCATTTCCGAGTGAGCACAACCACCTCCTTACAGCTGCCTGGTGATGAAAACCCTCCACTCTGCTGGCTAATAACTGTGATTGAGCCAAGCTAGTCCTTGAGAGAGACAAAAAGGAGCTGGCAGAGCCTTCTGCTTTCTGCTGGTACCCACTCACCTCCCAAAGTGCCAGTGACTCATGCTTAGATCTCCAGTAACAGACGTGTTGCCCAGGGCTGCTGTGACAGATGCTGCCAAAACCTTTGGGGCCAATTTTCTTTGCCAAATCAAGGCAAAACATTTAAGTGAGCGAGACCAAGTGGACTCTTCTACTCCCAAGACCCTTATTGAACTCATTGCCTCCAGACTTGCACCAACACCTCAATGACGAGTTCTGCTGGACCCTCGAAGCCCCCAAGCCTCAGACAATGTCTCAGAGCCAGGGTGCTGCAGGCAAGCTCAGAGGGATCTGGTGACCACAAGCTGGACTGGGCTGGTCCATCTTCCTGAGTCTGTCATACCAAATGTGTGCTGGTCATACTGGGGGCAGTGCAGCCTCTGGAGCTGATGCTTCAATAGACAACACCCATGGACACCCCCAGCCCCCCAGTTAAGAGCAATAAAACTACTGTCGCCTTCACTTGCAGAGATGAGTTTCAGCTTTGTGATTTCTCCCCACACCCCATCAAAGTCCCTCCAATTGTGTAGACACCCCTGTGGCTTAAGGACTTGAAACTTCTGCTAGGGAGGTTGGAGGAAAGCCCCTGCACAAACATTGAAAGATTCTTAATCAAAGTCAGTAAGTGCCAGAGCAAAATGAATTGAACTTTAGGGTGAAAAATGGCTTTTCTTTTTAAGAAAGGTGGATACTTTATATTGATTTTTTTTCTTTACTTAGGATTTTGCAGCAAATCCATAAAGAAACTTTCACTGCAATGTTCTTGGAAATAAATGGTCCACATATTATACACATTCATTTACACCCAGCAGATCTATCTAAAAAGAATAGGAGCTGATTGAGTTAGCTTTTTGTAAATGAAAAGGGGCTTGGCTGTACCAGTCTTTTTGCAAAGTAATTTATCTGCTTGAAAGTTGGATCATCAGCTGTAGTTAAACCTCATTTTGCTTTCAAGATGCTTGTTTTGTGCTTCCAGTCTAGGCTTTTTCTAAACCATCACGAGCTCCATTTTTTGCTTAGGTTTGCACAAACCTCAATGAATTAGATCTCGACTAGGGATGAGCCTTGCTGCTAGTCCAGTCTAACCACCACGTGACCTGTGGCAGCAGGTGGTGGGGTAACCAAGGCAGCTCCTGGGAAACAGCCCTTGGTGAACAAGTAACACCAACATGGATCATAAACTGTGAGGAATTCTGCTTTTTTTAATGGGGATGCTGACTAAATATTCAATTATGCTTCTTGAACTTACAACCTTCCACATCCTGTTACCCTTTTTGTTTCCTGTCTGGGCAGCTACACAAACTACGCAAAGAGGCAGAGTAACTTTTGGACTTTGAAAACTCCTCTCTCCTTTTCCTGTTTTATTCTTTCAGAGGTGCAGCATCCCCAAATCTTTCACTACCGGTAGTCATCTGTGTCTCCTTGGTGAGTTTTTAACTCCACCACCATCACAGGTCTTGGATATTAGTTATCCTGCTGCCCACTTGCTTCACTTTGATATCAGCCCTCTCAGACAGAGGTTAATCCTGAGGAAAAAGCCTCCCACAGGATCCTGTCTCCTTTCCACCTACTCACATGAATCAGCGAGTGGTTCTGTGAGTGGGGTGGGGAGGGAGCAGGTCCGTGCTCAGGGCACATCCCCAGGCCCCTGCACCGGGGGAGCTGAGAGCTCAGCGTTCCAGAGATGCTTTGATGTCTGGAGAGCAGCAGCTCTTCGTTTTCTCTCCCATTAGCTCCGGCTAGCTCCAGGGGATGTGGCATCTGCTCCCCCTGGCTTTAGGCAGACCTACCCTGGCTCCAAGGGATGTGGAATCTGCTCCCCCTGGCTTTAGGCAGACCTTCCCTGGCTCCAGGGGATGTGGAATCTGCTCCCCCTGGCTTTAGGCAGAGCTGTCCTGGCTCCAGGGGATGTGGCATCTGCTCCCCCTGGCTTTAGGCAGAGCTGCCCCTTGGTGAGGGCAAAGCCCAGTGAGGCCCCCAGGCTGTAACACCACAGGAAGATCAGGGCACCCCAAGGTACCCCAAAGGTGCAGCAGTTTGCAGGCACAGCTCAGGCCACAGTCACAGCAGCAGAGAGTGCTGGGGACATCTGTCACCCACCCCAGCAAGGAGCTGAGGTGTTGCTGCCCAAGCTTTTGAGGGCACACACATCATTTTGTGAATGAGGAAACAGGAAAAAGAAGTTGATAGAACATCCTGAGCCTCAGTGGGTTACAGCAGTCCTTTGAGTGAAGTGGATCCAATCCATGACACCCATGGATCAGGATGAACAAAACCAAACAAGCAGCTGCTTTGATAATGTCCTCTTACCTGCACAAAGGGCTGCAAAGCCTGGCTGGAAGGTGCAGGAGAGCTCCCAGCCCACATCAGCCATGCTGGGTGCAAGGGCTCTCCCCAGGGCTGCTGCATTCTGGCTGAGGTCTGGAAGAGAAGCTGACCACAGACAGGGGTGTGCTGCCAGGCCCTGACAGCATTTTACCTGATTTGCAGCCCTGGGGGAGGAAAAGCATTCAGAAATCAATATTAGTGGATTTCAAATTAAGTACTAAATTATCTCACCTTCAGTCACAATGGATTTACTCCAGAATGATTCCTACGAAAAATTTACTGTTTTTCCATTCCATAGAGTACAGCACACCATGTATCCTCCCCCCAGAAAAAAGAAAACAGTAAAAATTCCCTCTTCCTCCCTAAATCTATGTAGAGACACCCAGATTTACCTCACAGCAAGTCCCTGGTGAAAATATCATGATGTAAACATGATTTGGGGAATAAACCCCTCTGCATTACTCTTGCATGAGGCATAGATACAACACTGATATAATTCATAACTCTGGTGAGCTTATAAATATATGAACAGAAAATGACCTGCAAGTTGTTTTTCCTCTCGGCTGTGAGACCAGGTGCCGGTAACTCTGATCAGTGTACACTTACATATTAGTGCAGTGCAAGGGAATCTTTTTTTATGCTAGGAAACACCTGTGATGGAAAAACAGCAATATAAATACTTCATCATTTCAGCCACAGCTGCTCTGTGGCTCTTGTGCTGAATTCTAAGAGATAGTAAAACCCGTAATCATTTCCCTCTTCTGCAGTTTGTAGCCAAAACATAATTACAGTGAAACACCAAGCTTTGCAAAACGCAAGAGGTGAAATCGTGACCCTCACATTTAGATGTTTCCAGCCTTGTCTGCCATGTGTTCCTTGTTTCCTATTCCCTGGGGTGCTCCTCAGGTACCTGCACGCCTGGCAGCAGCAAGTGAGCCTCACCTGATGCTCTTTGTAGTGCTGTGGCTGCTGGAGGAAAAGGCTTTCTGACAACACTTCAGGAAAGATGAGCTTTTAAATAAATTTTTGTAGCTCTAGGCTGTTGGTTTGACTCCACCAGCAGCTGCTGAAGGCTCTAGATAAGGGTGTCCCAGCCACCCTGGTGGGTGGTCAGGCTCTCCAGAGGTGCTCCTCATGATGCCAAATCTGCCTGCTAATGAATGTGCCACAACCTGTCTGTCAGTGCCCTTTTGTCAGCTGTTTTTGGCTGTATCCAGCTGCTGTGAAGAGGTTGTGGTCCTGGCGGAGCTGTGTGGATGGACTGGCAGCTCTGGGAATAGGGAGGAGCTCCGTCCCTGCATGACACCAAAGATTTTTGTGAACAAAGGGGAGCTATAGCTTCAGGGAAATGCTAATGGAAAGTGCCTGTGGCATTGGGGGTAGTGCCCCGCTGTTGGCCTCATTCACTCCATCTGCACAGGGGTCGGGATGGTGTGAACAGACTCACATTTGCACTTGGAGGAGAATCATAAACTCTTTCCTAAGTCTGTCTGTGAACTGGGCTCTCTGGTCAGTACTGGGAGGCTCTGGCATCAGCAAACATGCTGTGGTGAATACTGGACTTTTTGTGGCCCCATCCCAGCTTGGCCTGGGTCAGATGCTCATCCCTTAACCTCTCTTTTCTGCACTCTTTTTGCCTTTCATGTGGCAAACAGCTCCCACCAGTGAATATCAGGATTTTTTGCTCATGAACAGTTATAGACATGTTAATTCTCCCTTAAAGAGACTTAAAAAGAGTCAAACTCCATACCCTGGTGCACACATTGTATTTAGTAATTAAAAGCTCTTATCACACCAAGTTTTGGTTTAAATATAGTTCACAATTCCCCCTGGACTACAGAAGGAAAAAGTGATTCTAAAGCAATGTATGATAGAACAGCCTGTGAAATTTGTATCCCTTCTGAAAGCTGGGTGGGGAGACCTTTCCCAAGGAGAATTGGAGGGGGAAATCTAGAGAGACAAAGTCAGAGAGAGAAAGGAAAGAGGATGAGAAGACTCACAGCAATGAAATATTCACCCCTTTCTAAATAAATACCTAAACTTGTTTAACATCCCAGCTGGATGGGTGTAGAAAGATGTCCCTAGGGAGGAGAAGTGTTGAAGGGCAAAAGGAACAGACAGTGAAGTTTCACTCTGGCTTGAACCAATCCACTTTGAAGGGTGTAAAAAGGCTGGCAGTGCCACCAAGGTTTGACCCTGTCCCTCTGGGCTTTCTGGTGTTTCTGGAGCTCTTTGCTGTCAGGACCACTAAGGTACCGGGCTATTATCTTTAGCCCAAAAAAAGAAAATTTGGTATGCTGAATGTGGAAATGAGGGTGGGTTTTACTACAAGTGAAACCTGCCTCACACCTTGCTCTCCACAGCCCTGGGCATTCTCTGAGGATTCTCTGAGTGGTCTCTTGCCCAGTGACTGAAAAATATCAGCATTTCTTTGGAGCGTCTGTAACGCTCTGGTGGGAAGCCCAATGCAAGAAGCTAATCAAAGAATAGAAATGGGTGTTTATTTCTTCACTTTTCTATTCATTCAGCTTGACAGTGCACCAAGGGGAAGGTCACCCCTGTGCTGGTGGTGTCAGGGGGATGCAGGTGAGGAAGGAGCACAGGTCCAGCCCCGGCGTGGAGCCCCCTCCTCCCGGGCGTGCTGCTCGAGCCCGTGACACGCTGCAGCATCCCCAAGTTGCACACACATCTGTTCCAGCACCAATTAGTCATGTGATGTTTGAAACATCAAATATTCTTTCCCTGCTTATCAACACTGCAATTATGGCCTGTCAGGCTTTTATGCTCTACTCAAAATAAACACCCAAATGTTCACGTTAACCCTTCAGCTCTCTGGGACTGTGGGGCTGCACGGCAGATTGTGGGGTGAGCAGGGACCACAGGGCTCCTGCTGTGGGGTAAAAACGGGGGAGAAGGGCAGTGACTTGTACAGGGCGTGTGGTGCCAAGGCCAGGCTTAGAATTGAAGCTGTTGACTATTTGCTCAAAGGCTTTCATAATATTTCACCTTTTTTGCCATGTGGTGTTATGAATGCACTGCAGCTACCTTGGCTGTGGAAAAGTTTTGAAGCATCCTGGGAAGAATTGATGATAATTTTTTCAGAAACCCTTTTTCTCCTGAGACATGGATTTTTTTTCTCTGTAACTGAAATTTACAGGAAAGAAACACATTTTAAGGGAGTTTTAATTTTCTCTATTAAGGGATGGCTTGCTTTTGATCTGCCAGCCAAAGATTTTCATGATTTTATTTTATTACAAAAAGGGGATGAGAACTAAAATGTTTTAACTTTTTTTCTTTTCTTTTTTTTTTTTTTTTAATTTTTGAGAAAAGAGAACTTCTGTCTGCATTTTTACTTAGTAAAACTGAGGTTTTCTTTTTCTCAGTTGCCTGAGCCTATGTTAATGCCAACATGGGGCATACTGCAAAATCCTTTGCCTGGACAGGTGTTGCAGAGACTTTGCTTCATTTTGGTGGCCAGACAGGACTTGTGTGCTGCTCTGCACAACTCACAGCCCCTGCTGCACTCCTCAAGCCTTACCCTGTAGTGCTGTGAAGGCAAAGAAGCCTTGAGGCATTTTGGGAACAGGGAGGAGAGGTCAAGCTGTGCTGAAGTACCTTCAGTGAGTACATCCAGTAGTTTACCACTGCTGCAACCTGAAGTTTTTAGACACAATCTGAGTCACCTTTCCTGGGCCATTTCTGCTTTTTTGTGGGGTGAGCTCTGGAGCCAGTGCTCAAGAAAGACCTTTGGCTATCCCAGGTCAGGAGCAAGGGGCAGTGGCAGAGCCAGCCTTGGGAAGGAAACCTGCCCTATTTCTGCCTCTGGAAGTGCTGGGATCTCTGTCTGCTGTTTGGGCTCTGAATTCCCCACTGAATTCACCCCAAAGTAAGTAAATGAGCAGAGAGGCTGCAGAAGGGGTCACATATGTGCCCTTTGTCTGAGGGATAGATCTGACTCTGCTCTTCCCTTCTCCATGACCTTCCCCTCCCCACTTTTCTCACCTCCCTTGATTTTGCTGTGCAGTGTTTCGTTTGGAAACTTTCAACTACACAGCACATTGCAGTTAATAGTAATGATGTGCAAGCTTGGTTTTTTTTTTAATTCTCTGTTGCTGCTTCGTGACCTAAACATCTTGAAAGCTTTTGATAAGTTGGCTGAGGTGTATATGTTAAATTCCTGGAGTTTCTGCTGTGAAGGGCCCCTAGCAGTGAGCAATGTCAGAGTTAATCTGCAGCTCTCAGGGCCTGGGACACGCTGCAGCAATGTGAGGAACCACAGCCCAGCTCATGTGGAAGTCCTGCTTTATGGATGCTGGTCCTACACCTCCTCTGCAGCAAATGTCAGTGTCAAACAGAGAAGAAAAGTGGTGGGATTGACTTGGGCTAAGAGAAGCTCAGCTGTGTCCCAGCCTGCTCTCTGTGTGTGTCACATGGGACATTCATTATCCAATTTTATCTCAGTCTTGGGATTACTTATTTCTTTAAGGGAGAGCTTGCTGCTGATTTTCATCTTGAATGGCAGTACTGATCCAGTGCAACATTCCAGCTGTTTAGGTAAAGTTGCCCAGCTTGTACTTTTTGCATCCATCTTTCAAACAAAAAAAAAAAGCTGTGGTCACAAGAATATAACTTATAAGAATATTTTTAGAATTGATATCTTTAAAGAGCCCTTTTCCTACTATTTATTATTTTGCCTTTGGAGGATAATGGTTGGAAAATTATCTTTTCCTCCAGGAAAATTTTGAGTGCTGCTTTGCACTGGCTGTTGATGGGGTCTGGAAGACAAGCTCCTGCATAGGTCTCTGTGCCGTGCTAGCCAGGTTAGCTGAGTGGAAACCTCCTTCAGAGGTCTCTCACAGCCTGCCTGCTTTGCTCAGGGGCTCCTCTGGCAGCAGTGTGGCAGATGGAAACACAGCTGGAGTGCAGAGGCTGAGGGGATGCTGCTGCTGAGGGGTGTCAGCCCCACACAGACTGGCAGGCGCAGCCCGAGCAGCTCGGCTGTTCAGCAAATGGGTTTGTGCTTTGGAAGGGCTTGCAGGGGCTGAGCAGCCAAAATAGATTCAGTGCAGCCTCTAAAAATGCTGCTGAGACACAGCCCTGCTCTTCTGGGCTCTTCAAAACCCTGAGTTTTGCATACATCTGGTATTTCTAAGGCAATTTACTGAGTCAGAACAGACCATAGATGTCCTATTGCCTAAGACCACACTGCAGCACGAGCTGGCCAGGGCAGCCCATGTTTAGAAATACTCACAGAAGTTTGATCACCAAACAGACATGGGCAAATTGTGACTCCAAGGGTGCAAGCTCAGCACCTGGGTTTGAAACTGTGCCTCTGTAGGAGAAATACATATTTCCCGTGCCTGAGGACAGCGTGCCTCAGTTTCCCCTCTCGCAAGGGCCAGCTCAGCTCTCTGACAGGACCTGGGATGTGCTGCTCTGCCCATCACATCCTTGCAGCACCCAGCTCTAGCCCTGGCCTGCTCACCAGGGACCCCCAAGGCAGCTGAAATAACCCAATTCAGCTTCAGCTCTCAAGCCCAAGCCATTGCCCAGGCTCCGAGTGCTTTCCCCTCTGAGCTGTTCCTGCTGCAGGTTCTGCTCCACACCAAAACCAGCTGCCCCTGACAAAGCCGAGTCCTTCAGGCCTCTAGATCTCCCAGGCCAAATACAGCAGTCATTGCTCTGGTCTCTCTCTCTCCACTGCGCTTTTGCTCTGCAATTCCTGCATCCCCAGAGACTGCAATTTCCCAAATTTTTCCCTCGTGCCTGACAGCAGAGTTGTGTGTTCGGGGGTGTTCAGAGCATGAAATACCTGCTGTGAGTGCAGTAGCTGGAGCCTGGAAGGTGTTGCTCTACATCATGGTCTGGGTTGTGGTTTCTCTTAATGTGATGATTCAGTTTAGTGCAAATGCCACAGCTGGGTGATATCTCATTTTGGTACCAAAATGACATTTGATTTGTTTACAACAGAAAGTAAATGAAAGTAAGAAATATGTTACTTTGAATTTCAAAGAGAAAATCCTCATCTGAAGAGATCAAATACCTTCTTTGTATCTTTTAAGATAAAATGTTTTTGATACTATCACAATCCACCTTTGGAAATTTTGGGATAAGAAATACTATTATCCGATAGAAAAATATTTTGCTGAAAAATCGGCCATTCTGTTTCTGAGAGAAATATCTGACACCTGTGGAAAGATGTGTTACTGGGGGAGACTTTCAGTGGATGCACATGAAGCCACAGCTGCTTCTGACTTGCCTGAGTCCAAATTCCCAGTCCAGCCTGGCAGAGCTGGAGCTTGTAGCTGCTGGTGAGTGCTCAGACACCCAAGGACAGCAAGGATGCTGTTATCAGCTCGTGTCCCTTACAAGGCATGGGCGAGCTCACGCTGGCTGCTGCTGGCAGGTACACAATTAACCTTGCTAATCAGCAGCTCTCTGAGGAAGGAAGTGTACTGCTCCTGCAGGGAATTCATTTTTTGCTTCAGGTTGATTGATATTCATGCACTCCAATATTTCAGCATTCCTCTGCTAAGAGTGTCAGGTCTGGCTGGAGCATTTTTCTAGCATTTTTCCTCTGCTAGAGCAAGGCAGAATTTCTCTGCAGGAGTTGGTACCTCCCTGCAAATCTGATCTGGGCTGGGAGCTGCTGGAATGCTTAATAACACTTAAGGAAATACAGGGGAATGAAGACAAGGGATGAAAATCTACGGGGGAAAACATCAAGTGAACTGAAGTACCAGAGAGAAAATTAGGATTTGAGGTGGGATGTGGTGGGTCCCAGGAGGCTGGCTGCATTGTCAGCTGGTCCCATGACCCTGGGTCTAATCTGGGTCTTGCACTCATGGTAATTTAAAACTCAAAGACAAACTGAGTTGGAGAGTGTTGGTGTCTGTCCCAAGTGAACAGAACAGTTTTGGCTGTCAGAACAGGCTGGAAAAGCCTGGATTTCAGCCATTCCCTGCCAAAGACAGTGTCTGAAGGAGTGGATGCTGCCTGGTGAACCCCTTGGCAGGACCTGGCCCTGGGGCACACTCGCTGATAGCAGGCAGAGGTTGTAGTAGGTTTTAAAATCAAAACTTGTTCTGTGAAGTTCTAAACTTGCATTTTCTCATTTCTAATTTTTCCAGATAACTCCCCCTGGAAGGAACCTTTATTAGCTGCAAACCCCTTCTGCAAGACAGACCAACATTTTTCTACTTGAGTCATCCTCCAGCAATGAAAGTGAGTCCCCAAATCTGGGGAAAGAAAGATATTCCACCCACCAGCACAATCATATATATTTACAGGCTGTATTTATGCAAGGGAATGTGCTATAATTTTTAAAGGCTGTTCTTTTGCCAGTCCATCTCATAAAAGACCATCTGAACATGCAGATGTGGTGATCCAACTCTCTAGGGTGCTGGTTCAAGGCATTGCTGGTGCCCCCAGTACCTTTCCTCACCATCTTTAGCCCTGCAGAAATGCAGTTGGAGAGGAGAGTGGCTCTGTGTCCCAGCACTTGCTCCTCCCGATTGGCTGTGGCCTGAGAGATGCTCATGCTCTCTCTTTATTTAATAAAATCATCACTCCTTCTAAGATAGTTTTCCCCAGTTGAATTTATCAGTTTAAACAACTCAATTAAAAGGCCAGCAAAAAGTCCTTAAGGGCACTGCCTTTCATCACTGGTGAGAAGATGAATGCTGTACAAAGAGATCGCAGAGATGTGACAAATAGCATTGCAAATAAACCCTGAAAATGAAAAGAAAAGGAAAAAAATTCTCAAGGAAATATCTACATCATCTCTACGTGTTACCCCAGCCAGGGCTGGCAGGACAGCACAGCCCCTTGCACGCTGGCTGTGCTCTTGGCTGATGGGTTGCAATTGCTTCCTTGTGGCTTGTGGCTCATACAGAGGTGGTGTGGCTGTACCCTCTGCAGATCCCATCCTGCAGGGATTCAGTCCAGGGGAAGATTGCTCAGAGACCCCACCAGTCTCATGAAGAGAGGCTTCTTTTTTTTTATTATTATTGTTTTTATGGAAAATCAGCCATTAAGTTGCCACTGAGGCTGGTGCTTACCTTAGTAACTAAGGCAGCTTCAGCTCTGTGTGTCAAGGCTCAAATCTGCTCAGCTCTGTAAAACCAGAGCAGAAGATGTTTTTGTGTCCAAAGGTCTCGTGGTCTATGATGGAACATCCCAAGTGGACACCACAGGGCATAGGGAGCAAGCAGCTGGTACTGGTTAGATGGGAGAGACTAAACCTTTGCTGTAGGACAGTTTTCTGTGTCACTGTTTTATGAAAGTGAGGTCCTGGGCTCCCACGAAGTTTTGCTGGATTTATTCTTTCTGAGCTTCTGCTTCCTTTATTTACAGCAGAGCTCTGAAGCACAAAGCCAGTGACAGGGCTTGTGTTTCTGGGACACCCCAAGGCCAGTTGAGTCAGGAATGGAAGGTGAGGCTCAGGCCCAGATCGAAACCCACAGTCATGAAAAGACATAGGAAAGTCTTGAGCTGCTACACAGCCCACATCTAAACTGTCTCATTTTCCACAGAGCTGTGAATTGTTGAGAAGGTAGATGCAATTAAATTTTTTTTTCAGTTCAAAAGACTCAAGTATTTGCAACTTGCATATGCTTATTTGTTTCCCAAGAAACTGGAGATGCTACACAGTGCAAATGTGTTATGCATTGAGGTTGCATTAATTCTTTATATTTCCTGTGCTGGAGATATTCTGGAATCACTGAGCAGGAACATTGCCAGATTCAAAACATGATTTAAAAAAGCCCAAGCATGAAGTCACTGAGAACAAGGACCACTGAGAAAGTCTGTTCCATGGTGATGCTGTAGTCACCATGGGAAAAAACAACTTGAAACACCCCAGGTAAGACAATTAGTTTTGCTTCATTTCTTCCTGATTGTTGCTTTGCCTTTCTGTGTTCCACCACATTTTCATAGGACACAGTGATGTGCACCACTGATGGTAAATCATGATTTACCATCATGAGGGTGGACCCTCATGGCTTGTTGTGAGTATTGTCTGGGAAGAATCCTCTGTGAGAGGAACAGGATTTGGTCTATCTGTGGGGCTGATGGCTGGCTTTGACCAGTTTCAACTTTAGTGAGTTCACAAACACCCTGACCTTTGGCCTGGCATATGGGGAGGCCAGAATGAACTGGAGGAACCTGGGTTTTGGTGGCTACAGAGTCTCTGTGTCAATAGATTTAAATTTCATTTGAGGAATACACAGAAACAGGCCTTCTCTGAAACCCCCTATTTGCCAGTGATTCTGGTCTGTCTGCTCAGCCTTGAAACAAGGCAAAAGGCCTTTCTGGGGAGAGGTGAGGTAGCATTTGTGGGCTCCTGGAGCAGAGCTGGTGGAGGAGAGCAGCCTCTCACCGTGGACCCCTTTGGCTGCGGGGTGGGGTGGGTGGGTTTGGTGGCAGGCTGACTCCACTCAGCTGACAGCAGCCATCCAGAGCAAAGGGTAAATTGAACCCTGCTGCAGGGCAGGGCAGGGGAGGCTTCTGTCCAGCAGCACTTTCCTGGAGTTTCGACACAAAGGAGTTCAAAAACTAATAGTAAACTGGCCCTGCTTCCCACAGGTCAAAAATGTCTGAAGACGATCAGTTTGGAGCTGTCAAAACATTTCCTTTAAGTTATTTTCAGCAGGAAGATGATCTGCTTGAGCTGAGCCCTGCTCAGGGCAGAGCCCAGTATTTGCTCTGTGCCAGTTTGGCATTTTGGCTGAATCTTGGCAGAGTTGAGCAGGAAAAGGATCCACAGTATTTTGGGGAGAGGAAGGCTCTCCATCACCCTCCCTTAATTTAATCCTCCCCATCCTCACAGACACCTCAGCATTGCTCTCTTCTGAAGGACATCAGGCATGTCCACTCTTCCACTCTTGCTCTGCCCAAATGGTGCCATGGCTGTGACCCTGCCTAAAGGTCACTCACTAGGGCAGGGCCAGGGGACCTGTGGAAAATGGTATATCCCTGTAGAGTTAGAGCCTGTATCTTCATGCATATATACAAGTGGTGCAGCATGGAAGCTATTCAGGCAGCTCTATTTCTGGCATTTTGTAACTTTGGAGTGCCTGCTTTTGCAACCTGAATAATGCTCTTTTAAGTATAGAGTTTAGGGGTTTTTTTTAGGATGTAATTATAATCTTGTTCTACATAATTTAACAGCATCAGGGCAGGAGATTTTTATCCGAGGCTGGAAGTAATTGTCAGGCTAGTATTGAGCAGCCAAGCGACTCGAGGGAAGGACAAAGCTGTGCATTTCCCAGCTACAAAGTGGAGAAGAGGACAAGCCCACCCCTGGGTCTGCACACACAGTCTCTGCAGTGGGCAGGATGCCTTGTGAACTTTGAAGGGGCACGTTGAAGGTTAAAGATCATCACCAAAATATCTGCACCACAGATGTAGAAGAAATGAAGTGACATTTGGGATTTACTCTGTTCCATGGGCATGGTGGCATGCTTGGAGTGGACTGCCACCTCCTGCCCTGCTCTTGGTGTGAGGTGTGAAAGGTTTGAGGGTTATCTCAGGCACGGGGCAGCAGGGTTTGGGAGCTGGGGATGTGGGTCAGCTCAGCAGAAGTGTCACTAGCCAGCAGCTGCATGAGAGGGCCCTGGATGCTCCTTCCTCACTGTCCCCTTTGGGGACCTTGGGTCATTTGTGGAGATGGGTCCATAACAAGCTGCTGGTGGTGATGGTCAGCACCAGACTCAAAGGGCTGCTGGCACCAAAGTCTCCTTGCCCAAGCATCTGAACGTGGGTTGGTGCTGATCCAGTTGACATGGCTCTGATGATGGGAAGTAGATGGAATTTCAGCTTTGCTTCTCCTGCTTTCCTGCATGTGTTGATCAGCATGGCCAAGATCTCACCTGGAGAGAGGCCAGAAGGGGTGGGAGAGGACTCTGAAAAGGTACGAGGGAACAACCGATTTCCTAGATCATTAATTTTCTATTTGCAGCCAGAGTGTCATTGGCTCAAGATGAAGGACTGCCAGGGACAGCAGTGGAAATCTGGGACTGCAGATGTTTTCTGTTCTTGAGGTGACTGCTGAGTGGCACAGAGCTAATGGCATGACACTGGAAAACCAGGAGCAGTGAGTGCCTCCCAAATTCCTGTGCACAGACCATGTCCACAGAGCTGGGGGTGCTCAGGACTAGGCACCCTTTGCTGTTGGGACAGGGACACTTGAAGCTTCCTGATCTTCCCTGTGCCCCTCTCTGATGTGGGTTGCAATCCCTCTCTCCTGCCTTCTGTCTCAGGATTAACCTTCTGGTTGGAGTTATCAGGTAAAGCCTCCTGGGTTTGACAGCAGAGGATCTGGATTCCCTCTAATGCCAGTTCTAATTTCGGTGCTCTTTAACCAGGGAAAGCCTCCTGGATAGCTCTGCCAGCTCTGCTTCTGTGTCTTTCGCTGGATGCTTTGAGTTAAAAGAGTGAAAAATGAAGTGTGAAGGAGCATTAGAAGAAAATCAGGTTTTTAAATGAGGTTAACCAAATTCTCCACTCACAGCCAAGTCCATCACAGCATTTGATTCGACTCCTGCTCCTTTGACAAGACCTGTACTTGGGGCACTTACCTACCAGGTGCCGGGATGTCCATACCCCCTGCTCCAGCAGGCTCCCCTATAGCACATTACCTAGGATTGTGTCCAGCTGGCTTTTGAATAAATCTGTTTTGATACTGAATACTCACATTTTTTAGCATCTGGTTCAGTGGGCCTAGTAAGCAGCTACTCCTTGGGAATCAGAGATTGTGAAGGGCCATGTGTTGTGCCCATGAAAAGAAAGCCTGGATGCTACACCCAAACATGGTGTGTCTGCCCACAGAGAATGAGCCCCCCGAGTGTCTCCCGCCCTGGGAAACCCCTGTGTGTGAGCAGATAATCCTCATTTCCCCTGAGCAAAGCAGAACATCTCATTTACTCGTGTTTGCTGTTTGTCTTTCCCACTCCTTCCTGGTGGCTGTTTAATAGAAACCTTGGACTAGTAGCACTTTACATGCTGTGAAAGAACCTGCTCTGGGACAGATTTCTTGGCCTCTGTTTTGCTCCCAGGTGGGAGGTCTTGTCTGGTACTTGGAGGCTGAAACCCAGAACCCCCTGTGCAGGGTTGGGAGCCAGCACGTGCTGGGGAGGAAAGGGAGTTGCCAGCAGTGGGAAATGTGCTGCTGCTGGTACAGACTTGTTTTTGAGCACATGGTGAAGCGGTGCCGAGGAAGTGACAATTAATTACACCCAGACTCCTTCTGGGTCGGGTTTTGCAGCCTCTGCAGTGTTTGCAACCTCCCGTTGCATTGTTCAGCTGTCTTGCTGTATTAATGGCTTTGAACTCTTGCTTCTAAGGGGAGTGATTAAGGTGCTGCTGCTTAGTCATCAGACTCTGCTTCCCATTTAATTTCTGATGAACATAACGGAGCTTAAGTGCACCGTGATTGAAATCGTAAGCGCCTTCCCTGTGGAAGGGTTCAAGGTGCTCTTCCCTTCTGCCCACTGGATTTTGGGGGTTGAGCTGCTCAGCAGCCCCTGGCACAGCAGAGCCTTTGCTCGTGGTCTGGAGTTAACTGTGCAGGTGGCTGGGTGTTAAAGAGTCCTTGGTAACAGAATACAGAGCAGCACCTGCAGTTATGCAAAAGAATTGGCAAGGTGGAGAGTTTAGGGAGAGAAGATGAAACCTCCCACCTCCCTCATACACATTTCCACATGGTGGAATCATAGAATGGTTTGGCTTGGAAGGGACTTTACAGATCATTTAGTTCCACCCCCTGTTATGGGAAAGGACACCTTCCATATGATATATTAGAAATCCTATCCCAGGAGGCTTAGAGATTTTAGCCTGAGCTGAGTGGGAAACATATTTTCATTTCCACAATATTTTTTTTTTAGCTGTGAATGGGAAGAAAATCTTCAAAATCTGCAGGCTGAAAAACCTGAAAAAAAAATCAAATTGTGTCAATACAAGCAGTTAGGTGGGATAGTGGTAGATCACTCCTGGTTCAGATTTTGCTTTAGCAATTTTTCCAAGTTCTGAAAAAAATTGTATAGTAGAAATGGTATGTTTAAAAAAGAAGCTAGTTTTTAGGTGCACTGAATGTCAGAGTGTTTCAGCAGTTTTCTGACTTTTTTCCTGAAATGTATTGAAAATTGAGCACACTCCTGGACAAAAAAGCTGTACTTTTTTACATTTTTTTTTTTTTTTTGCAACCTGTAGCAGTGTCTGATCCTTCTGTGCTATACTGAAGAGGGTGAACACAAATTTATATGGTTCCCTAAATCTGACCTGCCTGACTGTCTCTGGAGATGCTTCTAACTCTCACCTGTTTTTTTTGAATTCCAAATTAAACAAACATTTCCTGTGTGTTCAGTGAGGGCTGGTCCCCCATCTCTGCCCATGTTTCATGAGTCATTTCCTGAGCTTCTGCCTGGAAATGGCCATGTTTCAATAGAGCTTGAAGAGCATTTTAGAATGAGCATCTCTTACCACCTATATTACAATAAAACCGCTAAGAAATGAAATACACTAAATTCTTACCTAAACAAATGCAGTTCAGTTAAAAATAAATACTCACCTACCAGCTCCTTCTATGAAAATTGAGAACTAGAAAAAGTAGACAGGCTGTATGGAGGGCTCTGCTAATGCTAACACATTTTTTTCAGTGTTTGGAAAAATTTGATTTATTTAATAAGTCCTGGTGCAAATTCACCAGGCAGCACTGCTGATCTTTTTTTTTTTTTAGATCATATCCGAAGGATGAAGAAGCCCTTTGTGTCAAATGAAGTTTGTTTTAGATTTAGCAGCTGCAGGTCAGGGACAGAAAGTGGCTTTTTGGGGGACCAGCAGATGGCCAAAGGCAGCACCCACCCCTCCTGGTTCACTGGGAGTTATCAAACACAGGAGAGGACAGAGCTTGGGAGAGCCAACCCATAATGTGCCAAATGCTGTGCTGGCAGCACCCCTGGGGCTAACAGGGCATGGAACTCACTATCCAGGGCCTCTGCATGCAGGGTTCTCCCTAATTTACAACAGCTCAAATAATTGAATCACATGGCCTCACCATTTTGTGTTAAAAAAAAATAAGGTGTCTTGGTTTAACTTTAAACACAGAGTATCTCCACACAAACAGCTCAGTTCAGGAGCTGTTACACTCTTTGAGGCAGTGCTGTGCTTTGCTTTACCCATCCTGGTGATCCCTGAGCTGCCCATCACCCACACGAGCCTGGCTGGACCCTGGCTGGACCCTGGCTGGACCCTGGCTGGACCCTGCCTGGGGCCGCTGCTGGTTGCATCCTTGTGATGGATCCTGCACTTCACTGGTGGGAGGTAAAAATGAAAGAACCTTGCTGGTCAACCTCACAAAAAACCCCAGTCTCAAAATATTCAATGAATTGATCAATTGCTGATCATTCTGTTTCACATCAGAGTAACTTTTATGTTTATTTTTTTGAGATTTCCTACATAAAAACTTTCCCTCGGCCCTATATTTTAAAATGCTTCTTCAATTCAAACTGAAAAATGGAAACATCTTCTTTTCAAAACACTGAAACAAAATAATTGATGTTTACCTCTGCTTTTCACTCTATCCTGCACAACAAAAACAACTTGGCAAAGTTTGTGTTCAGTTGAGAGATGTTTGGAAACTCCACAAACTGTGTGTGGTTTTCCTCTGCAAAATTGAGTGCTGGGAAGTGACAAGTGTTCAGTGGAGCAGAAAAGTGAGGGTTTTTTCCCAAATATTTGTTGGATGATGAACAGTACAGTGGCTAATAGAGAGATGATGCTCAGAATCTATGGAAAAACTGTGTTGCTGCAAAGATATTGGATAACCCCCTCGAATGCTGGGAGCTAATTTAAAAACAGCATGGCTGTATGAGAAGGGAAATTAGCTGAACAATTTTTAAAGTGATTGTAATTGACAATGCCATTCACAATAGAGGTTGTACTGCAGCAAGGTCAAAGGTTTTACAGTCAAATGAGAGCAGGAATCCTCATGGAACAGACTAACACCAGCCAATCCTTTCTCATCAACTTCCTCCATTGAACTAACAGTAATCCTAACCCAAACCCAAACCCTAACCCTTACCCCAATCCTATTTTTAAAGCAGAATTAAAAAATTAATTACCCAAGTTCACTCCCATCCTCTGTACAAAGGAAAAAAGGAAGGCCACAAGGTGGGACTTTATTCCCTGTTTGTCCTTCAGGTGGGAAGTCACCGCCTTTGTGTCTCCCTGAGACCTGCAGGTTCTCGTGTTTCCTGAACCCTCTCTCCTTGCTGCACTCACCCAAGCTCACCCTGGAGATAAGTATTCTTCCACTGGGTACCTTTTGTGAGGTAAATTGATGTCTCCTCAATGAGGAAAACTAAATCAAAATAAACTCTGTTGTCCTAGCTGGTGACATTTAGTAAATCTGCTGCAAGGTGCCAAATTTCGAAGTATTACAGCAAGGATGTTCACACTTCAGCTTCAGATTTAGATGTTCCAGAATAGAAATAAGGCTTGACATATACAATCTAATTAAGAAAATAACAACTACTAAAAGGCCATGCGAATTTGGTACCTGAAATACTTATGAATGCTTTAAATCACACAAGGGTGCTTGTCATAGGCTTCTGGTGCCTGGGAATACTGCACAACCTTTTTCATGTTGCACCTCTCCCTTCCAGGGTTTTTCAGGACAGGTTTTTCCGTGCTGTCCCAAATGCCCAGCTGGGACATCAAGAGTTGAAATGTTTGTGCTGGGAAGAGTCAGAACCAGTGTTAGAAACAGGGTAGGTTTGCCTGGCTGCTGAATTGCATTACGTGTTTTTCTCATTCATTTGAGCTGCCTATAGGAGCATCAATGCCTTTTTCAGGGGAAAACATGAAATTAAAACAGAGTAGAGAAAGAAATAGCACAGACCAAGATCCCTGCTGAAACATCAACTCTCTTTGGGGCAGCAGGAGTTGTCAAAAATCCCATTTGCAGTGCTAACACTTCAGTAGGGGGTTAACAGTGCCAGGGATCAGATGGATAATTCCCTTCAAAATTATTGTTTTACCTCACTCCATCCTATCACTCAAGTTGTTTTGCTATCCCACAGATCTCTCCCTTAATGTCAACAAAATGATTATAGCCTACAACGGCAGCAAGATGTTTCACCCACAGGAGCTCTGGTGAAATGTTTTATGGCACGATATGTTGAAAGCAGCGTTTGATGTGTAAATGTCAGGAGCAATCAGCTTCCCTGTCACCGAGTGAAAACACACAAATACAGGCACCAAAAATGTCACAAGGCACGTAAATCATCGTGCAAATGGCCAGCACAAGTGTTGGTGATGGTGTGGAAAAGCCACCGCACCAGGGCTCGGCGCTGCCAGGGCCGTGCAGCGTTCCTGATTTGGGAATCGTGATCGGCAGCTCAGTCCGGTCCCACTGATGCTGAGGTTCCCAGGTCTCCCAGCGCCGGTTTCTGCAATCCCAACATATTGATCAAAACCTCTTTTTTTTTGCAAATGAACATTTATGAGTTCCCCGGTGCTCCAGCACTCCTCTTTCCTTGGTAATAGAAGCTGCAGAGAACAGTTTGATGAAAGAAGCCAGATCTGAAGGCAGTAGATATTGAAATCTGGAAGATTTAATTTAATATTTTTATTACATATTTTCGGAACCTTCATTATCCCCCCACCCTCCAGGAATTTAATCACCTAAGGAAAATTATACTACTGATTACAAGATTGCAGGTTTATTTTCACTGCTGAGAACTCTTTTTTTTTTTTTTTTTTTACAGCTCACATTACACTTGCATGACTTGTTTTGTAACATCTTGAAATTTTTAATGCTATGATGCGGAAAGGTACTTATATATATAGATAGATGAACTAGGCAGAATACTTAATTTGCAGTCTTTTTGAAGGGAAAAATGTTATTTTCTTGGTTTGAGTAGGCCTGTATATGGTTTCTTTGAGCTATTGGATAATGAGTTCACAGGATTTCTCCCAGGATGTGCCTTGTGTTTGTCCTTCAGGCTGGGTGCAACATGAGAAACTGAGAGAGGTGTCTTTAAAATGTAAGAAGGAATGTTTTCTATAGGGGAATAAAAAAAAATATGCAGAAAATGTGACTACAGTGTGTATGAAATTAAATTGGCAAGTATACTGTGGTAAATACTTGACAGATAGGACAACAATTTAGCCAGATTCTCAGTTTTTCCAATAAATCATTGCAGCTGGGTCTTGTAAATCATAATTCACGTCAGCCAGCACTGCATAGTGAGTTAAGGTCAGGAGAGATTTCCAAATGTGTTATGATCATTATCTAACAATTCAGTTAATAGAGCCATAGAATTGGATGAGATTTTTGTCATTTCCCATGTCAGAGCAACAGAGACCTTTGACTGAAACAACATCATGAATATTGGATAAGATCCTGCAGTGCTGCTCCTCCATGTTATGATATTATCCAAGGATGAAGGTTACAAATACATGAGTTGTACTGTTCATTTTCCAGTGGGTAAAAACAAAGAAAAAAACCCCCATAAACAAGTTTCAATACACAACTAGATATAATATAGCTTTTTCTTTATATATATATCTGTATATATATCAAGTAAAAAAATCTAAAATAGTTGGAAGTAAAAAATGAAAAAATAGCTGATAGTGTTATTTTTTTCTTTACAGTGATATGGTAGCAAATACAAGACAAATGAATAATAAACCTTTACATAAGGAGTTCTGGTCCCACCTCCATCAATAGGGCTCAGACTAGAATACAAAATGGAACAAGGTGTTTTTTGCTTTTTGGCTACAGCTTCTGCAAGTGACAAAAAATTATGTTGATAAGACAGAAGAAAATTCTAGCACTACACAAAATAAAACTCCAAAGTGTTTTCCAAAAGACCTTAAACACCATAGGGCACAATTGACTTCTGAACTGAGGGAGCAAACACAAAGCATCACCAAGTCCTACTGAGGCTGAAAACACTGTACCCTTATCCTGACCTCAAAATACATCCCTTTTGTGCCATTTCACCATAGAAAAACAATATCAATGCTTTTTTCACCCCTTTCTGCAGCCAATATTAAAAAAGCCAAAGCCACAAATCCAAAGGATGGACTTAGCCAGATGTGAGACCTCAATGATGCACAAGTGGTCGGCTGCCCTTTGTCCAGCAGTGAATTTTCCCCGGAATCCTTTACACTGAAAACACCAATTGACTAAAGCTTGGCCAATGGTCACAATGAGCCCTATCCTGGCTGTAGAAAAGAAAGTACTAATCCCAGCACAAAACAAGATCATAGAGACAGTCAACACAAAACAGTAACTTCTTCAGTTGTCTGCATAATAATAACATCATGTTTGCATATAGAACAGCTTTTGCATTATTGCTCTACTCAGAAGAATATAGTAAGGAACTTATACCAGACTTGCACATTACAAACTTAAGGTTCTTTGGTGAAGAATGAGAAAAACAGTATTTTCGCTGCAATTGAATTTCAGAGGAGTTTCCTTTCCTATCTGCTGATCCTTTGGATTCTCTCGCAGAGCAGGGAAAGGTACTGCGTCAGCTTCACCATGGCGACGATGGCGACCCCGCCGATCATCATGCAGGTGGGCCAGAACAGGGAGTGGAACAGCACGTTGGAGCTGTACAGTTTGGTTAGGATCACGTTCTTCTGAACGCCCTCGGGGTCGTAGAAGCAGGAGAAGCGCTGGTACTTCCTGAAGTTCTCCATCACGACATTCACCAGCGACATGGATTCTTCGTAGTTCTTCCCGCACTTGGGGATGTACGAACACTGGGAAGGAACCAGAGGGAGAAAAACACGTCTCCAGACCTGTTGCAATGTCTGTTTTCAGGTGGCAAGCGGGGAAATCTCGAGATGATTATGCTTTTCATAACAAGAGTGGAATACTATTACGCTAATAATAAATTTATCACAGCAAAACTCAATATTTTGCACATCTACAGAATTTCCCTTTGGAGAACCTCCAAGTGCTGTTCAAACATTAATGCTTTAATCTGCACGGTGCCTTGTGAGGTAGGTGAATATATTATTCTTGCTAATTTCCACATGCAAAAATAGAACTGATGAAGTACCTCTTCATCTTAAGTGGCACACATATGCTCGCAGTTGGATGGGTAATTGACTTTCTGTAAATACGAATCTGGTAGTTTAGATCTCACTTGGCTTGGATCAAAGCGATCACAGGGGGCACAGGATTTCACTCAGAGTGGAGAGGATGAGGAGAGACCTTTACACCAATTTTCCCATGGGGGTAATGCCTCAGTTAGAGACAAATAGGCAGTCTAGGTTTTCCTACTGACAGCCCAGAGGAATTTCATTCAGCCTCTAACTGAAGATCAACCTGGTTGCCAGGGTGGCTCTCAGTGATGTTTTTGTTTTTGACCCCAGCATAAGTCTAATAGTTCCTTCTGTCTGATAATTTAATGAGAAAGGGGGTTTTGCAAAGGAAAAAAAAATGTTTTGATTAAAATAATGTGACCCATGGGTTTTGATTATTATTGTTTTAATGCACATACTTTATAAATGTCCCTTCATTCTTTTTCATGATGTGTTGTGACTTTTTTTGGTAACATACTGCAACAAATCTCTAGTCCTAATTATGATCAAAGGATTAACCTCATAACAGGATTTGATTGATTCATTGGCAAGTTATTAAGATAGAATATGATTTGAAGCATGGCAAAGAGATTGTCTGGCGTTAGCAGACTGGAGCATTAATGGTGGAGCGTGGCCACACTGCCATTATGAATATTTCATAGAGCTCTAGAAATTAGAGATGAAAAATATCAGAGCATTAACATCTCATCCATCTTCCCGCTGGTGCGTGTCTGCTCCCTATAGGATATTCTCTTGTACTCTGACCAAATTTGTCTTAAATGTCCAAAGTCAGGAGCCCTCTCCCAGTGCCCACAAGTCTTTAATAGATCATAATCTACTAAGTAGGGGAAATTTCTCAGTGAAGCATTCCTCATTTTCTCTTAATAAATTATCTGTTATCACTGCCATAACAGCAGTATTTCCAGTTCTATCTGCCTCACTCTGGTTCTCCGGAGATGCTGGAGACATCTTGGCCTCAGCTTTGAGCAGATCGTCAGCACAAGGACATTAAATTGTGGTTGTGGAGTGCTCCTGGCCTCCTTCAACATCTCGGCTTCCCCAGTGAGATCCCAGGGATAGCACAGGGCTGGCTCTGCTGTGTTTCATAGGTGATTGCCAAACAAGTAGGCAGACTCAATAATGGGATGTATTGATGATTTCTTTGTTTTCAATAGTTTTCTCCAATGCCTGGCAAGGAATTTTATATCCACAACTGTTATGCTGTACCTGTGAATGTAGACAACTAAACCCATGCCAGTTTATGGCACTTCTGCATTGTCAAACACTTGGAAATCTGCAAGCAAACAATGTCTGGTGCTCTACCTCAGGTGAAGATTCTGTGGTACAGCATGAGAAAGGTGGTTCTTGTGTTCCTTGCAATCTGAGCACAAGGCTCTACCCCACTCTTACAAATAGAAGTTGTTATTAACGTTTTCATCTCTACTTTCCTAATAAGTCCTGTCTGAACTACCTCTGGACATGTCTAGACCAGTGCCGTGCTCAGTGTTCAGGAACTTGTCCAGTCAGGTTATGAATATCTCCAAGGATGGAGATCACACAACTTCTCCAGGCAAGCCAGAGGCAGTTTCCTTTAAATCAATGATGTTACACTGAAAAGGCTGTTTCCAGAAAAGCCCCCAGTTCAGGCTGGGCAGTGAAATACACAACTCTCATCTTATGTCTATGACTGGGATTGGTGTCCAAGCTGAGCCTGGAAACTTAGACAGGATGTGCTGTGGCAATCTTTGTGAGAAAGCAGTCAGGATGTCAATTTACATCTCTTTTGGAAAGGGTGACAGGTTTGGAGAAGGGTTGAAGGGGGAGTTCTGTGTCTGAGTTGGCCTGAATTGATTCCTCCAGATGGAATTCTCCAGTTCCAGCCCTGAAATGGGTCTACTGGAATCCACAGCTGAATACTTCTGCTTCCCCTCCCTGCACCAGGCAAACTCCTTCCTGGCTTATAAATACCTGAGCCTTCAGTGACAAACCCTGAGAATCCCCATCATTTCTGAGTCTCAGGCAGTTACAGCTGATTTTGGTGATTAAATCCTTCTTGTTATCTCACTAATGGAGAACCAATATAAATCAGCAGTAGCTCCGATGACATGAAAAGAGTCAAAATTACATAATATGAAATCAAAATGAGACCTCTCAAATTGCTTTAACTACCATAGCCCTTCCTCATGGTGACAGCCTGGTTCCATGGCCAATTTACCTCTCACAGAGGCTGTTACAGCCTCTGGCAGCTGAGGAAGGAAGGTGCAGCCGTGGAAGCATTTAAACCATTTAGTGTGTAGTATTGACAAGGGGCTGGGCTTGTCCTAGAGTCTAGAGATAAAGTACGAACAGCGAGAGCAATGAAAAGCCAGAAAAAATCTCATGTGCTTTTCTTGGAAAGACTCGAGCAGCTTGACAGGTATCCACTGACTTCCCAGTGATTCCCACCAGAGACTGGCAGCAGCATGCTGTAGATCTCCGTATAAATTGTACCGACTCCTTACTCCACCTTCTGAGCTGACAGCCAGGTTAGACAGCAATTCTCCTGGATAAACCATTATTTAAAATCAAAGTGGATTTCTCTCCGTCCGTGCTGGCTGGTGGGGAGAGGAGAGGGACGGGCTCCAGGTGCTGCTTTGAGTGTGTGTGTGTGGGTGCTCAGCAAAGCAGAGAGGTTGGTGGAGGGGTGCTGACCTTTTGAAGGTCACTGGTGTTGGCCTTGGAGTGTCAGGACAGTGCTCTGCGTTGTTCCCACTCATGTCAGAGCTCAGTGAGCCAGGCAGGGCTTTTTTATTTTATTTATTTGTGAGCCAGGCAGGGTTTTTTTATTTTGTTTATTTGTCAAGGGGCAAGACAAGGAACACAGATCTGAGTAGGTGGATGGAGAGAGACAGCTGGCATCCAACTGGAGCATCACCACCCAGCACTGCTCAGGAATGCTTTCCTGCTGCATGGGGATGCTCTCTGGCCAGGGAAGAGGGAAAGCACATCTGGAGTGCTGAGATGGGTTATGCTGATTTGAGCTTGGAAACTCTGCTGATCTGAGCCACGAACAAGAAGCCAGGTATTTTATAGACATTGCAATCTTCCACTCAAAACTGCTTTTGGATTCAGGTCACATAGCCAGCAGCATGTCAGGAAAACCTAGGAATCCTCCTGAGAGCAGAGCTTAACCTGTAAAACAACCTTGGGCTGGAGAAGTATTAACTGTGCCTACACTAAATAAAGAGGAAGTGGCATCTGGGAGAATTTCAAAGTCCATTTCAGCAAGCAAAAATTATCAATAACAGAATGTGGAGATTTATGCTGAATCTCTTGATTTATTTGAATCAGTGGAGCATAGAGATTTATCTGATCTCTTTTAATCAAATTGAGGTGTGAACATCATCATTTTGCTTGTGCCCCAGGAAGAAGTGGGGTCTGTCTTGCCTCAGGCTTCACACACAGTGAGTGCCTCTTCCTGCACTGATGCCAGAATGGAGGGGAAAAAGGGGGAATTCTCCTCCATGTCATACTTCAGATCCAGAGGACTCCATCTCTCAGCCACAGGAGTTAATTATCCAGCAGAATAAGCAGCCTAGTGCAACCATGCCATGCTTTGACTAAATTTAATATCACTTCATCTTAATATGCAGAAGTAATTTGGTCTGCTGAACGGCTGCCATAAATAGAAGCACAATAGGTTACGTTGTCAGCAGCCTGAGCCGGGGCTCTGCTGCTCCGGGGTGCGCTTTGCCAAGCGCCCACAGTTGGGGGTTCAGTGACCTTGGATAACCAAGTCGTTAATGCAGAGCTGGCACCTGAAAGTCTAATTATTCCACTGCATCCCTGCTCACTCCAGCTTGTATTCTCAGGGACACAGCTGCTGTTGGTATGAAGAAAGGAAGGTGGGGAGAGGGACATTTCCCTGCCCCATCCTGCCGTTCTCTGTGGAAGGAGCGCGGAGCCACCTGCGGAGGCGGGCGCTGGCCGGGAGTGATGCACAGCCCCGTGACACCAGACAGCTGTGAGTGCCACTGGAGGGGACACGCCTTCTCTGCCCCTGCTGCCTCGCCACAGCCTCCAGACAGGAGCTGTCTCCATCCCACCTGGATGGAGCCACGCTGGAGTTTGTACTTGCAGAAGCAGAGAGGGGAATTCTTCAGACTTGCTTAAAATAGTTCTTTAAGATCAATGTCCGGAATCAGGGAAGTTGTGCTGTAAAGATGGGATGACTCCTTGGCTTATTCACTCCCCAAAGCCTTTATGTTTTATGCTGCTGCTTTTATCTTGGCAGTCCGCATTCAGCAAACCTTCAGGATCTTTGTAGGGTAAGTGCTGTGCCTGAACCCCAGCAGCTCAGCTGACCTCAGTGGAGCTGCTCAGGTGCAGAGTTTGTCACCAGAGATGGACATGGGCTCTCATCTCTCCCTGCAGCCTTGCCTGGCCCCACAGAAATGAGGCCATTTCCATTCTCACTGCCACATGGATGCTCCCTGCACATTTCTAGGGGTGTTCACTGTCATGGGGAGCCATTCCTGGGTGGGAAGTGACTTGCCCACAGCTCCATGAGACTATCAATGTGACAAGTGCTTGGTGTTCCCCTCCTCCCATAAAGCACTTGCAAAGGATGAGGGAGGCTCCATCCCTTGGGGCACAGCACTCTCTGTGGAATGGATGGAGGCAGAAAGTTGCCCCTCTCCAGACAAATGAGCTCAGTTTGTGCACTGATTTCTGCTTTCTCTGCTCTGTATTTAGCAGTGTAGCAGGAGCTGGAAACCTTATACTACTTTAAAGCGAGGAATGAATATAATGAGATGAGAAGCCCTCCAGAAACCCATTTAGGAACAAATTTTATTCTGTGCTCCTACCTCAGAATTAATTTTCATTGTTTCTTCGGTGTGGTAGAGTAGAAGCTTCTGGCCAGAAGAGGTGAGATTAACATACACCTGCAGGCAGGGGTACTGAGAGATTTTCCAGCACTCTGGACCACAGTTAAATGAGCAGTTGAAGGTTTCTGTGATGGATGCATTGAGAAGTGAGCACTGAGACTCTTCTGTCCAGACACTAAGTAGGAAAAAAAGAGATGTTAGAGCATGGCAAGAATAGGCAAATAAGCACTAAAACCATCTCAGGATTCCCATCAGAGATATACTGGGGGCATCTTGTAGGAGAGGCTACGTGTTGCAGGGCATGAGCAAAGCCTGGGCTGTCTCATGTCACACATCACAGACAGTGTTTTATTCTGTAGTACCCAAAGTTTAGCCTTTGGGCACAAAACTATGCTTTTCACTTATGTCTGTGTATAAATGAAAAGCAAACTGGAACTCTGACCCTGGAGAAGGTGTATTTGAAAGGGTGTCACCAGAGAGAGAAGAAAATGGAACAACTTGCACTGGGGAGAGCACAGCACATACAGCCGTGCGTGACAAGGCACCCTGAGCCAAGACTTGAGGGTTAACTGAAAGTCCAGGTCAATTTAAAGTGAAGGTTGAGAGGACAATTTTGAGTTAGTGGGATATGTATTCTCACATGCATGAAGACACAGGAGCTCACAAGTGGTACCTCATGCAGCTCTACCTATGGAAAAGCTTTTCCTTGTGGCAGCTTGCTCGGTTTTCTGTAAGTTAAGTCAGTGGTTGTAACTTTTCTGGAGGATTTCATCTTATCTCCAATTCACCAGAGGCTAAAACTGGAATGAAGGAGCCTGGCTGTACACTAGCAATGTTCACTGGCATGTATTTAAAAATCTACAGCTGTGTTTTCCTTGGGGAAAGGGCACATTGAGGGCTCTGCAAAAAGTCCTTTGTGAACTGGGGGAAGGTTTCACCCAGGGCTCCCTTTTGATCATGCTTAGCCCCTCAGCTCACCCCCAGTGTGGCTGTCCTGCCCTGCCATGAAGGGGATGAGGGTCTGCTTGCCCCTCACAAAACCTATGAGAGGCTTTACATAGTAAGTGATATCAAAGATTTCTGACTAATTCTATTGCTGTTTTACTTTGGCAGTAATTCTGTTTGTATATTCCATTTTACATTTATATTAAATTATGCTATGTTTTCTGGGGGGGAAATTGAATGAAAGGATTTTTTTTTCCCCTCCCAGGCAGTATTTGTTGGAGGGGTATTGCTGTGAAAGAGAATAACCTCTGAGGAGATCTGGCTGTGTGGAAAAAAGTGACAGCAAGGACTCCTGGGTTGTCTTCTCACTTTCACCTTTCTGGCTGCTGTTTTATTCATGCAGGGGGGTAATAACGTAACACCTACCTACCACAGGCTTGTGAAGATGGAATAGTTGATACTTTTCAGGTGCTTTGATATCTTCTGGCATTTTTTTTTTCACCTATCTTATAATATAAATCAACTCTTTCCACGTGAGCAATTTTGACCTTAGCTGCCTCTGCAATTGACCCTGATATTGCTGAAAGATCTGGGAGAGCAATTTGGAATAGCAAATGTTCTTGGAAACTTAACAGGTCTTGATCTCAGTTTTCAGAATCTAAATTTTGCCTTGATTTAAAAGAGGACAAACAACTTTATCACATAAATAAGATGCTGCCAATCCGTATAACTCATCCTCATCTGTATTCCTCATCACTGCAGGGTCAAGAGGGAATATTCTCATGCAGGTGCACCAGTGTAATTGAGGATGTTCATACCAGTTAACTGTAGGCACTTATTGCACATGCCTAAAGAAGCAGCCTGTGGTGTTTAAACCAAAATGTGCCAGGTATGTGCCCCTGCCTTAGTGTGGTTTGGGGCATGGCAGACCGGTACTTTGATCCCCAGTTACACATTTTTCGTTCTCTTAACTCCACCAATCAGGGCAGGAAAAAAACATCACTGACAGACTTATTGCAGTCTGAGCTGGATTTTAAACAGGGCTGATGCTTGAAAACTGATTACAGATGTTGCTAATGAATCACAGGCTGAACTCTCTGCTCGGTGACAGGGGAGGAAGACAGAGAAAGCCTCGGAAAAATTAAGTGCAGTGCAGGAATGATGAAAGATGGTCTTTGGCTCTCAGCAAATTACTATCTTTCACGAGGATTTCACTTGTTAAAATGAAAGTAATAACCAACATGGAAAACTACATGCTACAAGGAGCTTGATTTCTTTCCCAAATTAATTCTCCATCCTTCATTTGGAAGAGTACTGTTTCTCAAGGCTGCAAAATATTTTTTCTCTTTTGTCCTGGGTCTGGCTTTGCAGCAACAGCCCCTGAGAAGCTTATAAGGTTCAGCAGACTGCAGGCCAGCTGATATGGATATTATACTGGTGTTAAACTGTGCCAAGTCTAAAGCCTGTGGATCAAGATTTTGTCAAACAGGGATCTAATTCTTCCCTCCCTTTATGCCAGTATTACTCAAATTGCTTTTACTGTGGCTGTGCCTGGTTTACACTGGGGCAAGGAAGTGCAGGGTCGGGCCTATGTTGACCAAAGGAAAAATCATGAAACTTTAATAAAAAGAGTCAAAAGAATAAGCCACATGAAGTCAGGTGGTGCAGGGGGTGTGAGACCAGGGACAACCATGAAGTTACCTTTGCATGTAGGACCGCAGCAGCGTGATTCCCAGCAGGAAGTACATCATGATAGAGCACACCATCATGGCCAGCCCGAGGAGTATGGCCCGGTCTTCTCCAGCTTTTAGGGCTGTGACTGTTTTCCTTTTGTCCAGTAGGTCGTGATCCCTGATTTTTTGGTAAATATTTCTGAGGTTGAAAACAATACATGTTTATGTGAAGTTCATATTTAATCAACAATGCAGCCTCTACAGGGTGGGCAGTTCCACCTCCATACCCATCTCGTGGGAGAGAAAGGCTTAGGGGTCCTCAGGTGTCCTTTATTCAACGGATTCACTCTGACCTGGTGGAAACTTATTGATCTCCAAAATAAATTACAGCCATTTCTGAAAAGGTAAAAACCCCTTACAGCAAATAGAAACATTAGACACCTGTGCCAGCTCAGTAAATCCTTCTTTGGTACAGCCTCTTTGGCTCAGTAGAACTATTCCAGAGGTGCCTTTGACCTGCCAGTGCCATCTTAGGCCACGAGAAGATGTTCAGGTGTACGAGGTGTCTTTTCTTCAGCTGGATAGGGTAACAGGTCTTGTGTTACCACAAGTAGGAAATAGCCCGAAGAAAATCATCATTAATATTATCTGAAAGGACCATGCTCTCTTTTGATTCAATACAGGCTATTGGTTTGGGCAATTTTCTGCCCTGAGTGTGACTCAAAGCTCATGAAACACTATGGGGATTTTGCAATTGATTTCTGTGGGGTTTTTTTGATTGAAAGCTTATTTACTTTATTTATAAAACAGCTTTTTGGAAGCTCAGTTACTCATTACAGTGAAAACCCTCACAGAGAATTATCCACCAGAGATATTTGTTCTGGGATTAAAAAAAAAAGAAAAAAAAAGAAAAGGAAGATACAACAAACCATTCCCCCTTCAGCAGAGAGTCATTTGCATTTTCTAACCATAAGTACTTCTTTCATCTCCGAGCCTTTGATGATTCAATGGGTCATGAGGACACAATGGTGGAGAAGGAAATATTTGAGTACATTTCAAACACACTCAAACTTTGTGGGTTTAAAATGTNGAAAAAAAAAGAAAAGGAAGATACAACAAACCATTCCCCCTTCAGCAGAGAGTCCTTTGCATTTTCTAACCATAAGTCCTTCTTTCATCTCCGAGCCTTTGATGATTCAATGGGTCATGAGGACACAATGGTGGAGAAGGAAATATTTGAGTACATTTCAAACACACTCAAACTTTGTGGGTTTAAAATGTACTTACAGACCTGAGGCTGGTCAAAATCTCCTGTGTTTTCTGTTATGGCTCTTTTGAATCATCCAGGCAGCACCCGAAGCATGAGAACCGCACACCTCTGAGCCCTGGCACCACCATAACATGGACACAGTAGTACACGTGGGAGGAGTTCCTCTTCCACTGTCTGCAAAATGGCAGGTGAGCAACATCAACGTCACTTTGGGCTCTGGCAAACCCACCACTCGTTTAAGCTGAAGCTGCCAAGTTTCACTCACCCGTGGAAAAAAAATTCACTGAGTCAGATCAACCAGAGAACTTACATTGACTATTAAGGACAAAGAAATAGAGAGAAGACAGATGTAAAATCATACATAAACACAGTAGAAGCAACAGCAAAAAATATGTTTAATCATAGACTCCCTGAGACTGGAATTGAATTTCTATTTAGATGATGAGTCATAGTCAGGAAAAGCACATATGGTGTGGGGTTTTATAGCAAAATCTTGCTTAGATGGTACTGCAGTCAATAGTCTCCTGTACCTAAGAACCCTTGAGGTTTTTTAATGTAATTTACATCTTTAGATGTCCATGGTTTCTCTTCAAAACCATCCTTTAAAGCCTGTCAGTGTTTTCCTAGTTGGAAATGAAATGGTAATTCAGCCTGTCAAGATTTTCTCTGCTGTTTGGGAGAAAAAAATATATTGTAAGCTGGCAGATGCAATTGCCTTCAAAGAAGTAATGTAGAGTAATAATCTAATGTTACTTTTCTATTATTATTTATCAAACTGTATTTAACTGCTGCTGTTAGGATTTGCATTGCTCCCAAATGGAAGCAGACAGGAAGGCAGAGATTGTCATGCAGTTCCAGCACATTAAACGATCACACAGCATAACTTATGTCAACGTGTAGGCATAAAACAGGCCCAGTGCAAACTTGTGCCTATGTCATAGGACATAAAAGGGAGGCAAATGGACAATTTAAAAACAAATAGCTAATTGAGATTGGTTACAAGTGCTTCCCATGTGGCCTTGAGCCAAGGAACATGACATCAGAGGGAAAAAAAGGATGGACTGAAGGGTGTGCGGTGGAAATGAGCTACCTGGCAAAGGTGACTGGTGACCACGTGCCAGGTGCATCTTCCAAGCTCACCTACCATAGGAAATGAAACTAAAGAAAGCTCTGCCTCTGAGGTCAGGCTCGGAGCATTCCATTGCTTCCATTGCTTTTTTTGCAAATATTTGTTATTCAAAGCCCTGAACAACAGCAAAGTGATAGCCTGGTACACCTCACTGAGGGCTTTTTTCCCCTGAATCCCTGCCAGGAGTCAGCCAGCCTGGTGACCCTGCCGGGGTGGGTGGTGGTGTGGCACATGCCAGCCCGTGACAGCAGTCCTACCACAGCCCAGGAGACAGCACTGAGCAACCCTCCCTCCTCCTCCTCACACTTGTGCCTGCACTGGGGAGGTGCCAATTCTCTCTGTGTGATACTGGGAACATCTGCTGCTACAAAACTTCACATTTTTGCCCCTTAGAGCCCTGGTTTGGGGAACATGATATGTTGTGCCACGAACAGAGCAGCCTCAGCAGCTCCCTGGCTGGGGCAGCAGCAGTGTCCTGCTCACGTGTGTGCAGCCCTGTCGGGGTGGGTTCCTGTACCTGTGAACTTTTGGCACAGCTCAGGGGCCTCTCTCTGCTCGGTCAGCTGGAAGAATGCCGCGCTTAGCTGGCTGATTTTGGATCCCAGAGCTGCACAGCCACAGTCAGCTGCCTGCTGGGTTTAACCACAGATCGCTGCATCCCAGACACTCTCATCCAGGTGACTCCTCCTAATGCTTGTGATTACCTGTGATAACTCCCTGTACAACGTCCAGGGGGGTTGTTTGTTTTCAAAGAAGTCCCAGCTGTCAGAACACAGGGACTCCCTGCCCTGTGCAAAGACATTTAATAGGAAGCAGGCCTCCAAGGACAAAAGGGCTTTTTGCCCTTGATCGTTTCCAGACTGAAGTTCTCCCCTGATAAATTTCCATGTCCTTTTTGCCAAGTTGCTCAGAGGATAAGGGTTGGCTGCTCTCCCCGGGCTCAGATGCCAGAGAGGAAATCTCAGCCGTGACTGTGCCTGCTGGGGACAGAGCAGAGATTTCCCTCTCCACGTCCCTGCACGGCAGCAGTGCGGGGATCCCTCTGCAATGTGGTCAGCTGATCCTTCCGTATCTCCTGCTCCACAGTGAGCAGTACTAGGAGCTCTGTAAAGAGTGCTAAGTGTCCTCATGGGAAAGCTAGGATAACCAGGCACCTGCAATAACTTTATTTATTTGAAATAAACACAAATTACCTACCTTCAAAGCCCTCCCCTTGCAAACGGACCATGGTGTGACACTGAGGGAGACCTTGCCTCCTCTGGCACCACGCAGTCGTGGGGCTCGTCAGACAGGCGTTGCCTGCCTGCCTGAATAATTCAGAATGACTTTGAATTCACATTCACTTCTCTGATATCACAGTTCTTATGCAGGTGTCACTCAGACTACCTCATGGTGAGGTGTTTACTGATATCAGAAATCCTTGAGTGCAGTGATCAGAAACTACTCCTGTATCTTACCTGCAGAATTCCCTGTGCTCAGGGATTTTTCTGCTCAGAAGCCAACTTCTTTACATTTTTCTTTACAGGTATATTTGGCTGCATCTTTTTTTGCTGGTAGACCTATGGCAACAGGAAATCTCTCTGGATATCTCAGAATAGATTCAGTGATAGTTGTAGAAGGATTCCTATAGATATTAACAGATTTGTTCACTCAATTCCTTCCCTCTACCTCACCAGGCTGGACAAAACAGAACCAAACCAGACCAGTGCTTTGTGTTTCCAATGGCTGCAGTGTTGTGGAGAGCCTCTTTGACAGCTGAGAAAGAATGAGGGCTCGACTAGTTTTTCAAAGCATAAAATGTGGCAGCTGGGGAATTGTCGATGGCTAAACCAGCAATGAAATACAGATATTTTGGTGCTGATCCTGCAAAAATAGATGACTGAGAGATACCTTCCACCCAGGAGGAGGTGATTCCTCTAGAGCAAGTGACTCATTGCAGCACACTTAATATTATGGTGCAATCCCTCAAAAGTCTGTGGTCGTAGCATATGTTGTGTGACAAGTGTGCTGATCCATGTGACAATCTTCCTGTCTGAAGTTTAAAGAACAAAATTCCTAGGAAAGGGTCATTTAAGGCGAGTCATTTCTCTAAAAGGCACCACCTGTTGGATATAATGATGGCACTGGTGACCTTCCATGTGTTAAAATCATTGCCAGACACTGGAGGATGAGTTACTCCCACTAACAGCTCCTGCTCTGAGTTCACACCTCTCCTCTGCAGTCCTCAGGCTGCCATCAGCACTCTCTTATTTCCATCTTCTTTTCCTCCCTTTCCCTCCTGCATTTTATTAATCACTCACAAGGTACAAAAGTCCTTCTGTAGAGCTCTACAGAACCTCTTGGGAAATAAACCCACCCGAAGGCTCGTCAAGATATCTGAATTTACCATGGCTGGCGTGTAGGCACAGAGATACTGGTCCCTTTTCCCTGTTTCTGCAGGCAGGCAGGGATGAGCTCTGCCTGGGTTTATACTGACCAGACTCTGGTGAGCCCTCAGCCCAAGTTCATAAGCCCAACTTCAAGGCACGGTGAGAGTCAAAGGCTGTGCAAATCAGGAGCACATGGCTTCCAGCCAGCCCTAAGTGTGGGCAGATATTTCCTCCTCCTCGGACCATGACTGTGCCTAATTCAGAAGAATATTAGCCTGGGGAAAATTCGATTAAAGAAGAGACTTGCAGAAGTACAGGAGGCATTTAGACAACCAGCCTCAACAAAAGTTCATGCTGCCAAGCTGGCCTTTTTGTCTTCAAAATATCTGTTTGGGATCAGATAATCCAAAGAGCTGAACACCTATGCAACCTTTGCAGAAACATTGAGCAAATCGGCCAATTTTCCAAAGAATCTCAGGGTCCTGAGGGCAGCTCTGCTGCCTGAATTCAGGAGTGCATTTTGCCAAGCAGATACCAGCAGTAATGTCTCATTAGAATTACTGAAGAGTGTGTTTCACTAATTGGCACTGTAGATACATTGATATCTGTTTTTGTTTCACAGGAGTCTGACTTTTTGTGATTACATTTAATAATGACTGCAAGAGGAACTGAAGGAGAGGTGGGAAGGGGCAAAGGAAAGAAAAGAAAGGCGAACGTGTCCTTGTTGTGACAAGAAAAGCTGTCCAGCAAATCTTACTACAAAGGAAAGGGATTTTGGAAGGATGAGTGTGAGCGCTACTGACAATTGTTCTTTCATCATTGATATTTAACTTCTTTCGTTCCCAACTGAGCACTGCCTTCATCTGTGGACTTCAAACCTCTCCTTCCCATCCCTTCTCTCTGGCACAGTTCCCTGCTCCCCTGGGAGATCCAGCCACTCATTTATTCCTCTGTCTCCTTCAGCCTGTTCCCTCCAGCAACACCACTCAAGTGGGCTGGTGAGCCACCAGCTCACTTTCAAGCAGCTTAACAACCCCCAGGTACTGTGCAATGTATTGCACACACGCTCATCCTCACACGTGCACTTGTGTAACCAGAAAACACCTCTGGCAGCTGGATGCACCATCCAGATGTGTAACAGCTGTGTGATCTGGCTGGGGGACAGGAAGCACTGTGTTTGTGTGCTGTCTGGAGGGGGTGCAGGGCTGGTGTGGGTGATGGCTGGAAGCAGGACACCTGCAAAAAGCATAAAAGCTTCACAGGGCTTGGAGCCGGGGCTGCAAACCCATGGCTGGGGATCAGTGCGCTTTTAAACCTGTGCTGACCTCAGAGATGGTCACGGTGTGCTGCTGATGTCCTGAGAACAAGGAACACTTTGGCCATGGCTCTGGCATTGCCCCTCCTCTCTGTTTTGGCTTGGCACAGTAACCCTGGCACTCCTGGGCTGGTCCTGCGCCTGGTGGAGCAGCAGCCGGGGTTGTGAGGCACAGGGAGGACAGCCTTTGCATCCCTCCTACTTCTCCAGTGCCACCACTGGGGAGAAGCCACGGGCCACACCCAGAAATATCCAAACCCATAAGAGACAATCAGCACAGGTGCCGTTTACCTTTTCTCATCATGTCTGTAAGATGTAGATCCCCGGCCACTGGTCCAAATAAACATTTTAGAGGGTTGCCCAGTGTTGGCTCTGCTCGCTGCAGTGGGACGATGGAAGGACCTGGGGGAAGAGGGATAATTTTTGTCACTGCCCATCCACCGTGGCAGAGCACACAATATCCAGGTGCCAGATCCCCTGTGGCCATGCCCAGCGTGCTCTGAAGATGGATCATCTGTTAACTCGAGGTGAGATGTAAAATAATGGGGATGAGAGACCAGCATGTGAGAATGGAGAATAAATCCCATTAGTCCCACTGGCAAAAAGTGAGGCTGGTTAATCAGCTCTGCTCTGTGCTGCAAAGGATTTGCACCACGGGCAAGAAATCATCAGTAGTTTAAGGAAAGGTAATAGCTGTGTCCAGTGTTCTTATGGCAGTACTTTTCGGGGACAAAATGGCTATTGTTTAAGCACATACACACTCATTACAGACATTTCATTGTTCTGCAGCTCTCCTTAAGGTGAGGCTCTCAGGGAAGGTGTCTGAATGAGGCACAAGTATGAGATGTAAATGCGACATTTTGTGGAAATGTAACCGATATGACAAAGATGTCTTTTCCCATGGAGAAATTACTATCCTGAGGCCATTTGGCCAGACCAGTTAGATCCCTGCCCAAGGACTTCTTTGTTTCACTGCAGGGTATGAGACCTGCTGCCTTCTCTCAGGGGCTCAGGCCACACTGGACCTGCTAGTGGGGCTATGGCTCCCCTCATAGCCCCTCTTAATTTCTTCTGGTTTTACTGAGGCTCAGTTAAAAATCTCGATCTCTGAGAATTGGACCATTCCTATGGGGGCTGCATTTTGCATTATTTTACAGCAGAACACTTTGTGTTTTTAATGCATTCAGATAAAAGATTAGGGAAAAAAAAAAGAAATATTCCAGATACCAAGTACTTCATTGTGAAGTTTTTCATACACTGGGGGCCATTCTTTAGCTCACTGAAAAATCAACCTGATGGCTGATGCTGTCAGCAGAGAAGGCACATGATCTGAGAAAGTCTGTAATGTCACTGTCTCCATAATCATGCAAAGGGCTAATTTCAATATTTGCATAGTGGTGAACCAGGAGAATACTTAAATACTGTAGAGGTGGCTGCAGGGGAAGACTGACATGGACAGGAGCCAAAATCCATCTGTGTGCAGACAGGCTGATGGGTGCTGAGGGACTGGGCACTCCACCTGGAGCCAGCACAGAGCCCCCACCACAGGCTCCATGACACAGCCCCAGGCCAAATTCATACCCTGGTTGGGCAGCTGGCTGGGCAAACTGGCTAAACTGGTGTTCCTGCCACCTCTTCCCTCCTGGGATCCTGCTGCCATGCTCAGAGATGCTGGCTCGGGACTGGGACCTGCAGACAAGGACCTTGCCTAAAACAAGAGGTGGCAATATTTGATGAAACTTTTGGCTGCCCTTGTGAATGGCAAATTGGGCAAGAAGATGGTCCAAAAGAAGGGAGGAGGAAGGAGGGGAATCTCCCCCAGCCCTTTCTCTGATTCTGTGGTCATCACTGCAGTCTGAACACTGAGAACAGCTCTGTTCTTTCCTTACAACCACTGTAGTTAAATATTGAGGAATAAACTACAAGATGAGCCAGTTCCTCCCTGAAATAACTACAGTTTATAAGGTAAAGTAGCAGCTGCTGGGATCTAATCAATATAGCCAAAACTAAGTGTTTTGATAGTGATATTGGTCAGAAATTTCACTTGTAAGACCTTGAGCCAAATCCTCACACTGCTTGGTAAGATTTCACCCACATTACCTCAGACAGCACCACAGTGACCACCCAGCTGGTGCTTCTGCTCCAAGCCATGCAGGAGGGCTCAGCCCAACCACCCAAGGGCCACATCAGATTCTGGACAGAGCCTGTCCCAGGCTGAGTCCCTTAATGCTGGAAAATAAAATTATTTATTTGCCCTTGCACCCTTTAGGATGTCACACACAACAGGAAAGCCTGGCTGGTTGTGCTGCCACAGCCTGAGAGGTCCCAGAGCCATCAGGAGATGGTGATGGATGCTGTTAGAGAGCCTGTTCTTAATTAAGCAAAACTTGGGCACACATTAGAGGTGATCAGCAGCTTCTGCCACCTGTCTGAGCCTACAGGGACACCCGGGCAGGACTCCCTGGGCAGCGAGGCAGATTTATAAGCTGCAGAGCAAATTGCAGGAGTGCCGCTGGGCTGGGAGTTGGGTGAGGGGGTCTGTCCCACTGAGGGGATGCCAGAGAAGGAAAAGGGATGCTTCTCTTCCCAGTGAAGTCAGAGTGATTTCAGACTCCCTTATAGTGCCAGTGCCCTGGAGCAGTCCATATGTGACAGCTTTAATGCTGCCTGCTTCGTTAGTTGAGCAATCCAAGCTAACTGCCACTATTTAACACACAATTGCACACCTAATTTTGTGTAAAATTGTAACACTGATGACATCATAACATTGCTCCAGAGGTCGACATAAGTGACTGAAGTTCATGGTTCCCTCAGGCAGGGGTTAGATGTCAGGTAAAAACCTTTTGCGCACCAGTAAAAATCCAACCTCCACAAGACCCTTCTTTGAAGGCCTTTGGAGCATTCATAATCTCCAAAGTTGCAACCTACATGAGCATGCCCTGCCCCACCAGGTCAGTTAACACACTTCCATGCCTTTCTTCCCTCCTTTCTTTCCTCCAGGGCAAGTCCCTGGGCAGCTTTGAGAACTTTGTTCCTTCCCTGCCCCCTCTCTCTTTTCTGAGAAAACAAGTATCACTACTTTTTCTTGGCTTTTTTTCCCCATTGCCTCTCAGAGTCAGCTGCTGGCAACTTATTTTTATCATGCAACAAGTAATCAGCCTGTGAAAATCATTGCTGCAGGATGTCAGCCTCGCATTCAGGGTGGACTGTGTTATTGCTTGAACAGACGGAGCACCTAAAGTCACGACAATGCCTGTTAAAAACAGCGGAGAAGAGATGCTTCAAGCTGCTTTTTGACTATCTGGACTCTGTGGGGGATATTCCTATAGGGCAGGTTATCCACAAACTGCTGTACTTGATGTGACTTTTGCTAGTCAGGATGTTGGGTGGGACTTTGGGCTTTCTGCCTGACCTTGCCTGAACACCTCTGTCTCCTTCACTCTTTACGCAGTGTGGCATCAGCACAACTGTCTCTTGACATGGTTGCCACAGAGACAGACAAGGAGGCCAAGCTTTGGTTTTTGCAAAACACACCTCATTCTTCATTTCAAGGCCTATTCTGAGTAAATGCTCAAGGTTAAGGGCAGAAATGCAGACTAAAGAGTGCACAGTCTGGTACAAATACTTCAGTCTGTGATGTTGTTCCACTCCTCCCATCTTCTCCTGTTCTCATCCTCCTCTTGAACATTACCTTCTGCTGGATTTCATGGAACTCACTAGAAAATGTGACAAAATTTCCATTTTTTCAGCTGTTGTAAGATGAAGACTTGAGATAGCTCTTATAAGATTAGAATTATTCTGCCCTGTCCTAAGGATTATCAACATGTCCACCCAACAGCAACCACTTGACTGAGGATTTCAGTGTCAAGAAAACACACCAGGACAGCATTTGCTTCAAATTGCTCCAGAAAAGGATGTAGTTCTGAGGGTGAATCACAAAATCCCTCAGCTGGTACCTCGGGGACTATGTTACATGTTCTGTTGTCCTCACTTTCACCCTGGGTTGGCTGCTCTCCTTCCTCTGTCTTCTGTTTGTGTCATGAGTGGTGTGAAAAGTCCCTTACCTCCAGGTCACCACAGCTGTGAATAGCCAAAGAGATGTTGCAGACCATGTTTTTAGATGGAAAGCTGGGTTTTATATGTGTGTTTGCTTGTAATTGCCTCTGTCTACGTTTATGATAATCATAGGTTTTCTGAGACCCTGGAGAACCATTTATGACACCATCTAATGATCTTTTTTCCCCTTATGACATTTCATTTCCTGGGCAATGTGGCCACTGTAAAAAGAGAAGCACTTGCATTAATTTTGCCTCATAAAAGACACCCTGAGTCATCAAAAGGCAACAAAAGCTCAACATTCACCTAAAGATATAATCACTGACCACCTCAGCTCTGTCTGAATACACCCACATCCCCCACTGTCCATACTGACAAGTGCTGGATGCTTTATCCCATTATTTCCTGGCCAGAGGATTCATTTGAACCCCAAGGCAATTCTCTGGGAGCCCCAAAGTTTTCCTGCTAGTCACATGTTAACCTCTCCCTGTGCCACCACACAGCTGCCAGTGCCAGTTCTTGCACAGACGGGTCAGTGGCTGTTGAGTGGTGGGAAATATTTGGTCTCTCATGCTTAATAGACTTTTTTTTGAGTGGTCCAACCCACATCACCAGTGAGAAAATGAAGGGACTGAAACCAGACATCAAAGACAACCTGCAAAGAGACAGTCATTCACTTTGAGGTGAATTTACTGAATATCGACAATTAGACTTTATGTCCCAATAGGCCTTACCTGTGCCCCTGTCTGGTGATGGAATGTTCTCTTGTGGCTTTGATGAGCCAGAAAACAGGGAAAAGTGGTGTGTGATGAAGGATGGGAGAATAAATAAAGTAGCCTGTAAAGTGTAGCCTGATTGGAGGGTAGTCTGGCTCTCAGGTGCCTTAGAGCATGGAAAGGTTTCCCAGGCAGAGTGGTGGAAGTAACTACTGTATTAAGATGCTCCTGTCTGATTCAGGAGATGGTCCAGGGCAGTTTTCCAGTCCTGGTATTGAAAGAATGAAAGAGCTGGACCTAGAACCCTTGTCTGCATCCAAAACAAGACAGAAAACACACCAAGAACAGAATTAAGCTAACTCTCAAAAGAAATGCATCTGCATTAGCAGAAGACAGTCACCACTTAGGGAACATTTAATGCTCTGGCAGCAGCAGCTCTGAATTGAGGAGCAGCAAAAGCAACATCAAAGGGCGAATTTGTGCCTCGTGACAGAACTTTGGTGCTCTGCAGCTGATGGGAATGGGGCAGGACAGAGTGACACAAATTGCTGCTCTTGTTGCAGCATCTCAGGAGCTCCAGCTGCACTAACAGACTAATCCAACCAGAAGATGACCTTGAATCTGGGGTTCCTCGTTATGGCAAGGGGAAAATGGACACTGGGCAGCTGGTGCTAATGTACTGACAAGAGTATAGGAAGACTGATGGTTAATGATGCTTCATTAGTGATTCACCTCTATTTCTGACCCTGCTCCAAAATCTTCCTGGAGCTCAGAGCTCAGAGCTGAGCTCTCCATCCAGAGTTTTAGTTGAATGAGGGAGACATCCTGGACACAAGGTGGTCTTGCTGGGCTCCCATGTCACCGACATGTCTAGGATATTCCATGTCCAGAGGGGGAGAATGGATCTGCCAGTGACAGCTGAAGTCATCACATAGAGGTGCAGATTAGATGTGTGTGGAACACAGTGAAATTGGGGTATGTTTTCCAAGGCAATATTTCTTTACACTTAAAGTCATCCTTGACAATTGTTAATTCCCTCTTTCCATTATACACAGAAGAAAGAGAGGTATTCAGAGAGGCTGAGGTACCTATATCTCCCTGCTACGTAACAATATGTTCACACTTCAAAGTTAAGTATTCCAATGCAACCTCTGAATCTTCCCTGTTTCCATCTCATCTCTGGTTTTCTCTCCACTGCTGACTTTCTGTGTTTTGAAAAAGATTTCAAGCCTTGCCATTTAATGATGCCCTTCATCCCTAGGCTTTCCCTTTCTCAAGAGCTACCTTCCTAGTCCAACCAGCCCACCCAGCACGGCTGTAGACTTTATAGCCTTTATTCTTCCTGATCTTTTTACCTTTAACTTCCTCCTCCAATTTTCTTTCTTTTTTTTTTCCAAGTATCTCTTCCTATACATTACTATCCCAGTGACAACTTGTTTCACTCACCTTGGCCACACTGTGTTAAGACTCAATTATTCTGATTTAGTTGATTGAAACAGCAACTTTTGGAAGAAATTCCTGTGTCCCCACGTCAGCTACAAAGCAGGGAGCTACTGTCTGTCACTGCAAGCAAGAGACTCACAACTTCTCTTCTTTGGTGACCTTTTGGCTGCCTTGGAGCAGCCTGGCACTATGGCCTCAGCTTCCTTGTCTGTGCAGGAGAGGTGCTGGTGCCACCACTGTAGCTGGCAGAGGACACTTCCAGGCCATCTCCAGGTGGCAGAGCATGTAGTGAAGAGCCAGCCCTTGTTGCCATCCTCGTGTTTTGGTGCTGGTGAGTTTGCAATCCAAGCACGAGGCAATGCCTCTCTTGGCACATCGCAGTCATGAGGATCAACATTTGTGAGGAACAGCTGAGCATAATTGTCCACTTTGCCTGTCAGGATTCTGCAAACATTTTTAGCTTTCTCTGCTGAATTTGAATTTACGTAGTGAGTGACACATTGGACAAGCACTATATTCATCATCTCAGCTGCTCCCTGGCTTCAGAGAAGGGCACAATCTGCCTGTGAAATGGGGTTGGCTCTGGGGGGAGGGGGTGTAGCAGTGCAAGTGCAGGGTCACCTCCCTGCAATTTGCTTCTATCCAGCTGAGCCAAGAGAGTTTTATAGGGAGATCTGCTCTACCAAAGACCAGGTAGTCTGATGGAGAAGGATCCTGGGGGTAAGGAGGAAGGCAGTGAAAGTGCTGCACTACCTCCCTCGATGCTCTCCCTTAAATCTTAACACAGCCCTCTGCAATTGCAGAGGGACACATCACCTTGGGTGCTGCACTGCACCAGAAGGGCTGTACAGCCCTGGGCCAGGCTGGCTGGGTAAGAGCATGTGGGTGGCAGTGAGGAGGCTCTGTGGCTCATGGCTACGCCCTGATAAACGCAGCGGGAAATGGAGATGGGGTGAGAGAAAGGAGATGGAATGGAGGCACACTGCTCCATGCTGAGGTCAGTCTCTTTGATGGTCATCAAGAGGGAATGACCTTCTCCCCAGCTGAGCTTTTGTGGATACCTACTTGACCAGATCTTAAAGGACACTGTTTTGGATAGTAATAAATCTATTTTTAAGAGTAATTTGTTGCACAGTGGGAACTGAATGCGTCTGACCATGCTGAAGTGAAGTGGTTTCAGGCTTGACTCCTATGTCCTTTCAGTGCTGCCATTTCAGGGACCTGGGATTTACACCCCAACTGTGAAGCAACAGGGTGTTGGCAGTGTTGTTTTAGAGGTGATGAACAGAGGCACAGAGGCTGCTGAGACTTGGCCAAAGGCTCCCAGGAAATCTGTGGTGGTTGTAGTTGAAAAAACAGCCTGAAAAATGGTGGACAGCCACCTTCCACCCAGTGAGGAGGGAGGAGAGCCAGACACGTACAGATTTCTGTGTCAGAGAGCAAAGGCAGAGCCTTGCTTTGTGGTTGTGCCAAGTCCCATCCATGGGGACACCCTGTCCAGCTTTGTGCAACTGTGCCTCAGCTTTACACCCCTCCAGAGAACCTGATCTGAGAAGGACATGGCTTTTAAATGTCCCTGAAGAGAGTTTCACTTCAGCACTGAAACACTGACGGTGTGTTTGAGGTAGGAGCACAGGGAGAGGAAGGGGGATGTGCTGCTGGGGACACAGAAGACACCAGCAGCTTTTAGGGAAACCACGAAGGAGAAACATTGCATGAGTGATGCGGCTGGGGAGAGAGGTGAGGGCAGAGAAAGATAAACAGATGCAGAACAGCACCCAGAGGAAAAGCACAAACAGGCAGGGCAGATACGGCAGGAGTGGCTTTTCTGTCACCTAATTCCTTGAGCAGGTCAATCATCTTTTATCTCCTTTGAGTCAGTCCCTGTGCCATGGAGAGCACCAGCCGGAACAAAGCAAAGGCAGAGGAGAGCTAAAACTACTGCCCAGCGGGAAGTGAATGCTCTGGCACTATTTATTTTTGAGTCTGCATTTGGATTAGCTGTAAAGAGCTATGTGGATAAGCAAGCAGGCAATTACAGCTGGGATGTGCTGCTCATGAATGGAAACAGCTCCAATCTGCTCAGGACATATTGAAATTCTAATTCAGTTAGATTTCTTTAGTTACAGCGCTCATCACAGACACTAAAAGAGATGGGATTAGAAAATAAATACAACTCTTATGCTGCCTTTGGTCTGTCTTCTGTGCTCCCCTTTCCCTCCTCCCCTCCCCAGTTCTAGCTGTTGTTTGACTTTATTTTCTGTGGTAAAATACAGCAGTCTGCAGTTAGTCTTCTTGTTAATTTTTATGAGTTATCTAGCAGAGCGCAGCTGGCCGGACCTGTGCTTTGCTGAGGGGTGGACATTCAGCACCAGTACAAAGCCACTGCTGCAGCTTCTCATGTCACATCTTACTAAAGGCCACCACCCAGAGACATCTGTTCATACTGCAAAGGTACAGGTGTGACACGGAGACCAGAGCAGAGCAAGGACATGATTTACAAAAGTTCTTCCCTGGTGTCATCCCTGGTTCAGACAAGAGCTCCAGCCTGCAATGCTCACCCAGCAAGCAGGTTGTCTCTCTGCTTTGTGAGAGCTACTTTACTGTTGCAGGCAACCACTTTTGTACTGTGTTTGTGCAGGCAAGTTTCTAAAAGATCTGACCCAAAACAGTGAGCAGGGAAGAGGACCGGGAGTGCTGGATCAGCCCTGCCTGTGTGACCTGGAAATTCAAGCAAATTGCTTAACTGTGTGCTGCTGGTGTAGTTTCTCTGTCTGTCCATGAAAAATGTCATATTACATCTGCTGACATACTCAAGGAATAGATGGGATCTAAATGTCAGAGACTGCTGGATTGGAGGAACAGGAGGAGCTTGATTGTGTATCTCCAGCTGACTGGCAGCTGTGTTCCGTCCCAATTGGCCTCTTGGACCTGTTGGAGGACCTCTGAACCCAGAGGAATGTCTACAGGTAGGTTGTGAATAGTCCTGACACAGCAGCTTAGAAACCTGGTTATGGCAGACACTGGGTAGAAATCACTTGTCTCCCTTGAAACTAAGGAAAGTGTTTGATGGAGAAAGACAGTTGTAATACCCAATGTTACTGATACTGAGTCATGGAGCTGTGAAATAAGCAGCTCTCTGGTAAAAACAAACACCCAACTTGGTTCTCACGAGCATCTTTCCTCTTTGTCTTATTACAAAAGGGTAAATTTTGCATCATAAGCACTCTGCAGTGGCTTGCCATCCTTTCAGAACACAAACTTCACCATCTGTAGCCCTCTTAGTTGAATATGATCAATTGCTGTGTCAGATTTCCAAAAGCAAAATTTTGTGCCCAAGTGCTGCAGAAAATTTCCAGACATAATTTTTTTTCCTGCATGCATTTCACATAATTTTCACAGAATTTAAAATTCTTATGTCCTTATTTTTTAAAATGTAATTCTGTAGGTGCAGCTGCCTACTGGCTCCTGAGTGTAAGTCATGTGCAACACAACTACAACTCTGTGGACCTTTGAACTCACACATGTGTTCCCTGGAGATCCTTGTTTGCTTTTTGCTGATTGCTTTTTGCTGATTAGTGGTGAGGAACTGTTGTTTTAACAATGAACTCAATATTAAGGTAGTAATTTAATGGAAGGGAGTTCTCTCCATTGAGTAGTTCTACTGCTCACAGCAAAATAGAACAGCTCCTGGGAATAAAGTGGTGGTAATATTTCTACTGACCTTTAAACATGGCTAGTGCTTACCTGGGGACCTCTACTCATGTATGACCAAGTGTCCTCTGTAATAGTCTGAGGAGTGATGCTAAGGATGTCCAAGCCACATATTAGGGACAGAAACCAACTCGCTGATTGGAAGAACAGTGCAAAACCCTAATTCCTACAGGGCAGGTACATGCCCCAGAGAACCATTTCCAGTGCAAGAAGCAGGAAGCCTTTCTAGTGGAGTCATTCGTGGTTAGGACACAGATCAAATCCAGCCTGATGAGCAAGGCAGGGAGAAAGCTGGAAACTAAGTGGGTCACGTTAAGGCAGAGTGTTAGAAAGACAGGGACCACAACCTAAAAGAGAGTAGTGGTGTGCTCACACGAGAGAGAGCAGAAACAGCAGCGAATTGCAGCAAGAGAGCAATGAAATGCACAAAGCAGTGGTGGGAGGTGGATGGGAAATCAGGTGAGGTGAGGAATCGATTGACTGCTGAGATGAAGCTGATGCACTGAGCTTAGCACAGTGATGCACCACCTATGAGGTCAAAAATCAGTGTAAACTCTAAAGCACCTGCTCTGCAGATGAGTTCAGTGTGTGATATGCTGGATAATACAGATGCAGATTCAGCCTCTTTGGAAAACAATAGCTTGGGACTTCATGAATCCCTTTAGAGATATGTTCTTGTAGTATGCTTTTTAGCATAAAACCAATTTTTCTTGAGAGTCAGGAAAAAAGATAGTGAGAAAGAACGAAAGCAAAGTCTCTCTAAAACAGAGGAGTGTGCATATGCCCTCAATGCAGTTTTGAACCAAAAAAGGGAACAAAATCTCTGCCCTTCTCTGAGGGCAGTAAAGCACGGTGAACAGTGAAGGGGCCATGTCCATGAAACAAAAACCCAATGTATTTTTGGTCTCGTAACTGGTCTAGAAATGAAAACAATTGTAGGAGCAGGCACAGATGTTTCCATTCCTCATATGACAATAATCTATATTAATTACTGCAAGCATCCAGCTCCGAACAATGTCACTGCAGTGCTATTACTGTTGAAAAGTATTGAGTTTCCAAGGAGGTGCATGTCTTTTTCTCTCCCTAATCATGATTGCTTGGCTTAGTACTTGGGCCAAGCTTCTATTTAACCAAGATAAATGGATATTTCCAAAACAACCAAGTTAACACTATGCATCACATTATTACTCTCCTCACAGATTTCTTGCCTCTTGTGCTATTTTACTCAGCTGCTAAACACAAGTAACAATAAGAATAGGAAGGAGGAACTGTGCAGGATCCTATATGTATTAAAGGTACATAAATAAACAAACAAATAAATAAAGAAATAAAGCTGGTTTTGACCATTACTTCGTCCTATTCGGTGGCAGCATTTTCCCTCAATCAATGCAGCATAACAACATCATTTTGTCCCATAATCTCTCTTCCTTGAAACATGAGCATCCACACCACGTTTTTGCAGACACCACCAGCCTATCTGACTAATATTTTGTTGCTTCCTGCTTGGAATTCTTATTTATAATTTAAGTTGATGTGCCAGCACTGTAGGTTAACATTCAGAAGAGCAGATGGGGAATTAGAGACAAAACTTCTGTCAGTGATAACGGGACTTCCATGCTTCATTTCCCCCAGGGCACAATGAGTGTTTTCCTTTTCAACAGTGCTGGGCAAAAGTGCCTTAAGGAATTGGTGGCAGCAAAGCTGTGAGCTGGCAACACACTGAAATCGTCAGACTGCAGGAATAGATTTTGGGTTGCTGGGCTATTCGTGGGAAGTTATTTTGTAATAGCTCCTGGAAGATACCCATCTCAGTACTGGAGTTCCAGTGCGAGATACCCAGTGGGAATTGCCACTCTGGGAGAGCCAGTGAGAGGTCTGGCACTGAACAGCTTCTCCTCCACAAGTGGGTTCACCTGACCACATCTGTGTGTGCTGACCAGGGCAGGCTGCAGATCCAGCAGAGGTCCTAATTCAGATCTCTAAACTCTCCAAATCCCACTATTTCAGCATCATCCTGAATCCCCACTGCTGCTGGGGAGAACCTCAAGGCTGTGCATGGGCAGCTCAGTGAGGGTGGGTTTCTTCCCACCCACCTCCCACAGCTTCACCCAGGAGCAGTGTCCAGGACAGGCCACATGTCCTCGTGTGTGGATGTGTGAGGTCCACACATGTTGTACCTTCCTTCAGGGAAAAAGCCCCCACTTTTCTCCAGCAGCTCTGTGCACCACCCCCGTTCCCAGGCTCAGGGGGAGCTCGTTTGTGTGTTGGGGACCAGCACTTGGAGTACGAAGGACCTCCCAAAGTGGGAAGTGGCTCACGTGCCGCAGGCTCAAAACTCCCCACCACCAAGGAGTGACAGCCAGAGGAACATCCCACCTCTGTCTTGGGGACACTCCCAAGCTGGAGAGCCCTGTGGCACCTCCCTGGGATCAATCACCCCGCCACACTGCTGGCTTTGTCATGGGCCGTGCTGCTGGTGCCAGCCACGGGCCACCCAGCAGTTGCTGAATGACAGGAACTATCAGGATCAAGGCAGAAATCACTGTCCTAACACACCAAATGTCACAGGGGAGATTAAAAAGAGATTCTGACTGCTAAAATGTGCACTGAAGACACGTAGAAGACCTGCCCAGAGAGCAAGAGCTTGCCTCTATCCTCGAGTGCCACACAGGTGGGATCTGTTCAAATAATTACCACAGATACAGCCTGCACCATCTCACCTTCCCTGGTCTTGGTGTCTAAGGTGTCCATCATTTGGCCAGCCTCCACCCACCTTCTTCCAGACAACGAAAGGCTTTTACTAAGCACTTGATACTGCCATTAATGAAACAAGGAAATAGATGCTGAAAACCAGACCATATGTATGTCATGTCTGTATTCCCTGCTCTTTAGGACTGTTTAACAATTACATGTTAATTTTCAGCCAAACTGATGCTTGTGTGGATGTTCTTCCTGCCTCCATCTCTTTAAAGAACCTCTGAGCCTCAGTGATCATGTGAATTACATTTGAATCAAAATGCAAAAAAACTGTGTTGTCACATTGACCTTGAAATCCCGAAGACCATTTCCATTACAAAGGTGCTTTACAGCAGAGCTTGTGGCTAAGGTAAGTATAACCAAAACTGTTTTTCATATGGAGATATTCTCAGGATACTGCCTTGCTCCTGAAAGCTGGTGTTTGAATTCTTCAAATTGTTTGGATCATTTAAGCAGATATACCTGCAGGGAGACTTGTGAAGGGAGCAGCTAATGCCCTGCTCATGACTTGAGCTGTCCCTGCTGTAAAGTGTGTGCTTCTCTCTCTAACACAGTGTAGCAGGTAAATAAAAGCTGGTAGTCTTCCTCCTAATGTGTTCAGAGGGATTTTATCCCTTATTGATTTCATAGTAATAATTCATTTAGAGAAAGTATTATCAGGAACTGCATTTTTACTGTATAGGGTGAACATTTTAACTTTCACCCGCACTTGCTCCTCTTCCTTACACTGGGGCCGCTTTCTTAAAATTCTTCTTTTAAAGCTGCTGTACAAGCCAATGAAGTCTATCATCCAGTGCTCTTTGATGTGTACTCAGAAGAGACTGGGTACTTGATTTTCTTCTTATTTACACCTGCAAGGTCAGCAGCTGAATGCAGAAGCAAGCAAAGGGCCAGGGCAATGCCACAGAGCCTGTCAGCACCACAGCAAAGGCATTTATTTAGTTTACAGTGGTCCCTTGGGGAATCCTAACAGCTGCACTAATGTTGGATGTAATTGAAGAAATACGCTCCTTAAACTGGCAGGCAGTTCAGTATTTAAACATAATGCCTGTTGAAAGAATGCTTGAAAGCTGATTTTTGACCTTCATGCAAGGCAAAAAAAATGAGATTTTTTTTTTCCAGTAGCTATACAGATTTAAAAAAATGATGTGGAACATTTTGTCCAATAGTAGCTTTTTTGTATTTCTTCATAGTGTTTGTATTTATTTTTGCCTTTTGCCACAATGGAAATTCAATCAAAGTCAAGGATTTTATCACCTTTCCACTCGACTGCCTGAGTCAGATGCTTAAAATGTAACACCAGCAGCACTGTGAGTAGTCAATTAAAAAAATCAACCTTTTGCACTATGGCTCAGAGAGGTGCCTTTTTGCTTTTTCTGTAGCCTGGTGGAGCCATTTGCAATCAGAACATGTTTTCACCCAAAGTGGTCTGCTATTGGCACCTTACAGGGGCTGGAAAATGCTGCTACTGGAGTGTTTCAGTTACCAGAGCACTCCCCAGTCAGACCAGTTTGCTGGTGCAAAGTTCTGGGCTTGCAGCAGAAGTTCTGCTATCAAACACATTTGCCAACTGGGAAGAAGCAATTTGCTTCCTCTCACTCAGTGCAAAGAAAAGCAAAGTTTATTTAATCTGGAAAGTAGAAAGCTAGGTGGAACAAGAATGGCTACTGCTCTGCACCTTTCCAGCTTTCCTTTATGCCCCCAGGAGCTTTCCTTTTCGTCTATCACCACCTCCAAAGCTCTCACTTCCTTCACCACACCTGGAGCAACAGTGCTTTTGGCAGACAGGTCCTCCTGAGGCTCGATTGTCCCAGGCTTGGTCTGATGTGACAGAAGATGCTCATCGAGCCCCTTGCTACTGTCAGTCCCCCCAGAGGACACCAACACTGGCGGTGGGAGAGGAAGGGCTGATTAGGAGACAGCACATCTGGTTCTGTTCTGCAGATTTTGATGTACAAAATAAATTCCTGTGGAGTACGGGTCACTGAGCAAAGATATCCATGTGTGGGTTCCTGTTCCATGTGCCCTGCTGTAAATACAAACCAACTGGCTGAGCTGGAAGGTCAGGTTGGCTCCAGCAGTGGCCTGAGCCCCCTTTCTGCTCCTCTTTAAAAGGGCATCCCCCAAGTGTTAGCTCGGCAGCACTTGGAAGAGGATCAGCAGTTACAATAAGTGACTGATACTATTTCCTAAGTGTCTGTATTTTCACTTCTGTGGAAAACATTTAGCTGATCTAGGAGCACTTAATTTGGGAGATGTAACTCAATCCCAGCAAAAAGCAGCACTTGGAGGACCACCCGTGGATTTCAGCAGATCAGATCCCCCGCAGTTAAACTAAATGTCATCACACTGTACACAGCTGCTGACTCCAGGTTTGCTAATTTGTAAAACAATGTGAAGGAGATGCTGCACTCGTGAGCAGGGCAGCTGAATTATAGGTACTTAAGCAGCACTGTAGGGATATGAATTCTGTTTATTGCACAAACCTGCCTCTATAATTAATAGAAATTGTACCATTCCTTTGCTCTGTTTTCATTAATTCAGACTATTAGCTTCAGAAGACCAGAATGGATTAGGAAACACGTTTTGGAAGAACAAGAGGAGTTTCTTGGCTGTTCAGCGTTGCTCCAAATCTCCTTCAATGTGTAAGGAGCAAAATTACTAGCAATGCCCTGTGTACGACAAACCAACTGTCGCCGTAATTGTAGCCTTGTTTTACTTTTCTCCACTTCTGGGAGGAAAGATCCAAACTTCCCTGGCTCCCTGTCTGAATTGAACATTATGAAATGTACTTTAAACCCTCAAGAAACAGCCACACTCAGTGCAAAGCTTTCTTAAACCCCAACAGCTCCCTAAGACCAGCGTCAGCATGTCCCAATAACAACAGGCTGCAGGGTTTACCTATCAAGCTGAAAATGATCTGAACAGCACTGGCTCCTTTAATGGAGTTTTATAGGCCTCTTTCCCCTCTCTTAGGAGGTGTAAACATATCAAGGTTTAACATTGTGCTTTATTTATCTCAGTGGTGTAGTGTGTTACCATTCCCACAGACGCACTGGGGATCCTTTATCATGGTAGAGAGGCAGGCACTGCACGAACCAGAGCTGCTGCAGGAGCTGCCTTAGCCATGGCCAGTGACATCTGAAACAGAGCACAGGCCTCACTTTGGGTGCTATTTCATTATTGTGGATGCTCTGGTGACTGGAAGCAAAGTGTGTCCAGAAATGAGCATGAAAATCAGACAGCTACACAAGGGGCAGTGGCCTTCCCCTCCTGTGGGGGAAAGCTTTGCCCCCAGCCCTTTCCCTCTCAGGGTCAGAGGCACAGAAATATGTATGTCTGAGATGACTTATTCTCCTCATGATTCACTGAAAATAAAATTAACCCTAAAGGCCTTCTAACATAAAGTACATAGTGACCACTGAACTGCTCTGACTAAGGAGGGCCCTGTATTGCTGTGACTCTGTGGCTAAGTGTAATGCAATTAAATGATTGGATTTCGTTACCTGTATTGACATGGTGTCAGTGACAATTTCCATTCTCTGTATTATTTCTATAAATAAAGTCATCTGCCATAATTAGAAAATATGAACGTGCTAAGACCTCCATTAATTCTTCTCCATATTAATCTAAGAGCTGGGCAGATGTTTATTAATACCTTGTTACACTGCGTTCATCAGCTCTTACCAAGAATAGAAAGATTGAGACCTGATCTCATGCTGAAGGTTAAACAGGAGCAGATCTGGCCAAATCTTGGCTTCTGATTGATATTTTGACCATGTCTTGTTTTTTTATCAAAATGTTTTTTAGATTTTGAACCCCTCTCTCTCTTTCTTTCCCTAAGATTCCTTTGGACCATGTATGAAACTCAGTGGGGTTCCTCATCCTCCAGGATTGTCTGGTGTCATTTCAGCGGAGCTGAATTACATCAGCCTGTGGTCTGCCCTCTGCTTCTTCCACCTGGAAGGTATTTAAGGAGCTGGGTGAAACCCAGGTCCAGCACATTCAGTGCTGAGCACCTGCTGATGGGTGCCTGGGGATGGGTGTGAGGAATAGCAGATATGGATGGACCTGCACCAAGCTGCGAGGAGGGCTGTAAGCAGCCTCTGGGGCCTCTCAGACCCTCCTGGTATCCTGTGCTTGGCAGGTTTCAGAGCTGGTCTTTGCCCCAAGTCATCTCCCATTGTCACCTTCAGTGGGTCTTTTGCCAAGAACCTCCACAATGTAATGTTCTCTGTCAAAGAGAGCAAAATTTTCCCTGTTTCTTTTAAATATTGTGTGTGGTAACCTGAGGTCACTCCTGATCTTCCTCTCCTTTCCCATTTGCCTGGTGTTTGCTGCCTCTCCCCACTCTGTTCTTTCTCACCATCACCTGGGTCTGTTCCCTTGGCTGTTACTGCCCGGGGTCAGTGTCCATCAGGGCACCTCTGCTGACCTCGCAGTTTGTACCAGCAGTGACTGCCCCATCACCTCTGCAGAGATGGCAGCTCTTGGCTCTGTGTGTGCCCATGTGACTGTTCCAAGGAGCTCTGGTGTTCAGCCTGGTGCCAGACTCCTGCTTGCTCACGTCCCTGGTGTGCTCAGGCTGCCCACGGGGAGAGCAGGTGCTTGGTGGCTGGGGTGAGCCAACCTGGGATGAGCCAACCTGGGATGAGCCAGTGCTGGTTCACATCTGATGTTCTCAGCACCAGTGCACAAGATATTTGTCTGTTCTACTGCATTGGGACTGCAATGGAACCTATTTCTTGGTTTTAGGAAAAGTTTAACTCTTTCTGGCAAAACCTGATGGACTTCTCCTGAAGGACTCAGCTTTCCCAGGCTAAACAAAAAAATTTTGGCTGGTAATTATCATAAATTTTGCAAGCTCTCCACACTAAAGTGGATGAGATGAATTATACATGTCTTGTGACCTTTTTTCCACAGAAAACCACACTGTTGCCATTCCTCATTTAAAGCCAAGCAAAGCAGGGCTGTTCACAACTGGGACTTACTTTATAGGTTAAGATGTAATGCACTGAACTGGGTGAGGCAACACCTGGTCTGAACCTGCCTGTGTATTTTTGTCTGGGCCACACCTGAAATGAAACTAGAGTGTGTTGTGAGTTATTCAGCGCTGGGGATGGCCTTTCTGTACTGCTGAACCCAGCACAGTCCAGCTGGAGCTCCTGGAATTCAAAAGGCCTCGAGGAAGAGTTTAAATAATTTCAAGATTTCAGGATAGGCATGACCCAAACCCTACCACAGTCATCAGCAGGAATCCTGAAGTGATGAACTGGCTTGTATGTACTTTAAAGACTGGTGGTAGTGACTGGCCTAGACCCATCCCATCCCATCCCATCCCATCCCATC